>KE525351.1:1731505-1761851 GCA_000441895.2 Anopheles sinensis | reverse complement strand
CGGTGGGGAGCCGTAGGGACTGGCGGAGGGCAGGTTACGCCAGGTATACAGGGGTCTTGCGGTAGGCAAGGCAACTCACAGCACGCACGTTCTGGCCAATCGCAGGCCAACTCACGAGGGTTAAAGTGCAATCCCGCCGGACAGTCGTACTCACAGGCCTCACCGTTGGAACATTTGTAAAACTTGGCACAATTGGGGTGGCTAAATAAGACTGGACCCTCAGGAGGGTTCACGAGCGGACAGCGGCTGTCGGCGACACAGTTGAACGTTGGGCAGGTCACTCCCGGGACACACGGGCTACTACCCTGCCCCTGTGCCAGGTGCAAGGCGGCGGCTATCACCGCCAGATACAGTTTCATCGGTAGAGACTCGCGACCGCGTACCACTATTCTAGCTGATCGAGTTCCAGACTGACTTAGCGGTTGATTCTGGGAAGAATTTTTATACCCTTCTTTTCCCACGGCAGTGTGGTAACAATCTTTTCATGTTCACCGCCCCCTTGAAAAGATTTTAAGCTTGAATGAAAGCGATGTAGTTTTTCTGAATGGCGAACGCCACCCGGGGATATCGGCTGCGCAACAAGGGGCCGTGGGAGCTTGGAGGAACGGTACCGTACGCATTTCCTGTTGTTTCAGGAAGTACGGAAGAACAGCTTGAGTGCTTAGAACAGCGCATTACCATTGAGGGATACATTGAAGGGGCCAATGGTTGGAGGAGGCAAGAGGCTCGATAGGCCAGCAAGGTTCTAGGTGTATATACCGACAGATGTTTCTCGAGGTCGGCCCTCGTAGGCAGAGCGCGCGGAACGGGTCGTTGATAGCAACCACCGGCACTCGGTATCAACTCCATTGCCGAATTTTTTCGCCCCAAAGTCGTGTTATCTTAATTATTATCACTTGTCGGTGTGCAGAGTTCTAGTTCATGTTCATGGTATGTACAAGGTTCGCCTTTTATCGGTGTACATCGATACTGGATGGCATTCGAACGTGCCGATGAGTGAATGGACTTCAATGTCGGACATTGGCTATTAGCGTGTGCTTCGCTTTTGGAACACCAATTTTGGGGTTAGAGCTTGGCCTAATGAAATTCTCAACCACAATGACGTCAAAGTAAGGAGCACGGTTGGCGCAATAGTCAACTTATTCACTCTTCATAGACAGATCTCATTTGACTTCACTGATATGTAGCTACTGATGAGGTTTTCATTTGTGGTTTCTTCTGCTTAAACTTTGCTGAGTTTGTTTTTCTATATGGCTTAATACATTCATCGTTAATATCAAACATATTAAATAGGTATAAAACATCTGTAGCCGGATCATGCTATAAACGCAATTATTTTGTTCGATACGGATCCCCCGACATGGTTACTCTAGGTCTCAACAGTTCTAATAGGATGTATAGGACGTATAACTTGTTACAACCCATGTCCAGTAGTAAATACCGTTCAGCTTTGCCTTCGCCTACAGGATGAATCTATGAGCTAGGCATTACATCGTAATGTAATACCTAATGACTAAATGGCAATCTCATAGATTAATGCTGTAGGATTTTACAGCAGCAGATTTCAAGCGAAGTAACGTCATTGGATAACTCTCACGGAATTGAAAAGTGTTTGGTTTGAAAATAAAATGTCAGAGAAATTAAAAGTTTATATCTAATTCCTTTAAACTGATCGATTGGGCGAGGAGTCATTCTTTTCACACCGGTTGAATTCTTCTCAAGTTACCCCGAAAGACAGGAGATGCGATATACAGATATACCGTCCCAAAAGTCTCGGATTCGATGTTTGATGGAAAGGAATCGGAAAAGTTATTCATTGAATGGTAAAATGTTAAACAATACATAGGTTCTTTTTTTGGCATGAGCCGTCACGATTTTGCGTTGCCTTTTATAACGTACATTGTATCCATTTGAAAGATACCATCGTAACGACCAGTACCAGTTTTATCTGACCGTCCGGTGTGGCGGGTTTGATACCGCACCGCTCGTTAATGTCACTGGTCGCATCCTCACTAATTGGTGTCCGATGTCTAGCAAGCAGTTTGGAGTTGTTAGTTGACGCTGCGCCCAGGGTGGTAGACGCAATGCATCAACATGAAAACATGAATCACAATTAATTTGAATGCTGATAAGATGAGATGGTCGGCCGATCGATCGCCGGGTGACGGTATGCAGATGGATGGCGCAGTAAAAGGGCACGCTTCAGGGAAGCTGTCGCTTCGGTGCGCCCGAGAAAGCGGGCAGGTTCTATAAAATGCAGCAATGGCATCGTCAGAAGATTCAGAGTATTCCGAGAATAGTCGGTGATTGGTTCTCGCAATCTGATACGCCGCTAGCAGTGCAGATGACCATGCTGGGAAGTGTCTTTATACTTTCTGGCGCAATTCTGGTGGCCGCGGGGGCCACCATTGATCCGCGATGTTCCCGATACAGCCAGGGTATGGAGGCGCAGGTGCTACCGTACCTGCCGGATTGTCGCAAGTTCGTCATCTGTGATATGGGTGGAAACGGACAGGTGCTGTCGTGCCCGAAAGGGTTGTACTTCGACGTTGAATCGCATGCCTGTTCCTACGAGAAGGACTCTTGTACGCACGGTGAACTAGCGGGTGAGGCGGACGATGTAGTGCCACAAGTTCCAGTAAAACCTCAGCCGCAAGTTCCAGTCAAACCTCTGCCACAAGTTCCTGTCAAACCTCAGCCACAAGTTCCAGTCAAACCTCAGCCACAAGTTCCAGTTAACCCTCAGCCGCTCCCGATACAGCCAAACCCGCTGCCAGTTTATCCCAAACCCGTCCAACCAATCCAACCACAACCGGTTCCCGTACCAATCCAACCACCAAATTTCATTCCACCTGTGGTAGCCCCAGATTCGAAACCGTTGGGCCCAAATATTCTTCCTATTGTTACGGCGCCAACAACCTTGGCACCAATTGCAGAGGAGCAGCCCGACATCCATCAGCTAAACGTAAGTTAAGCATAGGCAAAATGGTATCGGTACATTTATCAGTGCTGCTTTTTGTTGACGCTACAGATTTGCAAGGATCAAGCTGCCGGAAAGGTTTACCCCGTGTCACATGACTGCGGTCTATACGTCGTTTGCATGGGTAACAGCAAGGCGATAGTTCAGCGGTGTCCCAAGGGTCTGCTGTACGATGGTAAGCAGCAGCGTTGTGAGTTTGCGAGTGCTTCGTTCTGCGCGACGCCACGTATCGATGGTAACGTAGTCCTGGATATGCACGGCGTCGATATGAGCCTACGCACCGACGACGACGAGTCCCTGGATACTCCGGACTACGCCGTCCCGGTGAAACCAGTCGAGGTAATCGTTCACCAACCGCTAGAGGTGATCCATCAACCGCAGCCGATTCTGATCGTTCCCGAGCCGGAGCAGAAGCCGGAAGCCGTTGTTGAGAACAAGTTCCGCATCATTGACAACCATCCGCGATGTCTAGGGCGCGTGAACCAAGCGCTGACGCTTGAGCTACCGCACGAGACTGACTGCTCCAAGTACTTGGTGTGCGTAGGACGGACTGCGATCGAAAAGCAGTGTCCGCCCGGCCAACACTGGAGTGCTAAAAATAACTGGTGCGATTTTGTATCGGCTGCCGGGTGCAAGCTGTAGGATTTCGATAGTGAAACACACTTTAATCTACTATGAATAAAATAATATAATGATGCATAAGATTGCCTTTCCCACGCAAACCATGTCTGTTAACATATTCAGTGTAGCTTTAGTTTGGCCCAGGACCTGCTTATGTCAGCGTTAATTTTATCTAACAATCTAAAAACGGAAAAAAAATCGCACACAAAAGTTGTATACAAAAGTTGCGTAAAAGTTGCAGAAAAGTAAGTCAGTGATTCCCACATCAGCGGGCATTGTAATAGTTTTGGTGGTTGAAAATGCGATAATGAAGTGCTTGCGAAGTCATGGATTGAGCGCTTGATTATGTCGTTGAATTTTAAACCACAACGGTGTTTATTTTCACTTCTTAATCTAATCAGAAAGGAATACAAAATGGCAGAATGGACAAGCGCTTGATGGGAAAAGGAAAAGTTTAAATCGTAATTTATGCAAGATAAGCATTTTAAACAGAATGCTCTGCCGATTCACAAACGTGAGAGTGAGTTCGAATTCTAACTTAGTCCTCGCCGGTATGCGAGGACTGATTCTCCACATGCGTCGCTTCTGATATCCAAAGCCCTCTGAAGTGAGGGTTTAAAGGCTGTTTAAAGTATAAGCGCACCATTATCGCCTTATCTGTACAACGGCACCATCACCACCTTCAGCCTTTTTCTATGGATAGAGCAAGCCACAACGCGTTTATCGCCTTTGTACATTCCGATATTCGATCTTGAAACCGGAATATGCCATCTTGAATCCCACCATAATCCCTGTGAATTTCGCTACTGATCCTTGTACTTCATTTGCGGCTTGTCAGGTTAGAGGCCTGTTTGTTGTGGTTTTCATTGATGCAAAGAAGTGCTGTCGATACATTTGCCAAACCTACCACTTTCTGAATCAGCACCAAGCAAGCAGATCGTAATGACGTACACACCAGTATACCGTTTGTTTGATCCAGACGATCTTCTTGCTTGATCCTAAATCAGAAAGTGCAGCTATGAAAACCACAACAAACCGGCCTCCAATCTGACAAGCCGCTTATGAAGTTTAAGGATCATGTATCGAAGTTCATAGAATAGGTAACGAAGTTCACAGATCTCATGATGGGATTCATTATGGCATATTCCGGTTTCAAGATCGAATACCGGATTGTACAAAGGCTATCGACGCATTGTGGCTTGCTCTATCCATAGAAAAGGGTTGTATCTGTAAAAGTCAACAGCGTTTAGGTTTAACGTAGGAAAAGGAACAAATAATAAAGCTTCGCTTTGCTTCAATTAATTTCGGAAGATGTGGAACGAAATCGTTATCGTTACAATAGTTTATTACTTCCTTCGATCGATTCCTCTACGATATGTTGCGATATGTGCAACAAGTATACAATAAATCCTAGCGAAATATAAAATAGTTTCAGCGTCCAATTGGCTGATTCAATTTTTTATTCAGCGTTGGTCGACTGCAGACAAAACAAAAACGTTGGCAACACTTCTCGCTGCTCAGGATATCGTAAGTCATATGTTTATTAATTATGGTTCCCCGCGGCCCGCACTGGAAAGCGTGAGCCTTTGTGGAAGTTTAAATGCTACGCACAGGTATCATATCCTTGTGAAATGCACGCGCGCCTGTTGCTGGGGCGTGCATATCGATCGCTTGCGTGTCCAGCTCTACTGCCACCACGCGCTGCACATGGCTTTGCTCGGTTCGTCGCACCGGCCGGCACCGCCGCTGTACTCGAGACCCCGCGGACACTCGAGTACGCACGCCTGCCCGGACAGACACTCGTAGAACTGGTTGCAACGGTACTCGTGGCCGAAGCTCACGGTGGTATTCACCATCCACGCCGGTGGACAACGCGGCGATGGATGGCAGGCGTTGCGGTTCGAGCGGCACGGTATGCACGGGCAGGTCGGGCAGCTTGGATCGTTCGGCGGGAAGCTCAGATCGCAGCCGGCCAGGAACGGCCACTCGCAGCGGTTTTGCGACTTGCTCCAGTGCAGTCCATCGGGGCACTCCTTGAGGCAGGCGTTACCCCACGAGCACTTGTAGAAGAGGGTGCAGTCCGGGTGCGGCAGGAACACCTCGTAGTCGTTGGTGGGCGGGCAGCTCGGGTGCGGCGTGCAGGTGGAATCACCCGGCGGGATTATATCCGGTGGACCGTAGCAGCCCGCTTGCGCCGGCCAATCGCACACATTTTCCCGCTCGTTGAAGTGCAGACCCGGCGGACATACCATCTCGCAGAGCTGCCCATGGCTGCACTTGTAGAACTTGTCACACTCTTCGTGCGGGAAGTACGTCGGGATGCACTTTTCACAGGCCGGACAGCGGTTGTCCGGTACACAGTTTGATGGTGGACAGGTCGGGCAGTCACTCTCTGGTGTCGTCGTTTGCGGTGCGAGTGTAGTGGTGGTTGTTGTTTCCGGTGCGAGTGTGGTTGTGGTCGTCGTTTCCGGTGCGAGTGTGGTTGTGGTCGTCGTTTCCGGTGCGAGTGTGGTTGTGGTTGTTGTTTCCGGTGCGAGTGTAGTGGTAGTCGTTGTTTCCGGTGCAAGTGTGGTTGTGGTCGTTGTTTCCGGTTCGGGCGTTGTGGTGGTCGTCGTTTCCGGTTCGGGCGTTGTGGTGGTCGTCGTTTCCGGTTCCGGTGTAGTGGTGGTCGTTGTTTCCGGTTCCTCGGTGGTCGTTGTTTCCGGTGGATCGGGAGTGTCCGCGGGCGGGAAGTCACATCCCGGGACCAACGGATCCCATATCAAGCCGGGCGGGCAGGTCATCTGGCAGGAGGATCCATCGCGGCAAATCAGGTACTTGTTTTCGCCGTCCGGACTCGGAAGCTTCGTCGGCGGTACCGTATCCGGTACCGGGCAGAGCGGATTGGGCTCGCAGACCGGGTCATCGCAGATGGGTCGGTTCACCGGGACGCAATCGGTCACCAGATCCTGGTAGGAGCAGCGCCGGAGAACTTTGTTGAACCACATCCCGGGCGGGCATACGGTTTCGCAGGCGTATCCGTAGGAGTTACAGCGGAAGTACGCATCGCATCGGCTCGGGTGGGGGAATACTTCCGCCGGCAGGATGGGGTCACAGTTAAGCGGGCACCGGAAGTCCAAAAAGCAGCCGGGTTCGCAGATATCGTCCGGATCGTCATTTCCAATGTCGTCATCACCCTCGCCGGGACCGGGTGGTGGTGGAGGTGGTGGTGGCGGTGGTGGTGGAGGTGGTGGTGGAGGTGGTGGTGGAGGTGGTGGTGGCGGTGAGGGTATCCCAGCACCGGGCTCACATACAACCTGCTGCGGCCAAACGCAAACCTTCAACCCGGCGTGGAAGAGCAGATTGGCCGGACAGTGGAACAGGGCGGCTCCGTACTGCGTACACTGGAAAAACCGACTACAATCCTCCGGATGCGGGAGCTTAAATCCGGGCCGATAGTTTTTGCACGGATCTACCACCGCACGGCCCAGGTAGGTCTCGTTCGCAAGCGGCACGGGGTCCCTGCGTCCGGAGCAGCTTACCGGCCGCTCGCGCCTACAATCACCGATCGTCGCGTCGTAGTACATTCCATTATCGCACACCAGCAGCAGCAGCCTATCGTCCAGACACTCCAGATACTTCTGACAGTCTTGCGGATGCGCTATGATACTTCCCTTGGAGCAGTCACTTACGCCCTCCGCCAGGGTATATGCACCGTGCGCGAGTAACGCGATCGCGGTAACGTACCACCGCAGCCAAGCCATCATGATGGTGGCGTTGTAAGCAGACGGACGAACAAAACGAACAGAACTAGTGCCGCCCCGGTCTCGGGGAGCAGCTTTTGTAGCCTCCGATTTGGTAGCTGACCCGACAGCTGTGCTACTTGACAGCCGACACGTTGATGGACAAGATCGTACACGGTAAGAATTGGTTTGCTGCTTGGAAGAAAGTCGTACGTAAATATGCACTATCTTTGATTGGTTCGCTCGGAAGCAGCGGCATTACGGTCGGCTCGACACATGGTCCGTGGGCTTCCGGTGAGTCTAGGAGAGGGTGCACTGCACATTCCTGTGCGCACTTTGGTAGTGTTTGTGGCCATCGATGGACATCACGGCAGTACAACGTGATTGTAGGCGCAGGAAGAATGGACAAGGTGCGAAATTATCTTCAGCAATTCAAACACCTAAAGGAAGAAAACAACAATGTAATCAATTCACGGCAAGGAGCAGGATAGCTAGACCGTCCAAGCCTCCTGTCCAGGAAGTAGGAAAGGTTCTATGCTTTATCTTCACACTTTAACAGTGCCGACATTTCTCTGCTTGACATTGAAACGGTAGACAGTTTTGAATTCGAACACGAAATAAAAAGCTATACCGCGCGTAGAAGTGCATGTTGTCATGCACCAACCGACAGGAAGTGCATTGATGCTTTCATTTTTCATAATTGAACACACTGCAGAAACGAAAACCCCGTTAGAATTCACAGTGGGCAAACATTCCGATCCATTGACGTTCATTCGATGTCTTGAAATATTTATGATATCATTGAACAAAAAAGGAAGCACAGAACAAAATAAAAAACAACACCACGAAGGTACGATGATAACATCAAAACAATGTTAATTACCAGTTTTTACATCCAACGACGGGAGACACCGTTGGAAAAATCGCTTCGCGGGACCTTCAATCGATAACATTGGTTCTGCTTGGAGTGGCTAAAATTAGGGTACTATGCAAGGCAATCATCTTAATGTTCCCGTGGTTGCTGTATGTCATACGATTTTGAACTTCTGTTTTGGTTATCACGCATGTGGGAGTCACGGTCTACTGCTATCGGTAGGTGATAACGCAAAAAAAAATCACCCTAACAAGGAAGAAAACGATTAATTTGGATGGTCATCATGTTCAACGTACAGACGATACAATTGTTTCACAAAGTATTAGATTGTATTACAGCTTCCAATTAACGAAATCCGGTTGTTGTCACACCGAAGTCGGGCTAGAGCGTCCCGGGTGGTGCTGCCGTCGGGGCAGTCGGCACAAATATGCACTGTTTGAGCGTGTTGTACCACCGTTGACCGTCGGGGCACCGTAGCCGCAGGATGTTGCGATACATCACTTCCACGAAGGGCTCATCACCCGGTTCGGCAGTAGTTTGCTCCTGACAAATGCCGACGGCAATGAACAGCAGGAACACCAACACGAGGAAGCTAGAGACGGTCATCATTTTAACCATGTTTCACTACTTAACAGTTTTGAGAAATCAGTAGGGATTTTCTTTAAATTATAGCGGATGATCTTTATGAGTTGTTTTGATGCTAGTATAAACAGTTAAGACCGCAAATCTAAGTCTATAACCGGGAACTAAGTGTACGTTTGCTGTGACTTCTGTGACAGACTAGACTTTGTTTTGGACATCGCTACATGTTTTGATCAACAATCAAAAACAGCTCAGAATTGATGTAGTAATGATAGTCCATAAAGTTAATGACTGTACGATAAGCGCGCGCCTCTATCCGTTCAAGACCTCAAGATCCAGATATAGCGAATCACATCCGGTCAAGCCGAGGTGGTATGTTTGTTTTTCGAGGTCGTTGCTTGCGAAGTTCGTGATACTATTTCAAGATTTACCGCAGGTTCTAGTACTCAATTATGATTTACTTTCAAAAAAGATTAGAGAGAGAAACTAAGCTCATGTTCTTATATGATTGTTTGCCACTCTGGCTTAGAAACATTTTGGACATCGCTATAACTTTGGATGAATTATTATTTATAAACTTTTGAAAGGTTTTATGATCCTATTCTACCTTAGTAAGAGACATAATTCTAGCTTGAAGTCGTTACAAGCATTTGTGTTTGGCGTCTACTATTTGAATGCATAGAAAACACACAGGATATAAAGCAAACTTATTGACATCTCGGCCCTAAAACGATGTGTTTTGATTTCTTACGTCTTGGGTGATTCCCCCCTCTACACCCAATGCACATTAATACACATCTGCGTTATTTTAAACTTCAAATCAATGCTTTAGTGCCTATTTTTGCAACTTTTTCATAAACCCTATAAACTGTGCAAATACTTCCCCCAGGCAACATAAGCCAACCAGTCAAGATCAGATCCAAGATAGCCAGTTACCGCTTCAGGTAAACAGCGTTTGTCTTCCTTTAATCTATCAGGAAACGATAGGCGACCCTCGGTCCGTTGGAGGGGTGACTTGGGTCATAAAGTTAAGCTTATTTGACCAATCACAAATAATCCCATCCGCGAGCGATAAGCTCCGGCAGGGAATACGTGTCCGTTTCGTTGCGTACGGTTTAATTCCACAGTTTTTCGTTCGTAGAAGAGAAATCATCACTAATCGAGTTAGGCGTGCGTGATAGGTATCAAACTGGCGAGGTAATAAATTAAGTTTTATTGCTTTATGGGGCAACACTACAGGATACTACGTCACCGTTCCGGCTCACCGGATGACGGACAGCTAAACGGACATTTCGGGTTCTGACTATCTTATGGCTAGGGTAGTTGGTGGTTATCATTACAAAAATTCACGGCCAATGTTGGATTTGGTTGGGGGAATTTTTGTAGCGAAGATGACCCTCCTGGGAGGTACTGGTTGTTCACGCCCTTTTTGGATTTTCGTTCGACTTTAGATCGCTGCAGCGGGTGCTGTAGGTGCTGTCGGGGGTGCTGCCGTTGGTACCGTGGGGGCACCGGGAACGGTAGTGCCGGGCACTACAGTGGTACCGGGGGATGGAGCAGTCGGTATAGCGGCCGTTGGTGTCGGAGCGGTTGGTACAGTCGTTTGGGATCCCACGGTGGTGGTCGTTGGAGCGAGCGTTGGAACTGATGTGGTCGTTGAACCTAGCGTTGGAGCCGTGGGATACACCACCGTGGTGGTAATTCCTGCTGTCGTCGACATGGTGGTGGTACTTCCTGTTGTGAACACGGTGGTGGTACTTCCTGTCGTGGGCACAGCGGCAGTCGTTGTGGTCGTTGTTCCAGGAGTTGGCGCTGTTGGTGCAGGCGTCGGGACGGTCGGTGACTGCGTTGTCGTGGTAAAGGGAGGCAGTGTGGTAGTAATTGCAGGGGTAGTCACTGGACCCATAGTGGTTGTTGTAGTCACTGGATGCGGTACCGAGGTGGTGGTGGTTACTCCTCCCAAAGTACATTTGGCCACGTACGGATATTCACAGCGCTGCAGTTGAACGGAAAAGTGGAGTCCAAGCGGGCACTGTTTCAAGTACGCGTAACCATACGAGCAGGTGTAGAACAGTCCACAGTCGGTCTCATGCGGCAGCTGGGTTGGATTGTTTGGATTATCCACCAGCGGACATCGGGGATCCAGCTTGCCCTGGCCATTTACCAGCAGACCATTTAAACTGATCGCCACCAGCGCCAAGATGACGCCCTTCAGCATTTCGACACACGGGTTCGTCAAACTTCTTTCAAAACCCAGAAAACTCTCCGCTCACAACACTGAAATCGATGGCAGGCAGGATGAGAAGCTTTATAACCTCACTACACGGTGTTGAACTGGAAATCTCTTGTACGGTTGTTCATCTTTTATAGCTTATCCGGTAGGACCCCGGGCTGGTGTTATTTACGAACATAGTCCCACGGCGAGATAAGATACAGTGGCGGGATATTTTGGGCCGCAGACGATGCAAAGCTAATAAATTTCACCGTCTGCAGATAGTGGACGTCCAGCGCCAATTGGGAGTACCCCTTAAATTGCACACCTTTTCGTCCTTGTGAGGTGCTTTCGGAATTTCCGTTTTAGCTGACAATTTATGATTAAATCACTGATTCAAAAAATGCGTATTTTTCTGTATTTCAATACTAACTGTAAATATTGCGTAAAGTATTGTTGTTAGAAAAGATTTTAATATGCATAAATTCATGCAGCTAGAGTGGCGTACAGTTCCCACATGAAGAATCAACAGAATATCTATTTACTTTCCTCTTTATCAGTGCGAGACGGAATCGGACCACCATGTTTAATGTACTCAATTTTCCAATACCCAAAGATTACTTGCCATTTAGTGTTTTGCTTTGTTTAAATTCAATCAGCAAATTTAACGGATATGATAAAGTGTTTTGATCAATATTCGTCCAAATATCAAACTTGAGTAGTTTTAAAATAATAGCATATGTTAAATAGGGAACAATTTTGACCTAAAAATTATTTTACCAATACTATGAGTGTTTTAATGGACCGATTGCTTACATGTTACATGTCCATTTATTAAGGCTCGTTTACATCCAAATTAATATTTTTTAATTTAAGCTTAGTACAATCTTAAGGATGTCTCCATAATGGTCAAACCATTAAATCAGTTCAATCTGAAAATAATTTTTTTTTCCCCATTCATGCGACATGGTCAGCGAATGGAACTGAAGGAAGGTAACGCTTCGTAACGTCAAAATAGCATACGTTGTAGGCGCAAAGAAGTCGTGAGAAGCTTTCTAGAAAGTTTGCGGACAGTAAAGTACTAATGGGTGAACAACTTTGAGTTAAAATATACTCTTTGTCCCTCTGTTTTTTATCTCATCTTCTTCACTTTCTTACTGGAGTAACTACTGTTTCCGGACATGCCTGCCCCATTAAGGACTTACGAGACCTTTTCCCTTTTATGTACGTGGATACTCACTCCTCTCGTACAGGGAAGCATTCAATACTCGGCTTTTGCGGAACTCAATAATTTCCATAAAATATAATATTCATAGCAGATAATTGTCGTAATATTTTTTTATCAGTTGTACTTTATAATTTTCATGCTAGGATAAGGTGTTTTATTCCAGACATTGCAATAACAGGCAGTTTTAAGTCATTATTTTTGTTTGAAATCTGTTCATCAATTTGTGATAGATGTGGCAGATTAGACATTTCTTGACGATGGATGGAAGATCAGCCGGTGTTCGTCTTAGGCTAAGGTTCTGATACTTCATTGGTATTCGACTCTATAGTTGAATCCGTTGCTCCTTCAGTAGGTTCCGTTGCTTCATCAGTAGGTTCCGTTGCTTCATCAGTAGATTCGGTTGCTTCCTCGGAGGTTGTTTGCTCTGTATTCGGTTCCAGCGTTTCGGCAGTTGGTTCTAACGTTGCAGCAGTTCCTACAGTCGGTGGCGCAGCTGTCGGCGCCGTCGGTGGTGCAGCTGTCGGTGCCGTTGGAACCGTGAGGGTGGTTGTACCCTCTGTCGTTATATCCGTTGGTGTGCTGTCACAGATTTCGAACTCTGTTGTTGTTTCGGCTGAAGTGGAAGTTGTTGTTGTTGGCGTTTCATCCTCTGTCACCGTAACCGTGCTCTCGGTGATATCGGAAGCTGTTGTTGTTTCCCCCGAAGTGCTGGTTGTGGTTGTCAGCTCAGGGGATGTGGTTGTTGAAACCGTCGTTGACGTTGTTTCTTCTGCAATCGTAGGCGTATAGGTTGTAGTCGATGGAAACGTTGGTTGCGGCGATGTTGGCAGTGTTGGTCCAGCGGATGGTGATGTTAAGAACCTCTCAACACACAGTGCTACTTCCTGTGGCTCACAGCGTTTTGTCGCAACAGCAAAATGATACCCTTCAGAACACGCCATTAAGTATATTCTCCCATTCGAACAAATGTAAAACAGGCCGCAATCGTATCGATGCGGAAATGCCCCGTTTGATTGCTCATTATTCGTACATTCAAACGATACCTGTGCACTGACCAGAAGCACGGAACAGAGCACCACAAAGGTTGCAGCTTTCGGACTAGCAGACATTGTATCGCTCAACGAATTCCTAGCACTGACTAAAGACGTTGAAAATGGATACTTCCGTTTAACGTTACCATGCAATTATTATCTTATCACTTATCACTTTGACGTTATTGCAAAGCCCTTAGATGGCAATCGTATTTCGTATAGACTCTAGATCCGGGGAGATTGCCGTAATCTTCTACCTACTACCAGTTTTCGTTAAATCTTATGTTGATCAATTGATAGTAATTAGGCGTGTTATATAAAAGTCATAAATGAATAAAGATAAGAGCGTGTCTCAACCCTCGACACTTGCATCGCCCATTCGGCGATGTTACATTCATTCGCAGTCCGTTAAAAGCTCCTGAACAGGTGTTGACTGCTACTGAATGTAATGATGTTGTTAGCTCTGCTAGCAACAAAATATAGGAGGCCGGGCTGCGTCACGGCGGGCGATCAGAGAAGGCTCTTTTTAACGCCCATTTTTGGAAGTAAGTGAATAGAAATGCTTAGTTTGCACGAGACGCTCTTGTCATGCTTAGAATGAATCGAAATGCTTAGTCTACACCAGACGCTCGAAAAAGGCAATATTCATATTGAATAATTATTTCAGTATATTTTCACAGTACAAGTATATAATTTTCTTGCTTTAATGTTCATACTGCGATACCAATATCATATTTTTTATGCTTTTGTTAAGTCATTTCAATAACTGGTAGTTTCGAGACACTATTATAGTTGTCCAGCAGTTCAGACCGTCGCTGGCGCAGCTGTCGGTACCGTTGGAGGCGTGAATGAGGGGTCAGTCGAAGTCGTTGTTGTAGTTCCCGTGGTATCCTCCGTCGCTGTAAACGTCGGTGTGGTGTCGGTTATTTCGGCCGTGCCCTGTGAAGTTTCAGCAGTTTCTACTGTCGGTGGCCCAGCAGTTCCTACCGTTGGAACCGTGAATGTAGTCTCAGTTGAACTCGTTGTAGTAGGCGTGTCATTCTCTTCCGTTGTAGCCGTTGGTGTGCTGTCACAGATTTCGAACTCTGTTGTTGTTTCGGCTGAAGAGGAAGTTGTTGTAGTTGGCGTTTCATCTTCTGTCATCGTAACCGTTACTGTGCTCTCGGTAATATCAGAAGCTGTTGTTGTTTCCCCCGAAGTAGTGGTTGTTCCACCGGATGTGGTTGTTGAAACCGTTGTTGACGTTGTTTCTTCTACATTAGGATCAATCGTAGGCGTGTATGTTGGAGTTTTTGGAAATGTTGGCTGCGGCGTTGTTGGCAGTGTTGGCCCTGATGGTTGTTGTGATGAGGGTGTCGAGTACCTCTCATCACATAACGCTACTTCCGGTGGCTCACAGCGTTTTGTCTCGACCGAAAAGTGGTATCCATCATAACATGCCATCAGGTATATGCTTCCATCCACACAAATGTAGAACAGGCTGCAATCGTATTGGTGAGGAAATGCATCGCTTGATTCTTCATCATTCGTGCACTCAAACACTACTTGTGCACTGACCAGAAGCAAGGAACAGATTATAACGAAGGTTGAAACTTTCGGACTAGCAGACATTGTATCGCTCAACGAATTCCTAGCACTGACTAAAGCCGTTGACAATGAATACTCCCGTTAAATGTTACCACGCAAGTACTATCTTATCGGTTTAGCCTTTGACGTTGTTGTAAGGCCGTTACATTGCAATAGTATTAGATCCGGGGAGATTCCCGTAATCTTGTAGCTACTACCAGTTTTTGTTAAATCTTAAGTTGATCAATCAGTAGTAATTTATTGTATTACATAAAAGTAATAAATGAATAAAGATAAGACCTTGTCTGCATCGTCCATTCCACAACGTTACATTCATTCATAGTCAGTTAACAGCTCTTAAATCTGGCAGCATGTGTTCAGGGCTACTGATTGATCAGATAATTTTGTATAGTTTTTTAAGATTTTGTAGCTTTTTAAATCTCTTCATTAAATAGAAAACGTCAAAAGTAGAAAAACGTGTGCAAAGAATAGTTAATTTATTTATTTGATATTTTTTCTATCGATGCATTAGAAATAGATTGTTTTTGAAACGGTTCCACATTTGATTTGTTTTAGTATCAGGTATCATTTTAAGCACATCCTTTATGTAGATTAAAAATATTATCATTTCACAAAAGCAACACTAAGTAGACCATTAACATACTAACAACCTGTATACTTTCGATCTTATCATTTCTGCACAATAGTACTGCTAGCTAATACACTAATTTTTTATTGTCTAATGAACTTTATGAACTAAGCAAGACCCACGCTCGGGTGCATTTAAACCCAACCAACTTCTTCGAGTAAGCCTTTGCGTTTGTCCTTAATATTAGCTGTACCCTTTACTTGTTCCGATGCTAGTCCCTTGTCGTACCGAGTACCGATAAGATAAGGACGCTTTCCGAAATCTAAGACGTTTTGCAGAAGATATGGGGCACCTATAGAGGCCAGCGCATGGAAGCGTAGTGAGCATGCAAGACAGGGACCTTCGCGGGGAGTTCTCAGAACAACACTGCTAACGCGTCGTACATAAAGAAGAATGTAGTTTTAATTGATACAACACTTTGAACTCTCCTCGTACGATCGACGAAGAACTACGTAGAACTTTCCCGCATGACTAACCGGTGCGTCTTTGGGAGTTTGCGCTATAAAAAGGAGGCTCTGGCGTTAGGACAGACTTAGTATTTGTTTGCAATTAGTGAAAGGTCCACTAAGCGTCGAAACACACGATGCAAGGTAAAAGAAGAGTTTCAATTGTACTGAAAAGTATTTGTTTCATTCAATATTTATTTGATATCGTTTTCCAGCGTTTTCCGTTGCATTACTGGTCGGCCTTGCGCTGACCTCTGTACAGGCAGCAGTGACTGTTACCCGTGATTCGCGCTGCCCAAGGGTGGATGATCCCGAGAAGACGATCCACCTCACGCACCCGACCGACTGCAACCGCTTCCTGGTATGTTCTTCCGGCATGGCCTACGAAATGCGCTGCCCGGAGGGTCTGGAGTACGATACGGAGCAACGCAGCTGCGACTACGACTACTTGGTCCGCTGTTCGGAGCGGGGACGCACCCAGATTCAGCAGGCAAATCAACCTTTCGAGATGCCGTCCGGTCAGCTGCTGCTGAATCGGCCGGCTTGGAACGACCCTCAGGAGGAGCCCCGTGTTGAAGCGCAACAGTACAAAGCGCCCGTCAGTGTTGTCGATGCTCGCTGCCCCCGCACGGACGATCCGATGAAGCCAATCCATCTGCCACGCACCGGAAACTGCAACAAGTTCATGAAGTGCTTCGGTGGACGGGCGTATGAGATGGATTGTCCAGCAGGGCTTGAGTTCAATGCGAAGCAGAACCGTTGCGACTACGCATCGCTTGCCGGATGCAGCCGAATGTGAGCACGTCGTACGATCTTGGAATATAGTATTCCAATAAAAGAGCGTTTCTCATTGTAAACGACATTCATGTACTGTGCAGTTTCGAAATGATCCATTTGCCAGTCACAACTTAGAATAGCAAGCTTTCTGTATACTTTGTATACCAAGATATCCGAAAATTTGCTCACAAGATAAACTTACTTGCAAATGTGCCTCTACAACCGCTAGCATATAATCGTGCACATAATTTACAAAAGCAGCCAGAAAAAGAAACTCTTACCGCATTAAATGATAGTTTTAGGAATCCCAAAAATTATACAAAATTATATTTTCATTCAGTAGCTCTGAGCACCTGTTTTTAGTAAGTAACTGAGTAACTGAAAAGCTTAAATCTTCGTGATACTCTATTTCGCGCTTCCGATCATGGTACAGGCAGTGTTTGAGTGCACGGTTAACGAGAAATAAACCAAGCCTTTTCCACACAAATGAGGCTACAGAAGGTGCAATATTCCGAGCTCGGAACCATCCGGAGCCATTCTGAGCCGTCCGGAGCCGGCCACTAGTTGGCAGCCGGAGCCGTTCGGAACTGTCAGAGCTGTCAGAACTGTCGGAGCCATCTGACGCTGTAGAAGCCGTCCGTAGCCGTAGGAGCTGTCTGGAGCCGTCGGAGCCACCCAGAGTCGTCGGAGCCGTCGGAGGCTCTCGGGGCCGTCGAGAGTCGCTAGGTTTGAAATTCTCGAGCGCTTCAAATAGTCCATGATATAACTTAAATTTGTGCTCATTTTTTCCCAGAAATATCGCCACTAGGAACTCTCGCTCATCATGCTTGAATCGGATTTGCATCGAAAAATAAAGTGTCTTCTTTTAAAAGTAAAAGAAACAACAAAATGCAAGGGTCTTAAAATATTAAAGGTTATTTAATCATATGTAAATTTAGGCAAAAATAAGAGCTTAAATGATTGGATACGTGAATTTCATTGCGTTTGTTTCATTATGATCTTGCTTAATGTTCCGAGTAGTACATTCTGTAAATGTTTACAAAATAGAATACAGTTGAACGTCGATATGGGGGTGTTCGGAACCGGGCAGACCTCGGATAATCGAATTCCACGGTTAATGTCATTCCACGGTCATTTATAGTCATTTCATTAGTGATCAAAAATTTAACAACATGTGAGCACGTTGTAGTCCATCAGATTCGTCCATCGTTATTTGTATCGCTTGTATACTACTGTGTCCGAAAAGTAAGGTGACATTGGATGTCAAATTTCGCGCACCAAAAGAAGCCTCTTGTTTTTATTTTTCTTTTGTCAATATGTATGTTTTTGACAAATCGGCCAAGTTTCAAGTCACAAAGTCAACCCGGCTAGGAGTGACAATTTGTTTTCGGAGCTGCACCAAGTGTTTTTGGCCATATTGACCATGTCCAAGTTTGTGGAGCTGCGCGCATGTATCGAATTTTGTTTGCGCATTGAAATAAACGCTGTCGAAACATTACGAATGTTACAAAAAGCCTTCGGGGAAGAATCTATATCGAAGAAAAATGTGTAAAAATGGTACAGGGATTTCAAGAATGGCTGTGAGAAGGTCGAAGACGAGGACTGTCCGGGGAGACCATCATCCTCGTCCGACGAAGCCCACGTCCTCCAAATCAAGGATTTGGTGGTCAACAATCGTCGGTTGACGACACGAGACCTTTCGGAAAGTGTTGGGATTTCCAAAGCCTTGGTCAACACCATCTTGAAAGATGTTTTGAGGTTGGTTTTTGCACCACGATAATGCGCGCTTCCATGCGGCCATCATTTTGAGGAAGTTTTTCGCAACAACTGGACCCATATTGTTCCGCAACCGCTATATTCGCCAGATTTGGCACCAGCCGACTTCTGGCTGTTCAACAAGCTAAAACGGCCGCTTTGGAGACACCGTTTTAACACTATAGAGGAGATAGAAGCCGCAGAGACGGCGGAACTAAAGGACATCCCAGCATCCGCGTTTTCCAACTGCTTCGAGGAGTGGGAGAAGAGGTGGAAGAGGTGCATTGCATCGGAAGGGGATTACTTCAAAGGTGAAGACCTTCATTTGGCCTAATAAAAACACCATTTAAGAAAAAAACGCAAAGTCACCTTACTTTTCGGACACAGTAGTAAGACTCGTTTTAAAAGATCTAGCATTTTGAACAATTTACTTTTATTTGAGCATTAAGCGTTTAAATAACCAACGAGTTTTTGTTGGAGTAGATCTGAAAAATAACTAAATAAAGAGTATCCAGTTTGTGAGAGATTTCGGAAGAAGGTTCGTTAGTCTACGATCACTCAACCCAAGGATGTTGGAACACAAGGGGAAGTAAAGAAAGGAAGAGGTTCTTGGAAGCGACAAATTCATGGAATGATCGAGAAGCTTTCGAGCAAAACTGGATACTTTATTCAAATCAATGCTCTCACATTCTGCGGCCGGCGGCTCACAGAAAGTTCGATTACATTCCATTCAGCATTCGTCGGTAGGTTGTTAGTAGCGGGAGCACTGGGCCATGGCGGGGTAGTCGCAACGGTTCACCTTGGCGCCGAACTCCAGACCGGACGGGCAGTCCATCTCGTAGGCGCGGCCACCGAAGCACTTCATGAACTTGGCGCAGTTTCCGTGCACCGGCAGGTGGACCGGCTTCATCGGGTCGTCGGCACGGGGGCAGCGAGCGTCAACGATGCCCGGGACAATCTTGTAACCGTCGGCGGTCAGCTGCTCGTTCTGGGTCGGGGCCTGGTACTGGGGCTGGTACTGGGGCTCGTACTGCTGCGGGGCGTAGTACGGCTCGTAGGCGCGGGGCTCCTGGGGCAGCATTTCCTGGGGCACCTGGGGCATCGGCAGCATGCGAGGGTCCTGAGCGATGCTGTAGAACTCGGGGTACTGCGGGGCCGCGACGACCGCGGACAGGATGGCGGCAAAGACGATGAAAGCTGTGGTAGGGAAGTGAGAAAAATTAAACCCGAATCCTTTCGCTTTTGCAACACTTTCGCTCCGAATCTATCCTCCGAACTTACCTTGCATGTTGAAGGTTTTGGTTGGCAAGTGGTACGTTGGGAAGGTTGGTGGTTCCAAAGTAAAGTTGGAAGTCGCTGGGATCCAAATGATGCCTTTCCCACCGACGGCCAAGTGTTTATATATCAAACTGACAAAGTAATTTGCCTAATTGATAAACAGTCAAGCTAATTGCCGTTCACTTCACCGCTGAACTGACTTCGCGGCACTTATCGTACGCCTCGTATCTATCGAAAGTTCGTTATCGGACCGTTCCGGGGAAAGAGGACGAGCAAAACCTCTCAGCGAAAGAAGGCCATGGGTCTCAGGGCCTCGGTCGTGGTTCGACTTCCGGATGTTTATCGATGGAAGCATGTAGCACAATTGGGGGACTCTTTTCTAAGAACTTACTTACCCGTTTTAAAGTATCTCAACTATCCCGGATGCCCACATAAAATATTGCAGTTGCCAACGGGAAGTTATATGCTTTTGACATTTGTTTCATTTTTTTGTGTGTAAGAAACAATAGTCAAACATTGAAGATAAAATGCTTTATTTAGCTATGCAAAACATTCGACAGTCAACTTTTACATTAACTATCGACTTAAATTTTTGGATAAGGGGTCGTCATATTAAAAAATAATATTTTGAAATATCACTATATCTATATCAAAATATTGTTGCAGGTTAAATGTTGTTAAGCTACATTTGGTACCATGCTTCTGACCTTGGTTTGTTATTGTGTTGAGGAATCTGTTGAAGGATGTACTTGACTGTTTGACAGTTTCATGCCACTGTGTTCAATTTTAGTCGCTAATCCTTGTGCCGCAATAGTTTATGTTGTGTATCCCTCCTGCTTAATTTTTATATCTTAAGAGGCAACACAAATAACTCTCTATCAGGATTTTTAAAAGCTAAGTAAAGAATAAAAATAGCATAAACAATAAACAGTCAAATAGACATGAAGTAATCCATTTAATCCATGAACAGAGAAACTGAGCATGCACTATACAACTATGCTGTCGCTTCACCATTTATATATCGTCAGAGGAACGTTATGGCTCGATCATTCTTTAGTAAAAGTAGCTACATTATTTTGTTCGTAAAACTCATTTCCAAGCCATACTTTATGAAACAAACCACAAAACTATGTTTACTGTAATATTTTCGGATAAACTTTCCTTTTGAATGCACTCTATTGGTTTGACCTAAAAAGCAATTTATTTTAGATAAGTATAATCATGTGTCCAAAATAAAAATGTTCATGTTGACTCTTCTATTGCTGAACTTTATTTTTATAACGTTTTCCTCAAAATCGACTTTGAAGAAAAACATCACTAAGATCATTAGTAGCAGCAACTGTTTATGATTTTGAATAAAATCAGTTTCATAAAAAAACCACGTGGTAGGCAAATTCAAAAAGGAATCACACAGTCATAAATAAACAACTACAAACTTTCATACATCAAATATCTAAAGACTCAATAATTAGTAACATAAATTTTAGTTAAATCTCTTGCTTTAAAATTGTACCAAATTTTATGCCAACTACTTGATTTTTTACCATTTTTAAAACAATTATATGTTATATGAACAGTTGGTTTTGCGTTTATATTTCTGAAACTCAACGGCAAGTGAAAAAATAAGTGTGAATTTGTACTAAAAATAAAGCAAGCGCTTAGCAAACAGATTTTATAGTAAGTTGCAGAACGAATTGCTTAACGTGGGGCACACTTGCCCCAAATTCCGCTAAATTTCTCTTATTTCTTTCTCTTGGCGTAACGACCTCTTGGTTAGGTCTGCCCCATGAAGGGCTTAAAATACTTTTTTTCCTTATGTACGTTGACAGTCACTCCTCTCGTACAGGGGAGGGTCCGGTCTCGGATGGGATTCGAAGCCACGCCGTCGAGGTCATGGGCCGAGTTTCTAACCTGCGCTACCGCTCGACTGTCGCGGACCCCGAAATTTCTCTTATTGTATGAACTTTTGATGAAGCTCAAAAACAATGAAAGTATAAACTGAAATTTTAATACAAGCCTTACTTCAAATCCACTGGCATGGATTACTTACTACACTCCAGTCATACGAAACATTCTTTTTCGTTTATTTGTATACTGACTTGTTTATATTTCTGTGGAGAGTGATTTAATTTTGTTTGTAATTATCATATTTGCAGGTATTTCTACAGATATAAAGTAAGAAATCACAACGTATCCGGTTTAAATTGGCATTTTAAAGGTGTTTTATTCAGAAGAATAATCAGCACAGAATTGACCAACGTTCTGCGTTTTGTCTATCGTAGCATATTCATCGACTCGTTCCGGGGTGCGGAGTGCAGTTATAGAATGAATTCTGGGCCATGGCCGCAGAAGATCGATTACACTCCTCCATTCCGCATTCGTCGGTAGGTTATTAGAAGCGAGAGCACTGGGCCAGGGCCGGGTAGTCGCAGCGGCTCATGCGAGCGCTGAATTCCAGACCAGCCGGGCAGTCCATGACGAAGCCCATGCCGCCGGTACACTTCATGAACTTGGCGCAGTTTCCGTTGTACGGCAGGTGGACCGGGCGGAGGGGATCGTCCGTGCGCGGGCAGCGCGCATCCGGGATGGCCTGGACGGGTTTGTACTGGGTTTGCTGCTGGTTGTACTGCTGGTTGTACTGCTGGTTGTACTGCTGGTTGTACTGATCCTGGCCATAGCCCTGCGGCACGCCGATCTCGTAGTTCGAGTTGTAGGTGTACTGGGCCGAGACTCCGGCGATGACGGCCAATGTGAGCACGATGAGAGCTAGGTAGGTGTAAAAAAAGGTTAGGCTCCCGTTACTGGCACTCCTGCGTGTTCCGGCTGGATCCACACTTACCGTTCATTTTGAGTGTCTGGGATGTTGTGGTTCTAGTCGAAGACGATAACTACTGGGCAATGTGGGTCCGCTTTTATATGATTTCGACCAGCATACTTCTATCGGTACTCCGCGAGAGGATCTTATTAATTAGAATGTGTTTCCTTGTCCACATGCGCGCTCTTTATCGCACGCGTATCATTTCGACGAACCGTTCGATCTCGATTGTTTCCGAAGGCTTTTTAGACATTAGACAAAATTCGATTATGGATTGCTTCACTGAACGTGTGAACTTCAGAGGGAACTCATGTATCGCTAGTTATATAAACATTATATAAACGGGGCATTGCTTTAGTATTGATCACTAGGATTCTGTCAACCTACAGGCAACTGTGTTCAATTGAACCTCAATGGAGTCATGGATCATTTATACTTCATTCTTGTTGGAAAAAACCTTGGCATAAAATCTATTATGCAACATGTTCACACCATGATAGTTTAAAATGTTCTTTCGCGGGAAGTTTAAACTGCCGTCGATTTTGAAATCTTCACGCACGCACGGTTTCACCAGCCAGACATATGGGCACCTTCCTCTCGAATGGTGAACCGGGTGAAGTTCCGAACGAACGACCGGAACCTTTCACCTCGATGCTGGAACCATCTTCCACGAGTGATAAAGATCGGTAAACCGAAAGTCTTGTTGTAGCTCTCAAGACCACGCCGACCCAACGCGTGTACCATTTCACCCTGTCGAGATGGAAATTTGCATCGACACAGACATACCTCACAGGAAGCGACCTCACAAGATCCGGTAGCAAAGTGCACCCGCTAGAAGCACCATCTTGGATCTTAGATAGCGTAAGAGAGTTTGCTAGTAGTAGCACCGTTGTCGAGTGGAATACAACAAATATTTTGCATTAATCGTACCCAAAAACCCCATTAGTATGTTCCATTTTTCCACGAAAGCATCTAACCGTGCGATCAAGCGGTCGGTACATGATAAGATAACCCGGCAGCGGTTCCGTTTGATAGTCATATTGCTTCCGTAATGGTAATAAATAGGGGCACCCGAGGGTCTGTAACAGCATCTCTGTACTGTTGCTTATATAATGTAAATGACGCGTCAATAAAAACAACCTACACAGTGTCAGTAGCGATACAGACAGTACAACACAAAAGGTAAAACAGTGAGGATCAGGTTGGTCGACAGAAGACGTTGGTTTACTGGAGAACAAGAGCCGAGTTTTAACTTGTTTCTATTCTAGGTTATCACTATGTTAGCGAACGCACCATTCGCTTTACTTCTGGTGCTGTCCATCGGCCATGGTACCGATGGAACGTACCTGGAGCGTCCACTATGGGTGGCAGATAAGGGCGTAACATACATGATGCAAAACCGGAACGACCTTGCGTACGCTCCCAAGCCTATGCCGCCAGTGGAAAACCGTTGGATGCCGCAGGAATACTATACGGCAGAGGAAAACCCTGTGCCGGTGGAGGAACCGGAGGTTGAAAGGCACGAACGGCCTGCCGCTCCTGAGGTGACCCTGGACGGAGCTTCTCAGACTCGAGAGTACGAAAATCTGTACTATGGTCAACGGCCGCATGATGGCGATTATGGATTCCTCCCAAATCAACCCCAACCTGATGCCGGGATTCAGAAGCATCCACAAACTGCTGGTCGCGGTCAGGCGTCCCTGTGGAATCAACCGGAGCAGTCGGTCGATTTTTATAACCCGTACTACAACGAGCGCCCTCTGGATGGACCGCAAGCTATTCAGCCTAATGAACAGCAGAAGTTTCCTCAGTGGAATGAACCGGAGCCGCAGGAGAATTTCCGTAAACCAGAACCATACTATGGATCAGTGGAACGTCCACAAGATGCACAACATTCTGAACAACCGAAGGAATACCTGAAGCCATCGCAGTGGAATCAACCGGAACCACAAGCTGAGGTGCAAAAGCCTGAACCACTCAATGAACATCGGCATCTGGAGAGTCTTCAGGCATCGCAGGCGAATCAACGCTTCCCGGATGTCCCTTACCTCCAGGTTTCCCAATGGAACCAGCCGGAACAGCAGGTTGAGCCACAAAAACCGATCCTAAATCAGCGCCCGCTTGGTGAGCAGCAGAAGCCAATGCAACTGGAACGCTACCCGGAATTGCCGGGCGACTCCCAGAAGCCATACCCTGGAATGCGTCCTCAGGAGGGGCAGCAAACTTTCCTGCCCAATCAACCAATGTACGGCCAGCGACCACAAGAGGAGAGTCAGTCTTTCCAACCAAACCGACCGAACGTGAACCAGTGGGCGCAACCGGACAAACAGGTTATGTCTCAACCACCACTTTTTGGTCAGCGACCACCTGAGGGGCAGCAAGCGTTCCAGCCAAACCGTCCCAACCCAGAGGCTCCAGAATACCCAAGAAACAAACCCGAACAGGAGGTTGGTAATCCAAAGCCCTACTTCAACGGTCAGCGACCGCTGGAAGGAGGACAGTCTTTGCCGCCGAAGGATCCTCTGGGTGAAGCTAACGGACAGCAGAAGCCTCCGCAATGGAGGCAACCAGAGATGCCGAATAATAACCCAATGCTGTACCCAGGCGCACGTCCGGAAGCGCCAAAACTCCCTCAGTTCCCGCAATGGAATCAGCCAGAGGTCGATGGACAAAAGCCATATCTCGGCCCGCAGCGTCCGCTCGAGGGACCAAAGCCATCGTATCAACCCAATCAACCACAGGCAGAAAAGCAGAATCCTACGTTGCCCCAATGGAATCAACCGCAGCCACAGCCCAACCTAGGAATACGCACTCCCGATGGTCCTTCCGGTCAGGTGGAACCGCAAAAACCTGATAGCCCGTTCAAGCCATATCAACCAGACTTTCCCATCTATTCACGGGAGCAACAGCAGTATCCGAAGCCGACGATTCCACAAGACCAACGTGTCCCACAGTCACCGATGAACCCACCGCAGCCGGAGCCTCCAAGGAAACCGCAACCGCAACCTCAACAGCAACCGCAACCTCAACAGCAACCGCAATCACAACCCCAACAACAACCGCAACCCCAACAACAACCGCAACAACAACCGCAACAGCAGCAACAGAACCGACCGATTATTAGAGAGCAAGGGTCACCTCAGTATCAACCCAACTTCCCACAAGCGCCTTCCTGGGAGTCCCCTTACAAACCTGATCAGCAGAGGCCGAATCAGGTACCACAGCCCCCACAACAAAAACCACCACAGCAGCAGATTCCTCAGCAGCAGCAATTACCCCAGCAGCAACAGTTACCTCAGCAGCCGCAGCAGTTTCCTCAGCAGCAACAGTTACCTCAGCAGCCACAGAAGCAGCCGCAGCAGCAGCCGCAGCAGTATCCTCAGCAGCAACAGTTACCTCAACAGCAACAACAACAGTATGGACAACCGCCAGTTCGAAAACCATCCCCTGGTCCAAGGCCTCAAGCTCAGCGACCTACGACTAGTGCACCGGCACCGCAACCGTACAACCGCCAGCCTTACTACGGGTTCAACAACGACGACGACGACGATGGCAACGACGACACCTGGGAAGTTCCGGTATCTCGCGTTGATCCACGCTGCCCCCGAAACGATGATCCGGCCAAACCAGTCCACTTCCCGAGCCCCAACAGTTGCGTTAAGTTCCAGAAGTGCTTCAACGGAGTGGCTTATGAGATGAGTTGCCCACTGGGGCTAGAGTTCGATGCCAGGGGAAACCGCTGCGACTATCCCGGACAAGCGAACTGCTCGCGACACTGAATGGCTCACGAGTTTTGGCCATGATCGGAATGTACTAATGTGTAGTGAACGAAATAAACGATCAACGGTAACGGAAAATGAAATAAACTTTTAAACTTTTGCATCTGAAGATTGAATATGTTCGATAAATGATCTGAAGAGCTCTCAGCCCATTCAGGTTCGCGAGGATGGGATCCTGGATATTTTATTAGCTCGGTGGGGTAACTGTTTGTGTTTTGTAATATGTAGAAATCGAGCCATGAGCTCATTTGGAATCGCGGCTAAATTAATCAGACTCGTAAGATTGATTATGACCAACGTCACTTGTCAGGTGAAGGTGTATGGAAAACTCTCAAGTGCGCCAAGGGGATGGGCTTGCTGGCATACTCTTCAACCTAGCGCTAGAAAGGGCCATCCGAGACTCGGAGGAGGAATCTTCGGGGACCATCTTCTATAAGTCAATCCAGATTCTGGTGATATTGACATCGTTGGTAGAAGGCTCTCCTATGCCAAAGGAGATGCTCCTATGCTCATGGGTCAAAGGTCAGCACCGACAACAACATTGAAGATGAAATTCGCGCTAGGGTGCTGGCAGCCAACCGGTCATATTACAATCTGAAAAATCTCTTCCACTCACGATACTTGTCAAGACAGTCGAAGCTGGGACTATACCGGACATACATAGCTCCAGTGCTTACATACGCCTCTGAGACATGGACTCTTTCCATATCTCACAAAACCCTCTTAGCCGTGTTCGAGAGGAAGATGCTCAGGAGGATTTTTGGACCCATATGTGAGGAGGGACAAAGCAGGAGCCGCTATAATGACGAGCTCTATGAGTTGTACGGAGACCTCACAGTCGTACAACGAATACGACTCGCCAGGCTCCGGTGGGCTGGTCATGTCATGCGAATGGCACCGGACGACCCAGCCCGTAAAGTCCTTTTAAGCTGTCCCGAAGATCGGAACATGCCTGGTACTCGTGAACCTACTTTTAGTGTATCAATCAAACGTCCTCGCATTCTATTTTCATTTCTGCATTTTACAATGAAAGTTCAATTCCAAAACATGCCCTAGAAAGTCCAAGTATTTCGAACGCTGTCGAAAGTCAAAGGATTAGAAAGCGGAATAACACAAAACATAAAGTCGTAAAAAAAATGTTGACACGTCAGAACATTTCTTGCGGATAGTGTAGACGTGCCACATTTACATCAATGTAGCTCCTAGCAACCACTCCTCTGCAAGGAGTATAAACAACCGGTCAGACATGCACCAGTTATCAACTTTGTTTTTGTTAAAATTCACCATTTTCTTCTTCATTTTGTCGTCCAAAATTCCTTATATTTGTGATTCAAATGTTAGAAACAAGCAACATACGTCACTTCGCTTTTCTTAGGTGGTTTTTCAAAAGCGTTTTGAAAGATATGTAACACTAGAGCATTACGTAGCGTGTCTAGTTTAGCACGTGTATTGTGCGTCACGTAAACATCACTTGATCATCGGCTCGTTGTTTTCGCAGATATACATTTAGATTTAAGGATTATCTTTAGAATTTAGTTAAAAATCCAGCAGTCGTTGAAGATACTAAAAAAAACCCCGATACTACATATAGAGAGTATATCGGCTCTAAAAACACGGCAACGTCCGTAATACAATTCAAGGTTTTTGGAGAAGTAAAAAACAACTGAAAATTTAAGATACATCAAATATTACACCTTTGCTCATCTTATGGTACCGTTTATTTTGAAAACATGTGTGTGTCCAGCGAACAAATA
Source organism: Anopheles sinensis (assembly GCA_000441895.2). NCBI lineage: Eukaryota > Metazoa > Arthropoda > Insecta > Diptera > Culicidae > Anopheles > Anopheles sinensis. The sequence continues at coordinate 1,733,782 of KE525351.1, read as the reverse complement.
AATATTTCCTTAAACGCTAGTGCCATCCGCGCCGAACCCAACCGTGTCGGTCTCGCCTAAGGCTTAGCTGCCACGGATCGTGCATTTGGCCACCTTCGGGTAGTCGCACCGATCGTACCGCACGCTCCAGTGCTGCCCGATCGGGCAATTGATCAGGAAGGCGCGTCCCGAGTAGCACTTGTAGAACTTGCCGCAGTCCCGCGGGTGGATGAAGTGCAGCGGTTCGGCCGGATCGTCCTTGTCCGGGCAGCGTGTGTCCGGCACCCCGGCAATCATCTCCCGTTGCTCCGGCGTCCATTCGGCCGAATCGAGCGGCACATCGTTGCCAAACTCATCGTCGTCGTAGTAGTAGTAGCTGTCATCGTACGCCGGGGCGGCCGCTTTGCGTAGGCTCTTGCGTGCCTTCGGTGCCGAGCACTGGGCAAACTGGGGATAGTCGCAGCGGTTGATGCGGATGCCAAACTCCTGACCGGGCGGGCAGTCGATGGTGTACGCACGTCCATCAAAACACTTCAGGAACTTGCGGCAATCGCCCGGATGAGCGAGGTGAACCGGACGGTAGGGATCGTCATACTTCGGGCAGCGCAAATCGTTAACGCCTGCACTGTAGGTGAACTCTGCCTTAGCCGGCTTGATGTACTCCTTCTCCACGGTAGCATCCACATCCTCCTCCTCCTCGGGCTTCTCGACACTCGCGGTAAGATCAACGGACTCTTGAGCGGTATCTGGACGATCCTGGCGACCGACGGAACAGCGCGCCAACGTCGGATAGTCGCATCGATTCAGCTCCTTGCCCCACTCCTGACCCATAGGGCACTGCAGCTCAAAGGCGCGCCCATCGAAACACTTGTAGAACCGGCGACAGTCGGTCGGGTGTGCCAGATGGGTCGGATTGAAAGGATCATCGAACCTAGGGCAGCGTGAATCGCTGTTACCTTCCTCGTAGCGGAAAGCAGCCGGCTGCGGCTGCACGAACCCCTGGCGGCACTGAGCGAACATCGGGAAATCGCAGCGCTGGATGTGCACACCGAACTCCTGACCCGCGGGACAGCTGATCGTGAAGGCGCGTCCATTGTAGCACTTCTGGAACTTGCTGCAATCGTTCGGCACCGCCAATAGCATCGGGTTCATTGGGTTGTCATTGCTTGGGCAGCGTGCGTCCACGATGCCATCCGCAAAACTAAACGACGGTGCTGATCCTTGACCACGAGTAACTCCTACCGTGCCACACAGCACCACGATCAGCGACAGCTGAAACACTGGATCAAACGACAAACGCTTCAGATTTAGTACACTCCATTCGTACGCACTCTAACACAACACGATCACGTTCGATCGACTTACCGTTCATGGTGCGGAACTCTTCGCCAATCTTCTCCGATAAGCAGCGGAAAGTTTGGTTGAAGGTGCTTAGGCACTCAGCAAATATCTCCTGGACGATCTTCCTTTCTCTCTCTTCAGCTGTTGAATGAAGTGTTCCGTCCGAACGTGGCCCGTTTTATACACCGAGTATACCGCAATCTTTGTGGTGAGCTGACTCACGGTTATTCCCAACCGGTAGGCTCCTTATCCTCGACTCGACTGTCGCTGGTCGTTGTACAAGGCTAATGAATGGCCGTCACGGTGATGGTCAGCAGTTATCGAACTACCAACACCAAAAGTGCGTAAGTGAAATGCGACACACAACAACTCGGGACATTCGGTTCTGCAGAACAACAACAGGTGATCTCGGGACAGGCAAAACAATGGTCATAGATGTGGATGGTGATAGACGGCGGAAACGGGAGAGCAGAGTGGTATTCCCAGGGAACATCGAAAGGGCATTTGGTGTGATCTGCATCTGATATCTGATACGATCGGTGACTAACTGAATAGTGCTGTTCCGTACGCCATCTTTCGCTGATGTTACCGATTACACCGAACCGTTCCGTCGCTCGCTGGGAAAAACAAGGATTGCGTAGTTCCTTTGTCAATGCAACAGAAAGAACGAAAACAAACGTCAGAGGCATTCCACTGATCAATGATAAATAACGTTGATACGGAGTGATTCATCGCGGCCTTAAAAGCGGAAGAAACTCTGCCCGTGAAAGCTCTGTACTTCCGAGCTGTTTTGCTATTGACCCGCCATGTTAACATACCTCGACTCGGAAGATGCAATTCATGAATAATCACACAGATTCAAGGTCAATGGCTCACCATGCATCCATGACAATGAATCTGATAGGTAGGACGACATGATTTGAGTTTGGAATTTCCCACGCAGATAAATGTTCGTTG
>KE525351.1:1696882-1731485 GCA_000441895.2 Anopheles sinensis | reverse complement strand
CCCTTTGAAACAACCTCGTCTCTGATGGGCAGCCTGTCCAGAAACTATTCTATAAGCTATCAGTAACGTGAGCGGAAGTGTCAGTTGCTTTGAAAGTGTTGAAGCTATCAGTCAATTTTAATTTAATAATTATGTACCGCTCACGATTCAGGTGAACGTACAATAAGGGCCAGTTTCCGTACGGGAAAGTTTAACAGGAATTTTGTTTCTTCCTTAGCTCACAATGGAAGCCGAGGATACAAAAGTTATTCCACGGCGCGGAAATCGTTGTGTGAACTTTTGCTAAACTATTCGTTGTCTGCACGTCTCCTGGAAGGGTAACAGATAAGATGGTAAAGTTATATTTCTACAATTATTATGGCTTGAAAACAACCCGAGGAAACTGCTGAACTTCTTCGTAATGAGGAACACTTCTTAAAGAGAAACCCATTTTGTTCTTCAATTTGGTGGTTCTGCAAAGACAGGTTTGCGCTTTTCAGACTCTCTGTCAAATGTATGAATAATTTTTCTTCATAAACAATATCCTCTCAAAAACAAAGAAAATACATTGAATTACATGAAAAAGTTTATTCCTGCCATATGTAAAAAAGAGAAAACTTTAGATAAATAATCAATGATTTTTATATCAGAAATGTTTTTTTTTGGTTTGATGTGATTCGGAGCATTTGAAAAACTATACTATAGGAAAAAAATACATTAAAATGTTAAATATATGATAAACATTTCTTCCATATTATACCTTTATTAAGGTAACAAAAAATCAAAAACTTGTGCATTATTTAAACCCTTTTGTGATAAATAAAATCAAATGGATTACCCACTTAATCCACGTTGTACCAAATGGACAACCACGTTGCAGTTGTCGTGCATTAAATATATATCTTTTCCCCTTACCAGACACCTTAATATGACGGTTTTTTCAGTAACTATTGTGTCTTTATTCATATGAATAAATGTACTAATTATATATTACACAATTGTTAAGGTAATCATTTCCTCTACGTCGGCTTCTCCACGCTCGCCAGAGATCTTTCGCATGTTTTGGTTGTCTCTTGACTTATCCTTAACATTAACCGATTGCATACGAACTGTGTATGTGTCTTAATGAGTGTCTTTGTTTTCTGTGTATGTTTGTTTGTTTCTTCTTTTTTTAAATAATTTATTAAACCTCGACCTTCGAGCTCCTTAACATCTACTATGCTACAAATAGTTGTCGGTTGTGTGGTGCACCGTGAACATGGCGAATGGCAACGAGGAGCTTTACGAGAGAAAAGCCGGCAGGGAACCAGCTTTACCCAGCCTGTTAGCAGCGTAAAGGAATACCGAGCAAGTGTTCATTTTGGGAGCCTTTTTTACAATCAAAAACCCACGTTCCCGCGTTGATGTAAAAGAAGACAGCATTTCCAGGAAGAAAAACGCCGAAAAAGGCAAAACCAATACCCAGCCTTTATTGGTTACGTTTTCAGGCGTTTTTCATGTTTTTATTTTTCTTCATTCTGCGCCCTTCTGTGTCTTTACAACGGGAGTGAGGGCCGTGTCATACCATCATGCAGCTGGCATGTTGAAGGTGTATGCCTCAGCGAATATTACTCTGTTCACGCATGATTTCTACATCCAACTTTTTACGCAGGCATCTCATTGGAAATTTAAACGATCACATTCAGGTTTCTAATTGCACCGCAACATTGCACACAACGACTAGTTCAAATTGAATCAGTAGGAGCTACAGCTCTAAATTTAGGGGAGGAACTGGATTAACTACCTGTGAGTGCTGTGTTTGATTTACGAAAGAAAATAAATTTCGTTTGTATCGAATGTATCGTGCTAGAAGGATGAAAGACAGCAAGCACATCGGGAGGGAAAAATACTGTTGGATAATCGGAGCATATCGCAAGCCTATGTCTGCTATGTGCTACACGTTCTCCCTCCCTGGGAACACAGGAAGGATTCGGTGGGGCCGGATGTCTGGATCATTGTAGTTTATGTTTTTTTTTTTCTCGCAGTAGTAAGAGGAAAAACGGGTAGGCCCTCAGCATGCGCTCCAAGCCGCACTTCCAGGCTTCGAGGTTTTGATTCGAGCTGATCGCGAGCCTTGGCTTTAGTACAGTTCGGCCACATCGTTCGCACTGCTGCCGCCTGATGGCATCAGTTCACCCGTCTCGAGCAACCCATCGCGGTTGGTGTCGACGAAGCGTTGCAGAATCGACTTGGCCAACGTTGGATTGGTGGACATCTCGTTGGCGAACCATTCCAGGGGAAAACTGTGGAATAAAGTCGAAAAATATTATTAATTCAAAATCAATTGATTTTATAACACGTGTTTGTGTTTGTAATTGCGTTAGTGTTTGTAATTGTTTAGTGAACGAATATAATTCTTATTTCATTTTTTGACATTATTCATTTCTAAATAAAACGTAGATAGCATAAAATTATGACTTATTACTTGTTTTTAATTTTCTTTAACAATATTCTGCAATAAAGCTATGTATTACTCTAAATAATATTGTGCATTTTGAAGAAATAGACAATACCAAATAAAAATTTGTTAATTTGTTAATACGAAACCAAATTTTATTAACAAAAAATATTCTGTCAAATAAATAAATTCAAACCCTCTCTTCATGCTCACCTGTTTTCCGGTTCACTGACGATCAGTTGCTGCAGAGGATCGGCACTTTGATCCATTCCGGTCAGATCCTCCATCAGCTTACCGATGTCGTGTTTTTCCTCGGCCCACGAAGCCGTCTCCCCGTCGCCGGTGGAAAGGCTGTGATGCGAGGGCCGCCCTGCACTGCCACCACTTCCGTAGTTCACCCCGATCGGTGCCCGCCGCTTGCCAAAGCCTCGGGCCGTCATCATTTCCGAGTTGCGGAATGGCGCCCGGATGGAGCGTGGAATCTTGGAGACGCGCGCCGCCGCCAAACTGGCCAGCTGCCGGGCCGGGCCAGCTTCCGAGGGTTGACAGAGGAGCACGACAGCCAGCAGGACCACGCAGACGAGCAATTTGTTCACTGAGAGCTTCATTATCTATTTGTTTAAACAAAGAAAGTGGAAGTGTAGAAGAAAATGTTAAAAAGATATTTCATTGCGGCAATCGTTGGTATCGTTTTCACTTTTCATTACAATCATAAACAATTCATTAATTATTACTGTGTTTGTGAGTCAACCTGTCAAATTTAGAAAAGTCTCCTCACAATATAATACTGTTTAAAAAAATTATACAGCGGCATAGGATAATGATACTGCTGGCAAGGTACAAAATTGACATTATCAGTGTTTTAAAAAATGTGTGATCAGTGGTCATCTCAATATTATGTGCAATAACGGCATACTATTTATGATTTATGATCTGTGCTATATTATTAAAATTCATGATTCATTTGACTTTTTGTGTTCAAGTCGAATGAAATACGTAGCTCCCTTCCAGCGATTACGATCGTCGATTTTATGTCAAAGGGAGTTAATACAACCTGTCAAATTTAACATGTCGTGGAATACATTAGCCTTTTTTTTAACAAAGGTTGGAACAAACGATAATAAATAGATTTTAATGAAATAATTGATATGCACTTCACCTGAAATTTATTACTATTATACCTTGTTATATTGAGCAAACCTACAAGTACTTTAGGACCGAAAATCTCTCCCGCCACAGCCTTTCCACCGGCGAAGCGAAAATTCTCCAACAAGTGTGGAAAATAATGCAACACAAAAATTAAATGTTACCACACTCAAACTGTAAAAGGTTAAAGGAACGCAAAGTACATATTTGTGTACCCCTATTTGGTTAGCTTTAATCAACACTGTCCTAACCTGTGACCCAGATATGTCACACCGTGTTTGCCGTGGACCGGTTACCCTTCGAAACGCCCGATCATGCCGAACCATTTTCGTATCAAGAACAATCAATCAGTATGCATTGCCGTACACATGCCTCCGCTCGTTATGGTTTATCAATTCATCGATAGGGGTTTAGATGCGTGCCGCAAGTGTGCACGATGTGGGTTTTCTTCGCCAATTTCTTGTCCCTCTTTCCTAGGTTCAACGCGCAAAGGTTGTGCTTACACTTGCCCCCCGACTAAAGGACAAAAATGAAGCAAAAACAAAACTGTAAACCCGCCACTGGAGCCGCTCGAGACGAATGGAACAATAAATTTAATTTATCAATAAATATTTATTGCCGAGGTTTACTGCTGCTACTTTTTACAGCGCGTCGGAGTTAGAAGAGTTATGAACGTGTGGAAATGGGTGGGGACACAAGCCATCAATTTTCTATCACCCAATCATTGTCACCTCGATTTGCTGCGGGACGATGTTTTTTCCGAGAGCGTTTTCTTCTTTCTGCGAACAGAGTGCACATACTCAGTTTTCCACCCTTTCCATTAAAGGTAACAAATTGCCTTGAGGGATAAAAACAGAGGTGCAGATACGCGTGATATGATTTCGCTGAATCGGTGTCCCGACACTCCCGTCGTTCGCAACAGAATCTTACACTTGACGCAAGAAAAGAACAATTCAAGACTTCCGACGGGAAATCTGTGTGGTTTTTTTTTCAGATTACATTCAATTACACATGTTTTGCTATCACTTACGCTGTCTTTCGCCCCAACTCTGTGGAAGGTGTCTGTTTTTGAACCGTTTCGATTGAACTGCTTGAAACCTTATCGTCGTGCCGTGTGCCTTGTGCGATCGGAGACGGGCTATTTAGATTCGAAAGAAATGTAATCCACCCTCTGCCGATAGCGGGTACTTCGTGGCCTGTCGGGCACTGAAGCTTCCAGCTTCGAGAGGAGGTTAGCTTTTTGCCCCTAAAAGACGGTGTAAATAGCACTATACTCATGGTGTATTGAATACAGGCGGTGGAAAATAGAGTGACGTATTCTACCCCGTTTTACCTGATATCCTATCACGAATCATATTATCGTACGTAGCGGGTGTAATCAAATGCATTTTAATCTATTTCACGTATCACGTGAGCCATTGATGGGTTAAAGCGAAACTTTTGCCTTTTTAAAAACAGGCCAAATCTCCACCAAATAAATATAGTCGTAAAGCTTACTTGTATAAGAAAGGATGGATTTAAAGTTACGTAATTTTCAACACATTTTAACGCTGGCTTTAGTTTAGTATACTTATATAAGTTGGTTTTCCTACTGGTCAATTACAATGAGTTAACAAATTAATAAGGTTTTGAAATTTAAGAAGGCATAGCTACACATTTACCGAGTATTTTTTACCTGTGAGAAAATCAAACAATATTTTAGATTCTTTTAATAATTTGAACGAATTAAGCTACGTAAAAAAATATAAATTTCTACTTTTATGCTTTCTTGTTCATATAGGTATTAACGGTAAAATGGCTTTTCGCTCAGCTCAATTGAGTATTTAAAGGGTTTTACAAAAAAATTAAAATTCTTATACGTATAAATACGTATAAAATAACTTGAAAATACGTATAAAATTACTTGTAGCCCTTGTGCTAGCCAATAATTTACATATGCTGGTAAATTTAAAATAAGAAACGAAGAATTTAGAATTAGAAATAAGATCTACAATATAAACAAAAAATTTTAAATTCTATGGAACCGAATAGAATTTTCAAACGCGTTTACTTTTACAAATATTCAATTAAAAAAAATTATCTTGAAACTCAAATTTCATGATATATCACAGAACGCCTCCAGGAAGCCTATCTCGTTGTGAGAAAACGATAAAAACTGTTCCTTGATATACTTCTATTATTTTAATCAAAAGGGTAAAAGTAAGCAACGGCTTTTTCCCAAAAAATATCACTTACATAGCCGTGCTCCGGTGCAGATTCCGTACGACACCCGATACTTTTGCATGGTGGACACCCTACAATATTGATAACTTTCCGGTGGGCAGTGAAAAAGTTGCTCATCTAACAACGTTAGTTAACGCTGAGTCGTGGGTAGGCAACCTCCGTTTCTCTAGCATACGCTTACACAAATGGCAGGTCGAACTAGTTGTTGGGAAATATGGCTAGAACCAGAAGTTGTTGATGTGATGAAAACCAACACACATTCGATTTCCACGATTCACGAAGAGTTCAACCCGCTGCCAGTGGGTAATTTCCGGTTCGGGCGTTTGTAAGTCTTCGGTGTATGGTCATTTCCAGTGAGAAAAGTTTTTCGGCTGTAATTGATTTTTACTCAAACGTATTGGGTTTTCCACCGTGCACGATCAATAGGTGATCGATTGTTCCTGAGGGGCCATAACTGCGCACGAATTCCGTGCAACAAGTTTCATTGGCGATACTAAAAATAAAAATAATAACATTTTCACCCGCCAATGTTTTTCGTCTCACCACATCCGCATGATAAACAGTCGATTTACAAAATGTATAACGAATTTTCCCACAACACATCATAACTTGTACACACAATATCGCGTCGGCGGGAGACTTGACCGTCCGAAGCTTCATGGCTTCAACTTTCACATTTCTAGTTTTCTGCTGACCACAGCTCAGTTGCCAAAAACAACTTGTTCGAGAGTCTGTAAATGACTTTGGCGTAACCACCGGGAGTCCGCTGCATGTGCACCACCAGAAAGGGTTAATCGCCTCAAACTGCTGCAGTTGTAAGTTTTGCTTACATCGTAATTAAGTTGTCGTTAGTGTCGGCAGACGATGAAGTTCGTTTTCGTTCAGCAGGACAGGTAGAAAGAAGTTTGGCGTTTTCGTGCGTTTGGCAGTGAAAGAAGAGAGTTTTCTTCACTCAGCACATTCACTTTTTCAACCTATCTACAAAATCTACCCACCGATGGACAACAACTTGTTGCCTAAGAAGAAGCATGGAAAACACACAAATCATAGTGTTCAATTACTTACAAAATTGCTTCTTTGCAAAAGGCAAGCTGCTTACAAAATAAGTCTTGAGGTATAATGATCTTATTTAAGCCCGTTGGAATTAAGTTTTAATTTTTTCTGACAGCTTTGAAATCATATGTGAAATAATTGAACATGATTTCAACATAAAACATATTTGAAAATGCATACAATGAGTTTACAAACTCTGTGAAATCTTGCCGTATATATAGTAAATGTTGAAAGTGATGTGATAGTAGCAAAATAAATCCAAAGCAAGCGTGGGCATTTTTCCTACGCAAGTGTTACATTATGGTGAAATTCAATGTCCTTCGGAATTTCGGCTAAATTTAGGCACTTTGGAACAATCGTAGAATGTAATCGACTGGAACAACACCTTCACAATTCGTATTGTCAATGGAAACATGTGGAGTGCTTCTCGTTTCGTTGAATCGTTTTATACAAATTGAAAGGTTTCCGTCACTGCAGCAATCGGTTCTACTCGTTAAAGAATTTGTCAAAAGCGCTTGAACTCTGCCTGATCCGAGGTAAACTTTTCAAGGTCAATTTACTTTTTTTTGGTCAAGGCCTTAGCCTTTGGATGATAGCCAGAATCGTTTTCCCATTTTTTGATCAATTTTTGTATATTTTGTTTTAGCTTTTTTCATGCTTTTTCTCTTTTATTCATTCATAATCAAAAAAGTTCTTTCTGGAATTATTTTTTTTAAACAACCTTGATCAAAAAACGGCAAAAGAAGCAGTTTTACCTAACACATGCCAACATGAATGGTGAAATAGTGCATATTACACATGCTGCTTGCTGCCCGATGCAGCTGTTGTTCTGGGAGCAATAAATAATCATTTATGCTTTTCGAAGGTGAAGTAGAAAAAAATGAAAAAGTTATGAAATGCTGTATGCGAGCCTGTGGAAACTATTTTGTCCCACATTTGAAGACATATTTTCTTTCCACGTGCGAGAAATATGTGTCAAAAAATAAGAAATAAAAAAAGGGTATGCGCGAATATGGTTTCGCTGAAAACAGTCTCCTTTCTTTCAAATGACCGTCGCTGGGGACAGCCATAAACCACGTCATGCTAACGCAAAAGTATGATGTACCCAATCTTTTGCGCCCTCTCATGTGTGATTTTCACACACTTTTTTTCGTTTTCCATTTGCTCAGCCCTTAGCACTCGTAAAGGGAGTAATGTGCGAAAATGCAATTTCATGCCCACTTGCGACACGAGGGTTTGTCTTGCCGAATTTTATCCTTTTTTTTTGTTTTCTTCCCAAGGAAGTCGAGGGTGCTTCGCGTTCGGGGAACCGTTTCGCGCGACCGGGAGACCTGAGGCGGCCTGCTAATGGTGGATAAACATTTGTTTTTCCGACTGATTGCATCCACCGCATCATCGACGCGTGGGAATATAATTTGTTGTGTCAATATTTACGCGAGATGATCGGGGATGATGGTCATAAGCCACAAGGCCACGAAAACGGACATCCGATTCGGGCGTCGTATCCGTGTCAGGTTGATCCTTTAGCTTTGCAGGGATACAATTAGCTGAAAGATACATATGGTTGCCTTTTAGGTGACGCGTTGCATTCAGATAGTGTGATAATTGTAAAATATTTATACAGCGTTCTTTTAGTTTTGACTTAAATGTATGGATGTCAATAAAATACCATTCAAATTTCCTAAACTGCTAAATTGGTTCGCATTTTAATGTCTAAAATATTTTTTAGACCTGAGACAAAAACCCGCCCTATCCAGACGATTATTTTGTTTAAAGAATGAGACGTTTATCAAACTGTTTCTATGGTTCCAGTAAAAGAGCTCATGAACCGCAGAAGCTCAAAGTTGAAATTTCCTTCGAGCATTTTTCTTCCCACATAAAATTTATTGGCACGTTTATTCGGGGAGATTTATTTTGTCTGCGCGATTTTGTTTTTGTAACTTATGAACCAGTGAGGCACTGTTTCATGAATTTACTTAATTTAATCATGTTTAACAACACCTGAAAAGTGCACTGTGATCTTTTAAACATTAAAGATTTATAATTGATGAAAAACATATTCCTTTATGAACCGATGCGAAAATCCTACTATAAGGACCCCAAAAATCAATCAAATTTGTTAAAGCACCTTTGGTTCTTAATCAGTTTTGGGTTACTTATAGTTGCTACCGAAAAGGTGAATCACAAAAACGATCCCCTTTAACGCTAAGAGCCTAAAAACGCAAACACCATGCAACGTGCTCTGACGTGTTTCCAAGAACGGGTTTCATTACCGGAATGCAATTTTTTTCATTTGCATTGTTTTTTCGTAAGAAAACCAGCGCCCCGAGTGTCTTTTAATTGTCATAATAGTCCGCGGTAGAACTAAAAAGCTTTTCTCGACCGATGTCTGGTGAAAAGCAAGCTTAAATAAAAATCTTAAAGCAGCATTGCCTCACTCAAAATTTGCTCTGTCTCTAGCAAGTTTTGTGATTTTCACGCATTGGGGGTGTGCGTTTTCTTTTTATGTTTATCCTACAATCATAGCGAGGTTTAGGAAAAATAGCGTAAAAGATGTCTAAAGTGACCCACAAACAATCATTGTTTGCTAAAACAACTTTATGGAATGTTAAAATACTATTGTCGTTAACGTTGAACCCATTAAGATGAGCAATAATTTTCACCGGCATGAATTCAACACAAAGGACCAGGCGCCTCCATGAACGTGTCAGGCACCATGCGCCTCCATTTACAAATTGCAAGGAGAATCAATCTAGAAATGGGTTGATCGAAAATCATAAAATGCACAAGCTTTGTGTACAATTATCAAAATTGACGCCAGGCATGATTCTTTCATATCTTGATGCTGGGTTGATGTGAGATTTGCACTAAACAAGTAATAAATATTATTTTATAATTGAACACGTGTCAAGCAGCCTTAACTTTGCAAATCATGGCCTCAATGTTTCGTAAAGCAAAATTGATCGTTATTACGATATTATTCCAGTTATGGCTGTAGTTTTCAAAAACAGTTCAACACATTTATTAATTCTTCGTGTTATATTTATAAAGTTTACCTAATTAATTTGAAATGAAATGAAAGAAAACACTTCCAAATCGATCTGATAGAAAGAATCGTACAAAAAACAAATGTTTGATTGTTACAACTAGACATACTTTGTCGAGTGTAATTACACCATACTCAAGTGAGCACTTTCCGTATGACGTTTCCTGCAATCACTTTGCCAAGACGGTTTTCCAACGAAACAACGCATCATTCCGGTGCGGAGGTGGAGATATACTGTGCGTAAAACCGGAACCGAGACCGGGAGAAGATTTGAAACAAGACTTCATACTTCATCATCATGATAAGCCGTACCTGGCGAGCTTGCCAACCTCCGGGCAAAGCCCGCAACGAAGGACCGTCAACTGTTGTGCAAACTTTGTCCAACACAGCTTCAACGACAACGCTTTCTTCCACTTTTGACATACTTTGGCGAAGATCATCGGCCAAGCGCTGGGATGTAACCGGAAACAAAGTGAAGGATGGACATCGTACAACACGACGCTTGATAGCTTTCGACAATCAGCCGAGACAAGCCAACAAGCCACAGGTATTTATGATATATGTATGTGCAGTGTGTTGGGCGTACGATGCACTCTTGTGTTTATTTAACAAGTCATCTTCAACCTGGATGCTCCCTGCGGGTTATGTTTCGAAGGCAAACAAATAAATACATTCTCACATCGGATTGCTTCAACTGCACGTCGTTGTCATGTGGTTATTTTTTTCTGAACTATTTCTTAAGATCCGAGGACGTGTTCACCATATTGAAATTTCCTGCGTGAAATGAGCCGTAAAATATCGTTCACGGAATGTATTTCCACCCTTGTATGCTTGTTTGGTATTTTCGAACTGCTCATTTTCTCTCGTAGAGTGATTTGATTGATGGCTGATATGAATTCTTCCCCAACTCAGCTCACGGATATTCTCAAATCACTGCCTTTTCTTCTAAAGCGCCCTCAAATGCTTATATTTTTCCTTTGTTTCCTTTCATCTGTCTTTCACTCGATATATCTTTCATTGGTAAGCTATTTCATACAGTCATTATGCGCTTTAGCCCTCATTTGGTACATCTTTTTCGATAAAGAGGATAACGATTCAATCACTCACGGCCATTAGAGCGTGACAAAGAATCAATTGTAAACGTCTCGGTATCGTGATTAATAAATTATGATGAGTTGTCAAATGTGTTGACAGATTTGCAAGCTATTAATTTGTCAGCAATTGCGAGAGAAATGTAATGGAATAGGTTTGAAAATCAATCAATATCCCATTATCATTACTTGATTTATTGGTTCCACCTTGGAAATTTGATTGAAAGTACATTTTACCAAAACATGTTTTCCGCAAACAAAGACATCAAAAATCCAAGTTTTTCACTCATCTTTCAAATTGTTCTTTGCCTTATGAATACATAAAAATATCGATTCGATATTATTTTCTTTCGAATCATGTAATCATCACACAAACAGGAATGCATTTGAGCTTAACGTGAGTAAAATATCAAACAAAATGAGTTTGAGAAAATGAAAAAGAAAAGGGCAAAGCTTCGAAAAGCATTTTATAGACACTCAAGTGTGTGTCTAATTCATGCTCATTGAAACTACCTCACACCGGGATGAGGTTCATCTTCGAACACGGTTTAGTTTCCGGCGAACCTTGCCAACCCCCTCTCCCAGTTTGGAAGTGGGACGAGTGATATTGGCTGGCTCAGCGACCGAATGAAAACGTTCCGGTGAACGATTTGATAATGCTACTCGTGGTTAGATGTCGGATGCGTTGGCGGGGAGGGGGGGGGGGGGGGGAGAAATCCGGATGGCTATTAAGCACGGGAAAGCTGTTTAGTTGTCGGCATCGAGGGTGGTGGTGTGTGGACGTCGAGGGTGTACGATAGTTAGCAGCTAACCCTATGTTAACGATGATTTATGAATCTTCCAGCAGACCGTTCCGTTCTTGTTTGTCCGTTCGGGCCGCGCTTCGTGCTCATTACAAAGAAACGGACGTGCGTTCAGTTAATAAGTCGCACACGGGAGGCCAAGGCCGTGGATCGAGTAGTCATGGGAGTGTGAGCCTTTATCCGCCGGTTTAAGGTAGGTGCTTGCCAAACATATGCTTGCACGAGCCGTTATTACAGTTGGTTGATGGTACAAAACAAATTTGCTTTAATTGAAGCTTTCTCTGAAATTTTAATTAAGCAAAGATGGGTAGAAACCCACACAACTAGTTCATCATGTAAACTGGATAAAAGAAAATCAGTCGAAAGGATTTTAATCAGTCGAAGCATTATTTTAATAAATGTTTCCAAGGGGAATAATGAACTCTCATTACTGAAACGCCTACAGTTTATTACGTCATATCAATTACTCATATAACGAGATTTGAAGTTTTTCAGGAAAAAAATTATAGGTAATAGGATGAAGGAGCTACAAATTATAGTTGATAAAAGATTTTAAAATCTTTTGAGAAGAAAAGAATATTCATGTTGTTTTGACAATTTCGCCTTAAAAAAATACGATCAAGTTAAGCTAAAGAAAAAATTAAAAATGTTGATTTGAAGGTTTTAATAATCTTTAATATACAAAATATGCGTAGCTTATGCAACAAAATCGAATCAAATGAAGTTTGACCAGTCATATTAAGGTAAAACTTTATGTTTAGCTAAATTCATGCAATTTACTGACAAAGAGTATACATACATAAATATAAATTTTTAATATAAAAAATATTGGAATAATTTAATTTATTGATCAAAGACAAGTTTAAATTTGTTTCATCTGGCCTTACCCTAGGATTGGTTACACATTATTTTTCAATTACATTCTTGCATGGTCGTACGCAATGAAAGCAACAAAGACATGAATAGTACAAAGGTCAGCAAAAGTTTCTTCAAAGAATTCGCTATTCACCTGTCTTTCTGGCCCTTCGAACTCTAGCAATTCCACAATAAGTTATTTTTCTCCTAACCTCACATCGACAGTTCATATCTGCAGAAAGTGGAATGATACCGGATCATCGTCTCTGATGATGATTGCACAGTTGTGTTTCACTGGGACCGTTTCGTTACAATTTTCTCCCCAACAATGCCCATTTTCCACCAATTTGTTTCCCATCAGCCTATGGAGCTCATACTATGTTTTCACTTCTCTTACTTCCATGATGAATTGGCAAGTGTTTCTTTTCGTTCGAGCCGGCGTACAACCGAAGATATGTGGACTGCTTGTGGCGTGCTCATTCAACTTTTTCCCTCCCACACTGTGGTGGGAAAGTGCGTACAGTACGCACGCCACTCGACGTTTTCCCCCAAGTGGATGGCAATATTTTTATAGCCATTTTCTCTCAATAGTGCCATTTCCCTTTTCCAAAACCGTCTACATCGATCTTCCGACGGTTGGTTGGGTGTTGAACGCAAAAATTTAATTTCTGACAACTTTTCACTTCGTGTGGCCTCCCTTCCGTTAATCTTCTGAGGAGCAGCAATTGACTGAAGTTTTCAGCGAGAAAGAAACCCACAATATAGCTGGTTTTCTTCGCACTTTGCGGTTTGAAAATAAAAACACAACAAACATGTGCTTCCGTCGGTTGTGATGAACGTTCAATATTGTGCCGGATGTTTTCCGAGGAACAGAAAGGGACTCGGCGGTTCGTTCAGGCGACACTGGATACTTTTTATGCTGAAAAACTGTTTCAAGTTTTGCGAAAGCGTAAGATAATCTTTCGAATTTCTATGCTTTCCTTCCATTTCCCAAAAATGTATAGTTCATAACTGAAATACTCTATGAATAAGTTGTCAGTCAAGTTCGAATATGATATGAAGATATAGATCAAAGATTTTGGCAGCACTTTTATAGCTTCGATAACAATTTTACGTAACCACTGGAACACCTTTACGCTTTTCCACAGGATTTTTTATCGATATTCAACACGATACCTTGGGGCGGAATGTTCACTAAGCTTTACCATGTTATTCTTGCTTCGGTCGGATTGCATTGAACTATTTAGGATAAAGAAGTAGAAGAGTTCTTGCTCTCGGCAAAAATAATAAATGAAAATAATATTGATTTATGAACAGTAAAAAATAGTAAAAAAGAATAAAATCACCCAAAACGATGATTTATACTCTCCCTATGGATTATCCCAGGATTGTTTGGAAATTTATCGAACGAAATCAAACATAATTAAAACTCCCTGCCCTACAATTAGTTATTAATTCTGTCATTATTGACATTTCTTAATTAACCTACAACCATGAACATTTGAGAGGGTTGACTAAGTTGGAATGTTCATTTTTTAAAATTAGTGTGATCTTTAATGAACCTGCTGATCCAAAGAAGACATAACAGTTCAATTAAATAAAAAATTCTGTTATTTGAATTTCCGTTGTACCTTCACCAACAATAGGCGCGAGCGAAAGAGTTAATTAACGAAAGGGAAGATCATGAGAAATCATTCAACTCACCGAAAAGTCTTACGCAAGTCGGGCGGCTAATTCTTTCTAATTTGGAGTCGAACCATTGGAACTGATTACGGGGACGGGGCAGTTTTGGCCAGAGAAATTCAAACAAATCAACCGGAACCGATCGGGTGGACGGAAAATTAGCGAGATTAAATGCAAATAGACGAGATTGTGGTTTCGGAGGGCACTGGGAGCATTTTACCGAACTGATTCAATTATAGTCAGTTATTCTCGCCCTATTTTGAAACGATACACGAAAGCATTGCTGATGAGAATGGTTTACTATTATGGGTTTGTGTGGTACTGGAAGCTGGAAAATTGGCGGTTAGAAAATGACTCTTAACAGCGCAAGAATGTTGCCTTGGAGTACCCCGGACGGTCGAGTGGTTAATTTTCATGTGAGTTAATGGCCCTATATGCAGCTCTCCAACTCTTGTTAACAATAAATCGGTCGGTTAATTTATTTAAAGCCAGTCTTAGCAGTTCACAAGAAACCTAGTGTTCTTCAGTTTTCGATTACTCTTAGTATTTAAAGCCCGAGAGTGAGAGACAATGAGTGAATTATTCCGGTCTAGAAGTAGACGGAGGTTTCGATAATTACACATGCTTTACGTCTCTAACGTCAGTCCCAGCCCACAAACCAGGAAAAGCACAATAAATCTTACCATTTGCCCTTTTCATGCCTGCCACAGCGGACAAGCAAGCATTAGACTACCATTTAAAATGTACTAACCACCATTTTAGGGCTGGAAATGTTCCAGTTTTTTTTTGTTTCTCTGTGAAAACTGTGAACCTTACGCCCACATTCCGGAGGTATTTATGGAGATGAAGTATTTAACAAACTCCGTACGGTCACACCACGGCCCGGCCGGTATAAGAGAACGTTCACCTGAACAGGTTCACGCTTCCTGTTGGGACGCTTTTTCTACTTGACCCTCGGATTAAACCACTCGTTTCGTCTCTTAGTGTTGCTTGGAAAGGTAGAAGGAATCCCTCTTTGCCGCTTTACAACCTTGGTTATATTTTCCAATTTTGAGCACCATTAATCAAGCTATCACTTCAAGCAGAACTTATGCTAGATTGTTCTATTTTTTCGATTCGTTGCGTTTTGCGTTCACCACACACCTGGGGGATTGGTTGCGGCTATGGACACTTTAAATGTGTCGTAAATTACGGCAGCAGGGAATGAAAGCAGCTTAGAGGTCATCTTAAGTCTAGTAATGGATGATAAAATCTCCCTTCAAACCTACAAATATAAAATGAAACTAGGTTCACAAAGTCCTATTACTGTTTAAAAAAACTGTATAAACAAACAGCGTCATTTCTCTCAAATGGGGACCCAAATACGATTCATTTTTAATCATTAGTGTGTTACGAAAAGACAGTTTTTTTTAAATCTGACTCGAAATGTAGTTTTTCATGTGAAAAATCATATGAGTGGTAATTAATTTACATGCGAAATCGGCTCACGAATATTATTAACGCGTGTTTTTGCGGCGCTTCATTCAAACCTAGCATTACATAGCTTTTCTTTACAGTTGCATAGCGAAAAAACATGTACACCATATTTTACTGCTTTCCTTTAACTATTCTGAGTGTTTTTACCTTGCTTTCTAAATTAAATAGTTTTTCTTTTCAAATGGGATTTAAAATACATATTTATTTAAAAGACACCTTTTTCTTAGGAAAAATAGGACCAAAAACATTGAAAATCAGTCTGAACGTTTCTCATTTAAGAAATATTATAAGAAACATACCCAAACTAATTGTATTGAAGTGAGGTATAACCTACAAAAATATCAAGTTGATCAAAAAAGCGAAAAAATTAGTAAAAATGTAAAACAGAAAATCAATTTGGTTCAACGGGTTGGCCAATGCTGTTCCTTCAATCGGACAAGAGTAATTTGACCGCTCACAAGGTGCCCGCTTCATTATTTCTGGCTTAACTATTTCAGTGTTTTTCAACTGTATCATGAACAACAACAAAAGTACCACGAATACTCAAGCGTATTCGTATGATAAAACAATGAATGCTCTCTAGTTTGAGTAATGGATGCGGGTTTTGGGATGAATAACTTTCACTGGATATTCAGGGTCTTCCAGCTCCGGGAGGAAAAAGGGACCCTATTTGAGGTAAAGGTAAATAAAAGCTACCTGGGAAAAAAGGACCGCTTTGAGGCTCATTATCGACTGAAATGGGTCACCAGCTAAGCAGTTCAGTCAGCAACATTGATTCATTTCGTTGGATTAGCTAAAGAGGGATGGAACAAAACGACAAGGCAAACGGGTTGCTTTTGCATCAGAAATCAATGTTGTGTACAATTCTTCGTACCGAACTAGCGGATTGCAAGTAGGATGTACGAAGTTATCTCGTTGCACTTTTTTCTTTTTGCTACACAAATTATTTTCTATTGCACCGGTTTAGGTCGACTGCAGATTGCGTTACCATCCCCGTTGCAATCGCCCTGCTGTTTAATTTATGCGACTGAAGACAAGCAAATACGGAAGACACTTCCAGCTGTGAGATACCTTCTGTTGGATTCCTAAGCGACGACTGACATTCTGCCGTACAAGAGCAGTTTTTCGCGAGCATTGCGCTTTCAGTTTGTCTTTCCGTCGAAACGGCGGAAGTCGCAAACTAACCGAAATCAACAGCCGAAGCGAAAAGTTTGCTTCCTTCCGCCCGTTAGTCACGTCGTTCGCGATTTTTTCTCTCCACTTCCTAGAGGCATCGGGACGGTCGAGGTATGTCGGTTGGCGAAACAGATGATTCCACTTACGTGAAATCGTAGAAAGTTTAGAGCGCAAAACAAAAAGGCAAGGAAGAAATAAATAAATGTGAATGCTTTGTTTTTCCAATGCTTCCCGCCACTACGGTTGATCGTTGCTGGAAACAGAGCTTTCCGCCGGCTAGCGGAGATTTGAACTTTCTTTCTTTTGATCAGCGTATCTTATTGACTATTTTAATTTGCGAGAATTGCCGCCACGATGGGTATTTATGGAAGGTCTTTAAAAACTCCGTGTCTTGAAGACGACAATCGAGTTCTTTATCGTGCTTTAAATTGAATAATTGAGTGGCAATTGTTTCAATATTGGTGCAGGGTTTTTAATAATAAATTTTCTTGATTTAAAACTATAAATTTGCTTGGAGCAAAAGGTATGATTAGGATGTTGAGTTTAAGATCACTCAAACTATTTGTCTAGTTTATTAGCAAAGACGATAATATGATTTTTATTCCTGTTCAATAACTTAATCAATTTACCTAAAACGAAAAATATGAATGCATTTTTAGGAACAAAGTGTCAAAACATGACTTTTAGGTCATGTAGGCTAACTTCAGTTTCATCCATATTAATTTAGACCAAAATACGAAAACTAGTAATCATAAGAACCGTTTTGAAATAAATTCGTTCTGATTTGAAATTTATTCGTTCTGAAATTAGAAATTTTGTTTCCTTTCCACCGTAAATTCCGCAATCAATGCATTACGATGGTAAATCAAACGTGCAATCAAAATTAAAAATCAAATTTATGTTCTTGAGTGTATGCTTGTACTACGACGATGGGTGCGTTTCGAAAGCAACACATTTGCTCGTAACGTCATAGCAGAGACCCTTCGATAGTGCTCTCTGCAACCAATTTCGATACACCATCAAGGTGAGGGTTTTTCAATCTACATGCGTTCTACATTCCTCATAAATCATCTGTAATCGTTACTCTATCTTGCAGGCAGTTTTCCGATAGACATGCTTATGTGTTGCCAAACGATAGTTCATTCCGATAGTACTTACCTCCATTTTTTCCCAAAACTTTTCCCGTGAAGAAGTGCGACCGACACTATTCTTTGTAAGCACTAGAATTTTTACAAGCTTTTTCTCACCACTGATGTCAGTTTCACTTTTTTGTCAGTTTTTTGGTTGGATTAATGTTCACGTCGTTTTTTGGTACCGATGAATTGTTGTGTTGTATTTAAAATGCTTTTTGTCCTGAAGGAAAAAACTAAAGTCATTTTTATAAGTTTTTGCTACTAATTTTTCCATCAGAATAGTTTTTCGTTTCCAAGTTTAATGAATCATTTTCCTGACAATATCTTTGTAGAAAGTAAATTGTTAAAAGCTCCATCATTTTCTAAGGTTCATAATTTATAACATAAATGAGAAATAAAATTTCTTTTGTTAGTTTTAAGTTCTAAATAGTTGATATTTTTAAAATATTCGCGGTTAAGACTTGTTTCTGCCCCGGTGTGTATGTAATTTTCTTTCTATTCTCAGAGCACCATAGTTCCCAGTTTGCATAGATGGGATTTTTATTCATGAGTATGTGTCCATAAATTACACAGACGCTACGTTCTCGGATGAGTAAGGATCGGCTGTTTGGAATGCTGGCAGAAGACGAAACCTCAGAAAATCAAACGGTGCCACCTACAATCAAAAAGGGTCCATCAGCGACGTCATGGTTCGCTTGCGTTTGCCACGGTTAGCAACTGGTGTGACGTATTTTAAAACACTTTATTACAAGAACCGGGTTCCACACCAAGCCGGCCTAGTGCAACAATAGAGTGTCTAGTAGGTGTTGTGCATGCGGAAGCTATCAAAATGACTACCGACTTCCGTGCCGCGCTTCTTGTGTGTGATGCATGCAAATGTTTTCCTGTCGATGGTTTTTTGTGTACTCTGTGTCGTGTACTACCTGCGATCTTTTTATTCTCTTCAAAGATAAAGGAAAGTGAAAAAAGTCCTTTTCTATGACGATTTGCACACTTTCCTGCTAGTTGTGAAATTTTACATCTTTGTTTTGAATTTTACATAAGCACTCACGAGCGAGTCGCTCGTTCGTACCAAAGGTCAATTGTTTGTGATCAAGGAAGCGGAAGAATGCACCGGGGCTAAATGTACCCTTCTATTCCTTCACTGCCATTTGCTGCATCCGGAAATCGCTTCACTTGGTTGTTTCATTTAGAATATTCTTAAAAGCACCCGTTTCCGTGCACGAGAAAGTAACAATCAACCACTCGGCCGAGAAACGAACGGTCGTTCGAGCATCACACTGGAAACGAGAAGATAAGTCACGGCCGAGATTTGAAGGTAACACCAGAAGAAGAAAAAAACCAACACTAGAAATGCTAGAAAATGAGCCGTTTCTTTTGCTAACAACAATAAAACCGGAGCAAAAGGTATTAATGTAGAGTTTCCTTATTTCTTGTGAACATTGCAAAGCACCCACGCGGCTAAGAAGAGTGTGACAAATCTTCTACAGGGAGGTTAGGAGGAGATTGTTCTGAGATGATTAGGATGTAAAGTAATAGTTTAGCTATGTCTTGCCCTGAAGCGAAAGGTGCACATACAATCTAAAGGGTCGACCCTTAGAAGTTCCCGCACAGAACTGTCTCTTAACTTGCTCTAAGATCTCGAAGACCACGAAGAAAAAACACGTAAAATTTTCACGAAAAGAATGTCTGAAATTCACTTTCTCGTAGAAAAAATTCACAATAAACAACAATTTGTCAAATTGGGTCACTTTTTAAAAGTTTAACTTAAAGCACAACCGTTTTCGTCACGTGTTAAACTGAGCTCAATAATTCACCTTTCTGAACTTGCAGCACTTTGACACCCGACAAAGAGAACTTCACCAGCAAATCAGCCTCCCTTTCGACTTTCGGCAAACTTTGCGTCCGCAGCCTGAGACCTATCGCAGACGAGTGCTTGCCGGTGCTGAAGATCACTTCCTTTTATTCGCCCCGGCCTCCAGGAGACAGGACGCTCGTGCGCGCTGTTGCTTCGTGGGCGGGCTTGTGGTTGTTTTGGGGGAGAGGAATGAAAGCGAGATGAATGATGTGGGTTCGGACCGACCTTGCCATGGATCCTTGCAGGGACCTTTGAAACTGGGGGAGGATGAGGCGATGGAAGGCTTTGAGTGTTGGCTTTACTTTGCCGAACAACGAACCGCCACCGGAATGAACGAACGCACGGAGTTATCCTGTATCACTTTCCCCTCCTACGAGGAGGATGCTGTGAACCACGGATGAACCATTTCCGAGCAGCACTGAGCCGAACCGAAGATTTAAATTCGCCAACGTCAGAACATCGTCGTGTTCTTGCCTCGGGGAAGCGTGCCACGGATGAACAAGTATCAAAGTATGGAAATGAAACCGAAAAAAAGCAACGGTTATGCCAACCTGCAGATCAAAATACCCCACAAAACACCTGTTAGCGGAAGGGGATTGGATTTTAGCCGGAAAACAATAACGCCATGCATGTCGTGTGAGCTTGGAAACACGAAAAAGAAAAGCTTCCCCCAAACTGTCCCATGCTTTTCCCCGGGCGGTTATTCTTGTAAGTAATATGATCCTCCCGCAGAATGGTGGAGGTCGATTCTTTCGAAACAGAATCTTTTAAATGTTTAAAGTTTTACCGCCCGAGCAGGTGATTATGCTTCGACATTTGCATAATATATGCAAATATTCATTCGCGGGCGCAGCGAAAACTGTACGATCGATAGACGAAAATGGAGGATAAAAATCCGGTAGAATATTGTTCGCTTATGGGGGGGTTTTAAAGGTGTTTACAGATCTGATCGATTCATGGAAATATTTAGCACCACTATCGTGTTACAGTATCAGTCGTTTTTCACTTTTCTTTTAAATTTATTTCAAACTAAAATACCAAACTGCGAACTAGCCTACGCGACTCCACAGCCTGTTCGTTCTTACAACAGTGATTCTTAAAGGATGTACCGCGACCAAGCAGCTATCTGTACAACGTCCTTAACATTTTGATTGAATTACAGTTGGGAAAATTGGATACCTTTAAACATCCTTTTTGCTCGAATGGATGGATTTTAAAATGGAAGTACCTTACATTTTTGGTAGTGAAGTAACACAGCTCGGTTAATTTAACTTAAATTAATGCAACATACTTCAACAATTGGTTGTATAACACTATTAATCTACTGCATATTTTCGCTTCCTTTTGTACAGTATAATATAACAGTGCTGATTTTATAAAACCAGCCATTTTATAAGTATTTTTATTTTATTCTTTTAGCATAAATGTGTTGCTATAAAGTAGTCTATATAAGACTTAACAACACAGACCTTATTTAAACTTCATATGCATCTCTATTATCATTTTTATGAACGCCAAACCCTTCCTGCGACATCATATCATGAACGTTCCAGTATTGTGTAAGCTGTGTACAAATGTAAACCTTTTCGTTAGCATATTGATATATTGTTCTTTCTTAATTTTTATTCCTGAAATACTTGTTCACCATCACAGACGTGGGGTATTTTAATTATAAAAAACTTTGCCTCCTGTAAATAAAAAAAAATCGTTGAGAATGACTGATTTAACGAAATGTGATAGGTGCAAATTTGCACGCCTCCGAACCGAAGGGAAATTTTACGAACAGCGCTACTCGATAGACGTATGCATTTTCCTTTTTTCTCTTGTATTGTATACCGTTTTCACAGACAATACAACACGTGTGTGCTTTTTATCTTGCGGCCATGTCGTGACAGCTGCACCGGCGTGGTTTCACCTTACCGTTTATCACAATAAAAGAGGCGACTGCAAAGGCACCGAAACCCGAGTGGGCGAAACTATCGCCGATTCAATTGCTCGATGCGTATGTGAAATTTCATTTTTCCACCCCCTGAGACAGGGATGTGTTGGTTCTGACTTTTTTTCCGTGATTGTTTTGCGTGCACATTCAAAGGTAAAATGTTAGTTTTTGGGGTTTCATTCTCCATTCTCACCGTTCGGTTGCTAAATATTCAAACGCATTCGCTCGAAGGAAGTCCCATAACGCTGACGTTGTTTCATTCCTCGAACTGTGTGCTGCTGAATTTAGGTAACGTTTTGAAGCGTCGGGCTCATAAATCTGTTGCCAAACACGGCCGTCGGGTTTGGTTACAAACCAAATATTGCTTCTCGAGGCAATCCATCGTGTTCTGGCATTTAGTGTGCCAGAATATCGATGAATATTGGGCTGAGGTATCCCAGCTATGTTCCGATGGTGATTTGGTGTTTTCGCAAGGAGCAAGAAAACAGCGAAACAATAACCCTTTGGGTGATAAAGTTGTTATTTTTGAATTTAAACCAAACACACACGTGTGTGCCTGTAAGTGTCTCGGTGTGTGGGCGAACAAGTGGTTGCGATTCGTCACGCGGTTCTTCCCAAATTCACACGTAACCACCCGGAGGGTTGATGGAAAACCTGTTGATGGTAGCGAACTTCGGAATGAACCACCCCGAAGCTACAATCGACAAATGTTCATTCGACGATAACCACCCAAAAGGACGACATGGAAGCTTCCTACAGTTCATTCAACGTCTGTTGCCTTTGTGGTTTTCCTTTTACCAGCGCGCCTCCACCATCCAACGTGCTTACGGAAATCGTTGGCCGAACGTGGATTCGGTCAATCATAGCAGTGGCAAAATAAATTAATAACCGAACATTAATCAGCTCGCCAACATGTTAATCCGGCCGTCCGGAAAGCCGAGTTACAACTCGTAAGTTCGCCGTTCGGACGTTCGGCGTGCTCGGAAGCAGACAAACACAATTAAAACCACGTGGAAGTTTTCCGAGCGCAACGATCGCCAACTAAACCACCTCCTGTGGCCGCTTGTTTTGGCCCAAACCGATCGCAGGATCCCGGCAGGAAGGGCCCCTAAACGACGCACATCACGTCCCATGGTAATTAGAGGTGGCTAGATGGTGGTCGAGCGTGGACCATCGGAACCGGGACGGCGTTAATCTTCCCGTCAACAATGGATATTATTGACAGTGTGGTTTGGGCGTTCGCGGTTTCGCGTAAAGGATTAATGGGAGATGAACGTTTTAATCTGCAACACAAGGTTCGCTGTGGAAATTGGGCTAACGAACAGGAATGGATTTGACCCCTGGCGCGGATGTGATTTACGTCAATCTGGTGTGAAAGTGAACCCTAGGATATGTTTTAATTTAGGTCAAATATTATAATTATTATAAATTTTTCAGAAGTCCGGAGAAAATTCTGCACAATACATAAATTAAATGTTCAAAGCTTCTTATGGCAAAGTTGGTGAGATGCAAAATTCTCTAAAAATGTGCTCATTTAGAAGTCCGTTTTACTTGTTTGATTATTTCGTAAATAACTTATTCTCCAAAAATGTTATAAGCAATGAATGAAAAAGGCATTGTGGGCAGCAATGCAAATTTGGTTGAACATTTCCAATTTAATTGTAACGTCGTAGAATATCCATTTGAAAAAAATGAACGTGCTACCACCAATTAATTTAGAAAACTGGCATGTTCCAATTTCTCTCCTACACTAAAAGATGTTCATATTAGAATAGAATGACTTGCTTGATTTGGAGTATTAAAACACGTACAATAAATAAATCTATTAAAGAGAACTGAAAGATGTGAGAATGAAGGCTCTAATATTAAAGATCTGAAAACTCTAAACAACTCAGGTTTTGAATCATTAAATCATGTAAAATGCGCTAAACGATGATGAGATATGTAGGTATTGGACGGTCAGTGTTGGGTTTATCATCGCTTTTTAATCATTTCTAAACAAAACATAAATTCAATTTTATGTGTTGCCTTAAAAGTGCATTTTTTAATTTGAATTTTGTACACCGACCATATCTGAAACGGTGTACAACTTTAATTGTATCAAACTTTAGTAATAACCAGCAATCTTGCATTTCCATTCCCCTTCTGACCTTTAATCAGAAACTTTGGTTTTGCTGAAAATAGTACTCGCCCACCGGAAACTCCCCACAAGAAGAACGATACTCCAATGGGGATCCGGTCGTTGCAGCTCGAATATGTACTACGTATCGCCAAGCTTTCTCTTCCGGCTACGCACTCTAAATACGCATTTGCCATTTGGAAAGACGGAAGGCACCGGCACTCCCCTAGCAGCAGGTGAATGAAATATTCAGCTCGAGCCACGGAGGGAACTCTTGCATATGAAGGGAAACCTTTGCATGGAGCTACGGGAAAATTATTGAATTCCTCGATGCTTTTAAGCTACAGTGTGGGGACCGTATGGGGACATGGCGTCCAGTGCCTTATGTCGGACAGAGTAAACTCATAAAAAAGACAGCTGTAGTTGTCTATTTTGAGCAGTTATTTTAGTAGTGTCTAGAAATGTTCGTCTCCGGGTAATGCTCGACTAATTTTTTTTCCATGTTCGTATTTTCCTGAACGATCACTTTGGTTGGTCGTTCCGTTTACGCTCGTGTCTAGATGTTTCTGTGCTGGCCATCGCCGAGATTACTTACGTTATTAGTCGCACCGAATTCATTAGGCTCCGGTGGAGGTTGGCCGAATGGCGCCATTGTTATGCGTCTTGCTTGGTCCGTAAGAAGTCCTTCGCATGAAAGCTTCTTCGTTGTGCTTGGGCAAAGCTGGGTCGCAAGCAAAAAATAAAATGCGCAAGGATTGTCGTACCACTCACACCTCAGTCTGCAAACGCCTGATGAGACCTTGCCCGAGACCATAAGCATTAACCATGTGCAACACCCAGTCGGCTGCCAGTGTATAAATCTCGCACCATACATATGACAGAAAAAGGCCATTACAATTCACTTCCCTTCCACCGAACTAGTGGAGGTTTTACTCCGCTTTGAAAGCGAACGTTCGACCATTGTAGCCCAAAACCATCCATGGACATCCAACGGTTGGAGAAAAAGTGGTGCAAGTGCTGGGCAACCCTGTCACCGGAGATGCAAATGAATAAAGCTGTTTTCCGTTAACACTAACAGGGCCAAGTTTAATTTTGCTTCGAACTTTTGGGAATGTTAACTTTATTTTAAAGCACATTAGATAGAGTAATTTAGTAAGTAACTAACTAAGAAATGTTCTGTTCTGTTTATCAATGTAGAGCAAAGAAAAAGAACTATTTTGTGTTTAACCAGGCAAGTAAATAATGAAGTTTACAATCAACTAAATGATAGTTCCGCGAGTAACTAACATTTCCCCTTAGGGTCGAAATGACCTCTGGTGATGCTCATGGAGCCACGCAAAGCCAGAAGGGGTAAGTGCTCCGTACAGTCGAGAACAAAAACGGATGAAAACTTTACCCTGCGCCAATGCTCCTAGCTTTCCACCTCACTTACATCCAAGTCCTTCTCCATCCAGCTGGAGGCGTTAAGGTGAAAAGTAGCACAAAATAAGTAAGGGAGCGGGTGTAGTGTAAATTGTTTTTCAAGACTTTATCCTCGCTGGGAAATGGTTCTGTTTTTACCTAGATCGCCCTCTGAGCTTATGGAGGGCCATTTCGTTCAACCGGATTGTTTCATTTAAGTCAATTCTTATACACTTAATCTTATTTTTGTTTCTTTAAGTTGTATTTAAGAGCTTTTCCGAAATTTTGTTGTAATTTTTCTGGATTTTTTTTAATGGACTATGTAATTTACGTCGAATTATTTACTTCCAGCAAAATCTTCAAATAATTGTGGAAAATTTACCCATTTTAGTCTAATAATACTGAACACATCTGGAATATCTTAATAAACCCACTACCTTGGAGGGTTAATGGAAGTGGACATAATGTTCAAACCAATTAATTGTCACTTTTATCCTTTCTAGAAGTTTAGACTCCCTTATACAACGGTAACCTGACCGTCCCTCAAGGACATCCCTTTTCCTCCTCGAAAATTATCGGTCACTAGCAAGTTCGGAACACTAAATCACCTTATATATAGCCTCTCTTATCGCATCCGGGAAGCTCGTGACGTGCATTAGCAACGACGAACGCAGTTTGGTTTCCCCCGGACACGTGGCCTTATAGTGCAAGAGAAGCCCGTACTCCAACGGGCGCGATAACGAATCATACAAGATGTAAACAAATGAGCATCGATTTATGTTAATATAAAGCGATACGCAAATTCGTACAAATATGCCAACGCCTCCGATACAAAGGAAAAAGGCATTTGTGTGTGTGTGTGTGTTTTTATCCTGAAGAGGACCAGGAAGCATTACTCCCATGTGGTTTCCTCCTTCGGTGACAAGTCTTTTGCGGTCGTGCACGTGTTCCGTTTCAGTTAGTTTCCATTCGGTTGTTTTAGAATGTTAAAAAATATTGCTCGCTGTTTATTTTAATAAAAGTGCGTTGTGATGAATATTTCATCCCGTTTTTATAAGCGCTTCTCGGCGGCCTGTCCAAACACATTTGAAAAGGTTGCGTGTGACATGCAATATTCAAATTTCGTTTACGAGAGCGCCATGGAAAGTTTATCAACCATTCATGATTCCAAAATATTCCAACAGTTTAAAGATTTTCCTACGGTTAACCATAAAATTTGTTCGAATTTTGTTATCTTTTCCTTATGAAATAGCTTAGTGAATTACATGACAAAATGATCCCAAATAAACTTCTGTCTTTTGTTGAACAAACAATGGAAACTTAAGAATCAAATATGAAAAATATGTTTGATTTGATTCTTATTTTACCCCTTTCTGACAAAATCAACTTATAAACCATTCCATCAATATTGTTGAGTTATTCTATTGTTCTTGACAACTAAGAAACTTTATTACTATTCACAAAGCATTCAAATATTACATTCCCACTACCATTATCGTTCCACGACCCTGATCTCTCCACCGGCTTCCTCCTCATTCAACAATCCTCCTTTCGCTTTCGGCGCGCGATAGTCGTAGCCGACGATTTCTGGATGTTCCCGCGAGAGCTCGTCATATGCCTCCACGAGGCGCAAACATTCATCGACGGAAAGCTGAAACGAGCGAGCGAGCGGATCGACCGATGCCTTCTTGAATGTCAGCTCCGTGAGTTCTTCCCGTCCTGCCGGAGGATACAGATTGGAGACACACCGACGGCAGTACTTTTGACGCATCGAGAATATGTGCCGTATAACTTTCTCCACCGTGTCGAAGTGGACCTGCGTCAGGGGCGTCCTTAGGGGAACGATCGTGACCACGCCGACGTCCACCTCCGGCTTCGGCACAAAGGCACGGCCCGAGATCATAAACCGTAGCTCCGGTTTGCTCCAGATTTGATTCATCACCGACAACCGGCAACGCTGGTCGGACAGTATCGGTGCTACGATGCGTTCGGCGACCTCCTTCTGGAAGGTGAGTGTAAGGCTGGCACGTCCATAACTCCAGGCACCGGTTCGTAGGCTCATATCGCGCAGCCAATTGATCAGCAACCGGGTCGAGATGGCAAACGGTAGATTCCCGATCAAATGTACCGGTGCACGCTTCCCATCCATCCAGTCGTGCTGGGAGCAATCGGGAAACGCATTCTCGATGCGATAGTCCAAGATGTCGCCCTGCACGATGTCCATCCGCATGAACGGTTGAGCGACCTCCGCCAGCATCTCCATGGAAGGCATAAACCGACGATCCTTCTCTACCACCACCAGGTGGCGAGGGTTTTGCCGGATGATCGAGCGAGTTATGCCGCCCGGTCCGGGTCCAACCTCGAGCACGTAGTGATCCCGAATGTTGCCTGCCGCACGCACTATTTTGTCGGTCAACCGTTCGTCCATGAGGAAATTTTGGGACAACTGCTTGATGGCTCGCAGTTGATACAGTTTCACCAGGTCGCGAATCGTAGGAAGCGGTGGCAACCGGACTCCGGTTGAGGTTAGGGCTTTCGATATTTTTGTGGTGGAGGCCATCGTGGAGGAAAAGGTTGGTAAGGTTCTTACAAACTAATAACTCGAAAGGCGAGAAAGATAACGTTAAATCCTGCAAAGAAAACAGAAGCACGTTAACGATGCTTTCGGGTGCAGGATTATGATGTAAGCATACTTACAGCAATCTCTCGCGCGACGCAAAAACAACGAATCGTCCCCCACTTACAGCGCCTTGTTCTCAACCTCCAGCTTCACCGGTTCCTCAAAATCGTCCAGGAATTTCTCCTGCTTCACCGAGAACATGGAGTACAGGTAAATGCCGAGCACGGTACCACCCAGCGCGATACCGGTCAGTTTGTTGTTTTTCCGCTGCCGCTGAAGTTTCTGAACACGCTGCAAGTTCTGCTGCTCGATCAGTCGCATAAAATCGACCTCCGCCTTTTTTAACTGGCGCCCCGATTGCTCGATCTTGAACTCGCTCTTCGGACCTTCACTGGAGGACATTTTTTCTGTGTAAAAGGGGACAGAATCCTTCCCGTATCCTATCGTTTAGAGCGATTATTTCACAACGCAATGATATTGTTTCTCATCGGCAACAAGAACGAAGTGGTGAATATGGATTGTCATGTGGTGATATAACTTTTCTGGATGTTTTGCGATTTCACCACTTTGATTTTATTGCTGCGGTGTAAATTTTAATCTAAATTTCAAGATAGTTAACGTAAGTTAAAGGTAATTTTGTAGATCTTAAAGCAACTATTCAACAAACCAAGAAATGTTAATTATTTGGCAAGAAAAACAATTCAGTTGTTGGTGTCATCCATGCGAGTTTACGGGATTTCCATCAATATTCAGCTGTCGTTGAAATAGAAAAGAGAGAAGAGCATAAAAAGAGAGAGAGAGAGCATAACGAAAACAAAGAGAATTTAAAAACACGCACCACACACACACATTGCCGTTCTCCGAGAAAAACATGAAGCTACAGCTGATTTTGTTTTGTTTCTCTGTTGCCAAAGAAATCATGTTTTGGTAGGCGCAAAATCAACATTATTAGCTTTTCTGCATTCATCTTCATAAGTAGAAGATATTTACTAGATCAAAAATGTATTTTAGAACCCTAAATTTTTTGAAAACATTGATCCCAATATGCTTGACGTTAAATATTTGTTGCATTTCCTGGTTTCGCAACGAAGATGGCGAAGTATGAGTGCAAGGTGTACACAAAAACAAAAAATAAACAGAATCACTTGCCTCGCAACTTCCACCCTCTCTCTTTGAGACTCTCTTATTTTTTATTATGTTTCTCGTGAGTTTACGCCTAATTAAATCGTTTAAATCAGTAAATTTTAAACCTACAAAAGTAAATGAACATCACATCGCAAAAATATAACGTTTTTGCTAATCTTTTGGGTAGAAACTTTCAATCGAACGATTGCGAAAAATCCAACAACAGCCGGAGAGAAAGAGAAGAGCGATGTGGAGAGAGAGAGAGAGAACAAGTAACAACAACAACAAAAGCTACTATTTTCAACGCAGGAAGGAGAATGTAAAGTTCAGTATTGAATTGGAAGTGAATGTAAGACGTCGAGTGCTCCGTCTGTGTCGTCTGGACCGTCCACAAAGCATCCAGCTAACGTTTTCGGTAAGAAGAAATACACAGCTAAAATGCAACCATTCACAAATGTGTCTTTTACTACTGCCGTCCGCTTATCGTGAAGTGTATAAATCGTACCGTTCCTCACGTATTCCCCTTCGGTTTGCTATCGACTGATGCAACGGTACTCCGATAGATGTTGGAGATTAAATGGTTCAAGAGCGAAAACAAAAACAACAAAAAACCGTACCATCTAAATCAATTCGAAACGACGCAAAACATTTTTCGTCCGCGTGAAACACGAGCCAGATGTCCGTTTTTGCGTCGCCATTAAATGTTGGAATAATTAGGGAAAATATGGTGCTGTAACCGTTTAGGTGGAAGCTATACCGAAAACGTTTTCCATACCCAGCCGATTCTCACAACGCACGCTTCTTCGCGTACAAATCGCATCCCCATTTTGGTTTGCGTAATGCTGTTGAATGGAAATGCTTACAGGATTCTACTGCGCTAATAGTGTATGCGGTACATATCCCTCAGTACAATAACCTGTCTCGAAGGCAAAGCAGCTGTGGTCACTAAAAAAGAAAAAAAGAAAAGAGACGAAAACCTCAGCCTTTTCCAAAGTATCGCGTTAAAAATACTACATTACAAATCGTCTGGTTGGATTGCAAACCAACAACAACCAAAACAAAGAACTCCAGGGTGGCATGTTTCTTCACTATTTTCTGTGTGCAATTTTTGAAAGTATACACTTCTATAACACGTGTGGCAAATAGAAGCATTAAAGCGAGCGAAACGACTTCAATTGCACTCGAGAACACCATCAGTGTGGCTTTCTTTGACGTACGAGGATTAGAAAGTGCATCGGCATGTTCTTCTGCGCAGTTTGTTGTGTGTGCTTTTGCTTCGAGGAGAAGAATTTCAGACGGGTCTTGGATGTCAGGCAAAAAACAAAAAAGAAACAAAATGCATTTCCCATGTGAACCTGTGACCGAGAATAGAACGGATCGTGATGATGGTACATGAATAGCGATTTTCTTCCCCCAAACCCTCTATGTGCTATTCCTGGCGACAGGTTTGACTGTCCCAACGGTTCACTGTTTCGGGAACGGGAGGATTCAAACCGAGGGAAAACTAAATCACCATTTAAATGGTGCTCCAAAAAAGAAACCCTCCGATTTGGTTGCATGTGCGACTTAGCACGGGAGGGAAGAGAGCGTTCGAAGTAAGCAAGCGATAGGGGCAAGTGTTCTATTATGTACCACTGGGGCGAATAGCCCGTTTCATGTGTTAAACCAGGGGTCGGCATAGATTTCCTAATGAGTACCAGACGATTAAAATGAAACCTATGGCGCGGGCCGGATACAGTTGAATTTTGGACGAGACTCACGAGACTAGGAAATTTTAGAACGATCAATAATGCAAATGCGATAGAAAAGTCTAGGTCTAAAAAATATACGAGAAAGTCACCTGGTATTGAACACCTCGTTCAAAAATATAAATCTTTATTTTTGTAAAAAAAACATGAACAAATCCGATAAAATTGACCTAGGTTTTTTGTTTGAAACTCTAAAATTTTACGGGCGTAAATGTTTGCGATGCTATTTTTTGAACTAGCACAAAAAGCATACGTCTTTCGTATTTGTATAATAAATTACTTATTAGGAGAATTAATCATCCATATTCTTTTAATTTTTAATGGAGAAAGACGATACCCTAAATCTCTTATTTTTATCTACTGAGCTATGTAAAATATAGAACCTATTATGTGGCTTAGAATTTTTTACCCTACTATTTTGTCCAGTACAATTGGGCATTTGGATATTTTATTTCTTTATTTATCGATTTGGCATTTGAAAGGGTTCGAAAGTAAAAAACTCCTAAATCTTTAAGGTCCATACCTTGGTCTTCCTTGGGTAAGGAAATGTCTCCATTATATGGAGGTAGTGTATATGCGAACAAATTCCCCTATTTTACCCCGCACCACAATCCACCAGAACATACGGAACTCTATCTAGTACGCATGGTGGAAAAAGTCAACGACTGACATTTGAACGATGTGCTCCACACGCTTACTACGACCGTTGTATACTACACGGATTGCATTTACTATATGGGAAGCCCGTTCTTGCATGTGCATAGTGTTTACGTCCCATCGACGTGTTTGAGACGAAACACGGCGTAAACTTGCCCATGGCGCACCGTTGCCATTTTGTACCGAAGTCAAAATTTAACTAAACATTTTATGTTTCACTTAACCGTTTCCGTCTGTTTTCATTCCTCTACTATTTTTATTTTCCTGTTGCAGGTTCGATTGCCCCTTGCTGCCATTGCTGCTGCAACTGCCGTGCGTGAGGATATTAGAGAAGGGCAATCCATCCGCACCGAGTACGTTAGCTACTTCTGGTGGAAATTGATTTATTTTCCGACCCCAAATCGCACGACACAAAACAAAAAGGTGTAAAACACGCATGAAACCTTCGGCGGTAGTGTGAAAAAGCATAAACCAGCAAAAAGGTCATCCAAAAGGCACGGAAAGCGAAAGCAGCTTCTCCGGTCAGCAGAAAGAAGTGATTATCCGGAGTGAAAAAGAGTTCCGCGGTGGAAATTACTTGATCAGCTTCAGAAGCGCCAGCCTGCAGCTCGGTGTACCTTGCCCTCGCTCTCTTGTGTTTGTGTGTGTCAGGTGTGTGTGTGTGCGTGTCTTACAAATTGCATCTATTGCATTGGAGAAAGTGAAGCTGCTGTTTGCTTGCAACGACGGTTATTTCACTTGCTGGTCGTTGGCCGTCGGCGGAAAGCAACAGCTAATTTTGCATGCCGCTCTAGCGAGAAGCACCGTGCGTCCATTCGTCCTCCACGGTTAATTTTCCGCGCTTCAAACCGGGCCACTTTCATATCATCCAGCTTTGGGAAAGGGATCCAAGCAACATAGGGTTTGGAAACTTTCAAACAGTGCGGCGCCGCAGCGACGTAGGGGAAGCTAAATTTGAGGCCACATCATTCAAAAATTTATCGGCTGTTACAGTGAAAACGAAATCGAAGTAGAAAAAGTTTGATAAAGCAAGTGGGCAAAATATTGTGTGTTAAACTTTGGTGAAAAATCTCTAAAAACCAGCAACAGGCGCTAGCAGCAGTCGAGTAAGATGCCGTTCATTTCCAAGGATTGGCGTTCGCCAGGCGACTCGTGGGTGAAAACCGAAGAAGGCTGGGAAAAGCTGAAGGTGCTCGAGTGTGTCAAAAGGAAAAGGTAAGTGTACATTGGTCAAAGTCACGCTTGGAGGAGTTAAATGTAGAACTTCCATGTGAAAAATGTTACATAATAGACTGGTTGGTTTTTATTGTCTTGCTAAGCTTAGAGAAAATAGAATCACGCATATTTAAAGCCACATCTTTCACTTTACACGATGTTTTCATTGATGTTTTCCGGGCATCGAATATGGCTGCATGAATGGTTTCGTCTTTACTTACCTGTTAATGAATAAATGAGACACCAAAAACGGGATACAAATGTTTCACAAAGAACAAAAAAGAATTGTAAGAAAAAATCATGGACAACGTAGTTTGTTTTTCTACATCAACAAGTTCCTACGTATACGAGTCCACCTTATCACGGTTCGAATGTGCTTTATAGCACGTAAGGGAAGTTGATTGATGAGCTGGCGAATTCATTTTTATTTTTATCATTCAACTACCAATTACCTGAAGTGGTGATAGTAAAATGAAATTATAAAACCATCACCCATTATCACGAGATCATTAACTTTATTGTCGCCCTATTGTTGTTTATTGAAACCAAAAAAAAAACCCACATCAACCCGGAAATGGTTATGGCGAACGATGTAATCAAACGTTGCTTCCAGCAATGATCAGCCTAATGATAAGTTTTCCAATTAATTTAAGTGTTTTAGCAAAATGGTAAAATAAAATAATGCAGGGAAGCATGTCGAAATTAATGGCATGTAACATTTGCCATTGAAAGACATTTATCAGTCAGTTATAACTGGTTTTTTCAATCACAATTTTTTTTTTCTCAAAATTTTCGAAAGTGTTTACATAACATATCAAAATTATTTAAATATTTCGTTACTTATAAAATTATTCATAAAGCAGCAGAATAGATTTTTTAAACTTTAAGTTTTATACGTTTTGTTATTTATCAAATTTAATATGTTGCTGGATCTACCCAATTTTCTTTGAAACACCCGAGCGGTTATAGCATGCAGCTAAGCCCACAAAAACTGTCACGCTGTCTGCATTTGCGGTCGGTTTCCCCAATCTCGCTGCCCTTGCTAAAGTTCTTTGTCCTTCTGCATGCGAACGATTTTCTTCGTTCGTAGGAAAAACGTTCTACACAACGATGGGCTTTTAACCGGAGTCGTTGCAAGATGGCAGGAAGAGCGCGAGAATAGAAACTGTGGGAAGTGGAAAATAACATGCTATCCATGCGGCCGTTGCGTGGCTTCGATTGACGAAACACGCTAGACCACCGTTTCTTCGCTGGCTCCACCGACTGGCAGTGTCGATGTGTAACGTCGATAACAACAAAAACAATAACGGACCCCGCGGAAAAAGGTCGACCGCGACGACGCAACGGTCAGCTGAGTTTAACTATCAGTCGCTCCACAAGCTGTTTTGTTGGGGAAAGAGATGACGATCCCTTCAACGCAAACGCAGCGAGTTGGAAGGCAAAGTAAACAAACCACATTCGCGGTTGATTGGCTCGCGGAGAGTCAGAATGGGGCACGACGGATGGGAGCAAAGTCTGAGCAAAAGCAGAAAGGTGCACTGAATCATCGAGAAACGGGTTTGTTTGGGGCTCCCCGAGACTTGAACTCCCTTGAGGGATGGCGCTTTCCTCGAGGGTCGCGAAGAGAAAACAGCACAAATTGTTCTGAGCATGTCTGACTTCAATTTCCCTTTGTGAAGGGGTCGTGTTCGTCTCTCGCAGTATTTTCCCTATGCTGAGATAATACGTTTTCCATCTTTTTTATCTCTCTGATGTGTTTGTTGCCAATTCCCGCCTCTGTACGTGTAACATATGGTAATACAATTGATAAGCATGTTATG
>KE525351.1:1557958-1696862 GCA_000441895.2 Anopheles sinensis | reverse complement strand
CTGTCGAAAAGCATCGACCATTTTGTTTACACGCTCGTATCAAATGATTTATCGTGCACCCTCGGGGCAGTATCAATAAATAAATGTGAGGAAAAAAATAAATAACCCCAAATGAACATACATATCGCCGATCGTCGGGGGCAAAGCACGTGGTGGAGGTTGGATGGGAGGTGAGGTGAGCGAATCTAATGCGATGTCTAATTCGGCGCTAATGGGTAGGACGGGACCGAGCAAATCCACGATACGAATCGAAATGATTTAGTGGTTGCCAGGGAATCACATCCATTTTATGTTTCGGTCAAATAATTTGTAAAATTTTGATAGGACATTAAACACATCGCTTTCGAAAGGAAGAAAAATGGCAACGAAAAGGCTGGAAGATGGAACGGAAACCTCCGGTGCTTCCTTGCCGTCATCGAGATCTGACGGAAGCGCGTGTACGGAAGATGACATTTTAATCGATAAGAGA
Source organism: Anopheles sinensis (assembly GCA_000441895.2). Lineage (NCBI taxonomy): Eukaryota > Metazoa > Arthropoda > Insecta > Diptera > Culicidae > Anopheles > Anopheles sinensis. Next base: position 1,696,393 of record KE525351.1, on the reverse strand, counting down.
CGCCGCATCGGAGTGCATTCCCGAGCCCGATGGCGTAAAACAGGGGTCGGCAAAGTCCGGCCCGCCAACTGATTTTATCCGGCCCTAATGAAAATTTTAGTGCAAAATATGAAAAAAATCTCAATTCTTGACGGATTTGTTCACAATATCAGTCCTGTTTTTTCCCAAAAATGCACGTCGAAATTGTTGAACGAGGTCTCCAATGCAATACTCGTACACTTTTTTAGACTTTTTGTATCGTATTTTCATGGTCCCTCGACAATTTCCAAGTCTCCAGGGCCAATACAACGTGTTTATTTTACTCCCACAGTCAAGGAATACAACATTCGACACCTTTATGAAATATAAATATAGAACACAATAGTTTTCAAAAAGTTCCATAAAACCCCGACATTTGAGTAGAGAATTAATGTCGATGGTAATAAAAGAAATTAATTTACAGCACAATGAACCAAAAGTTGTATGTTGAAAAAGTACATAAGTCAACGAACATAAGGCAACTTAGTTCAAATAGTTAAAGGTTCAAATATTTCATTTTGTTACACAGTTTTCTGTAACTTTACTATTTAAAAAAATGATACTCGAGTTAAAAAGGGTTTAATATTACTTTCAACACATTCAGCCATGGTTTAAGGTATCCGGCCCGCGCTTGCGAGTTCTTTTCCATCATCAGGCCCTTTTCAAGAAAAGCATGCCGACCCCTGGTGTAAACGACAAAACGAGAATAACGTTCGAATGTTGAAAATATTTACAAAATCCACTTTGGTTTAAGTTGTTCAAAAAGCTGCTTTGATGCTTTCTATTGTGGAAGGTAAATGCTCTTTTATGTAGTTTATCTCGTAATGTTTCCTTCATTTTTCCTTGTTAGTTACATTTTTAATGATTTCTTTATGATCTAAACAGAACAAAAGACAAAAAAGTAGCTTGGTTTTAGTTTTGAGGAATACATTTATTGTTTAACAATTTAATATTTGAATGATTGTAGATGCCTTGAACTTTTTTTATGGTGGCCTTTCATTTCAAAGGCACAGGTTGAGGTTTTCATCCCTGCCAGGGACCAGCATCGTCCGCTGGATAGTCACAGCGCTCGATATCCGCGTACCAACGCAACTGAACCTTTCGATCGTAAAAGTAAAAACCCGGACACTCGTACACCGACAGGGAACCGTCCGTGTTGCAGGCCAGCAGCATCCGATCCGAACATTTGGCACCCGGATCGACATCCTGTGGCAGCAGGAAGTTGCGCCGACAATGCTGGCAGTGTCGCCGGGCTGCTTCATCAAACAGGTGCTGTTGAGAATTATGGTGAAGGTGATGGAAGTGATGATGCTGATGGTAGTGATGGTGGTACCCAAAGTCCGTCATCAGCGTGCAAATCTTGCGCCCATTATCCCAGTGATGCAGGCTGGGACACTTGAGCAAAACTGCCTTCCCGTAGACGCAACGGTAGTACATTTCACGACTGGTCTCGTGCTCGAACGCGATGTGAAATCCGAGATCGTACCGAGGGCACATGAAGTCGGGAGTCTCCGGAGCGAAGCACCATTGACGTACGATCAATGGCATCACCGGTATCAACACGTGGTGTTGTGTTGGGCAGAAGGGATCGAACTCGTAGTAGTAAGGTTCTTCAGGGTTCTCCAGAGGTCCAGTGTTCATTGCCCGGGGATCCAAAGCTAGTGGTGTTACCTCAAAAGGACATCCAGTATCCTCCGATTTGGATTTTGTAGGATAGTCTTCAGGCACAAAGAATGGTTTAATGTTGGTTTTCGAGGGGTTCCTTGTTGTAGTAATCAACACAGGATCATCTTCATAGGAGTTCTCGTTGGATTTAGACATCTGTTCCTCTTCGTCGTCCATAGGATGTTCCTTTCCACTTTTTGGTTCCGTTTCCAGCAAACTGTCCACATCGACATGTTCTACGTTTGTTCGAACCTTCGTTTTTGGATCACTATGTTGATACACATGGATAACTATCGCTTCGTTTGGGTTCAGTTTGGTCGTAAACGGTGCATCCTTATTGTAGGGCCCTGGTTTACCAACAGCACTTTCGACTGATTTGGTCGTCGCCGAAGGTACATCTTCGGTTATGTTGACTTCTGAAGCAAATGATCCATTATCGGAGCTTACATCTCCACCAGTCTGGGGGTCTGGGACACTTTTGTCGATGTCTGCATCATCTGCAAGGACTTCGACAAAAAGTTCGCCAGCAGGTGTGGTACATGGCGGGACATCGGCGTGATTCTCGTCCTCATTTTTACTACCGTCTTTATCATTCAAATCTTTTTCCTCGAGAGCGGTACGATTTGTGTCCGTTTCGGTTGGAGCATTGGGTGTAGGATGCAATAGTTCTGTCACCCGTGGCTCTTTGGTAAGTTCTGGTGGATAAGTTGACGAAACTGGACCATTTCCTGTGATTTCATGAGCCTCTAAACCATCTGTATCCAACTCAGCGTCATCTGCAAGAACTTCTACAACTAATCCACTATACGGTGTTGTAGTTGCATTTACGTCACTTAGGGAACCCGTTGTAACTCGTACAGTTTTATCGTTCTGGCCGTTCTCACTCAAATTGGTGAAGTTACCTGTTCCTTTTACTGTAGTACTTTCTTCAGTATAGTTGTATTTTAATGCACTTTGGTCCATGCTTGATTGCTGTATTATTGCTAAGTCAGACTTATTTTGACCTTGATCGGTATCATTCAGGGTTTCTTGGTTCTTAATTGGATATGGAGTACTATTCATTGTATTTACTTGCGTTGAGCTTTGTGGCAGTGGTGTAGTGGAACTATCGGTATTTTCTGTAGCATATATCCCTAGGTCTGACGATTGTGTATCCATTTCTGCATCATCCGCAAGAACTTCCACATTGACGCCATCATTTGCATTATACTTTTCTATATCTTGTGCAATTGTAATTTGTTTTGAACCCGTACTATTTGTGTCATTCAGCTTTCCACCCTCAACATTGAATAGATTATCGGTGGTGGTTGGTTTAATTACAGAGGATACGTCGTTCATCCCGTCCACTAGTGTAGATTCACCTATAACTGTTGTGTAGTACTGGACGCTCTGAACGACAGACATGGTGCTGCTATTCCCGTTTAAAAATGTTATATTCATTCCTTGCATTCTCTCCGATTCGCTCGTAATTGATTTCTGGATTATGGATGGATCGGATTTGTTCTGACCTTGATCGGCATTATTGGGAGGTGCTGAGCTCTTAATTGGATATGCAGTACTATTATTGTTTTCAGCGTCAGTTGAGTTTTGTAGTAGTTTTGTTTCATTCTGGTCGATTTTTCCGTTTTCGCTTGCATCGGTTGGTACACCCGCTTCAGTTGTTTCAAACTCAGCATCGTCTGCGAGAACTTCCACATTTACACGATCGGTTACGACAGAATTGAGTTCATTTGCTTTCTTGGTGACTTCTTCTTTGCCTTCACTTTTCGTCGTGCAGCTTCCGTTGGTGGTGCATTCTGACAAACTATTGTTATAATAAGGCGACGGAGTAGATTGTTCTTCCGTTACTTGATGAAGCACCTTCTGCACATCGTCCACTGATGTTCCATAATCTGTAATACCTTCGCGAAAGGTAGTTGAAGAGATATCTGAGTCGCTTGCTGAATCTTTCATGCCGTCTGTTGAAGCAGTAATACCTGCGACAGGATTGCTTGTATTCCCCTGAACTTCTTTGACCATAACAGTGCGGTTTTCAGTGCCTTCGAAAATGGTTACGTTCTTCAGCTGAAGAAAACCGTCCAACTTTTCCACAACCTTTTTCCACTGTTCAGCCAGTGTAGACTTATTTTCATGTTGATTGGTATTGTTAGGATTTTCCAGACCTTTGTTTGAGGGTCGGGCAACCATCTCCAGTTCACTTTCAGCTTGGTTCGTAGGAAGATTTGAGTCCTTGGTTGTATCTTCGTTCGTATCAGACTCCTTGTTTAAGCTTTCCAGCATTGGATCAAGCTCTGCATCGTCAGCAAGAACTTGTACATCAACATTTTCATTATCTTTTTCTTTGATATAAATAGCATCCGATTCAGTGGGAACACTGTTATTAGTACCATTGTTTTCAATTTCCTTCATTTTAACAACATCAGTATCATTGAATGTGTTGGCAGCATCGTCATTTTCTTCACTCAAACGAGGGCCTTCCCACACTGAAGGATCATCTGGGTCCACTGTGGTGACCTTTCCTGTGGTTTCCTTTTCTAGGATTGGTGAATTTGCCAGTTTACCATCAGAATCATTGCCACTGCCTTCCGATGTTACTCTATTCTCTTCAATTTTATATTGCACTTTTTCATTATCATCATTCGGTTTGAAAAAAGATTCGAGATCGGAAGCTTCTACATCACCAACCTGAACACCGAGCTCATTTACTGGAGGTTGAAGTGATTCTTCCTGTTCCGTTTCGCCGCCATCCTCTGGAGGGTTCTGTTGCGAAGGCGCGTCCTCCGGCCAGCGAGACGCATCCTCTGTAAGCGAATAAGGAGGGACAGGTTCAACAAGGTCCCGTACGCCACCGTCGTCGCTGTTCGCTCCAGTAGTCACCTTTGAAGCAGTAAACTCTCTTGTACTTGGATGTTCATTTGAATCTGTAACATTTTCCGCTGGTGTAGTATCGTTGTAATTTGTAGCAACCACGTTAGGCTCGTTTTGGGATTCTAAAGTTTTAGCGAATTCAGGTGATAGTACAGTTACTACCTCTGCTTCCCCAAAGGCTGTACTAGAAGGAGAAGTATTGAAGGTAGTGCCTTGAAGATCATGCTGGACGAAGGAGTCAATGGTTCCGTTTGAGTTTGAACTGTTTGTTCCATTCTCATTTGTTTCTGCTGTTGCGTTTTGGATCACCGAACTAGTGGAACTATACGCTTGCACCTTCTCCTCCTCCAAAGTTACATCACAGCTGCAACCCACCAACAGTAGCGCCACAATTAATGGCCATCCGATGATCACAATCTGTTCGTTTCGACACTTCACCATACTCTCAACTTCAACTTAACTTTCTGGTTTGCTGCCCGCCGAGACTCTGGCACTGCAACCTGCAGACCGCTGTGCCGTTTGATAGAGAACCTTGCCACGGTCAGGCCCTATATAACCTTCACGCCGCGCCACGGTACGTGATTCCGTGAATAAATTCAGAGATGGAAAAGCAGCATTCGATCAGACGCCCATTCGCTTGTGGCAGAAAGTCGTGTGTCAGAAGATACTGAGGTTTTCTTAAGATAAGCAATAGACATATCGTTCGATAGGAATTAATGAAGGTGGTGGCTGATCTTACTCTGCCCCAGTTCACCAGTTTTCTTCAGAAGATGCGAGATGGGACCACTTAACTATCTTCGATCGACCATTCCCCAATAGTGTTTTAATCCGACGCGATTGAAAATATTTTACGTCCACAATTCGGTCAAGGCTGCTGCCTCCTTCCGACCTAGATTATTATGTGTTTCTGGACATCCCCACACAAGGGCACCGACGCTTCCCAGTACTTTCTCTCGTTTTTCGGGAGAGATTTCTTTTGCTACACCTCTGAGGGTAAAGTTCGCTGGTTCTGCGAAAACTTGGCAAGCTGCTCTCCGTGTTGGCAGCGAGGATGATCCCGGAAATAGGTCAGTGTAATGTGGGTCATACGCTTCATTTCGACATTATTACTATTTGTCTAACGGTCAAAGCGCATATAAGTTTTTCCTTGTTTAATTTTTATTTTTGCACAGTATTTACAGAATAACGTTATAGATATTCACACGATTTTAACATATGAGTTCTCTTTCATTACGTCGTACTTCACTTACTTATTAAAATTGTAAAAAGACAGCTTGACTTTAAAATAACGTGTTTCTGCTTACAGAAAATGATTTCCATGTGAGTAAATGACTAGATCTTCTTTAAAAATGGTTAAAAACTAAAAAAACACCGATACGTTATAGATATGTATCTGTCTTTTGATTTTTGGCGCTTATGAAAATATCTTACACAGTGTAATAAGTAATAACGCTACCCTTTGAAGATCAAGTAACTTCCTTTTTGGTCCAATTTGACACATTTGAAACCATTGCAGTTCTCTGATTCACAGCTGCCAATTGAATTGCCACATTCGATACACTTTTACTTTCAACCGACGAAGGACGGTCGCCTCCCTTCGATCTTCGGTTCGAGTGATGTTATTATTTCGTCTGATGTAAGTTACATGTTAGCGGAGAGAGAAGAAAACCAAACAACAACCAAACAAAATAACCTCCATATACGCTGTTACTTTCTTTCTGGCCGATTGTTAATTGCCATCGCCTTCATTTCACTTTTATCCTCGTAACATGGCGCCGTGGAGGAAAAAAGATGTACGGAGGTTTCTTGCCATTTGATAGCTTACGAAGATGAACAAATTTCGGTACAAATGATGATGATGATGAATATGACGGTGAGACCGGTTGGGAAATGATGCCATAGAGAGCTTGAAGCTACCCAGCTGCACAGTGCATCATCATCAAAGTGAAGCGATAGTGTTGTTCTCCAACCATTTGCTTGGATAATGTGTGATGGACGTCATTCGATGCGCAACACTTTTGGGAGGAGGGCCCAGTTTTGCAGTCTTTTGAGAAAATGCAAAACTTGAGCGGCTCAGTTTGGTTCGAAATATATTTCATCTGGCTTTTTTAGTTAGGTTTCCTTTCAATAAATATTAAAATATCAAAACTGGACATCCTAGACTTTGCTGGTTTGCATTTTTGCTCCGGCGACTAAAGACAACGAATTTATTTTGATATAACTATAGCTTGTGATGTCATTTTCTAGTCTCTTCTTCTAAAAAGTTTAGATTAGTTAATCTAGTAGAAAGTACTAAAGTAGCCAACATGATACTGATATTGACAATTAGCTTATGGCATGTAAAAATTTCAAACATCTGCATTTCGAGAAAATTACTACAAATCCAAGAGGGGCTAATTGTTTGCTTCCATTTCATTATTGTACACCTTGGGTAATTCGTTCAACCCTCAATCTACCGATATTGATTTCGACACTGTTTCTCGCCTCCATATTTCGTGTCTATCGAAAGTTTCCCTTTCATCGAACGCTGGTTCCTTCATTCCGGTGGATTAGTTGCGGCCAAACATGTCGGCCAACAGCGCCACGGTACAAGGAAATGGAAGAAAATTCACCGCATTTACCCCAAAGATGGTGAGCTTTCCGATCCACCGACGGGTCTGCAGATTCCATGGGAGAGAGGATGGCCTGCAGACAGTCGGTGTTAAAAACGTTTGCCCCGATCGGTTGCGCATCGGTGACTGAGGCAACGCCCCACAGGTGGCTTCCACTCAGGCATTCTAGCACTCGGCACGGCTTTGCTACCGCTCCACCGCTGACCACTCCGAGGGCCACAAGCAATCCATCGACCGCAAGACATTGTAGAGCCGAATCGGTCCATTTGGGCGCGCTCCGGTGGTAATTTACTCCCTTTCCAGCGCTGAAGCATATAATTTTCTTATGCATTTCACATCGGTGATGATGGGGGATTTCATTTTTATTTCATTGCTGACACTCGAAACAATTATCTACTGCTAATGAACCAGGGCAAGCATAATTGGTACTGGCAATTGACTAATTCATTCTTTTTATGTTTAATTGCAGGTGCATTTCAGAGTGTAGCAACGCTAGCGACACCGAAAACGAGAATGAAAATGGGTAAGATAACTTTGAGTTAAACCACAGAATATGCTCTAGTGTGACTTATCCTGGTCTTTCACTTTCCAGCGACAACGAAGTACCTCCGCACTGTCACATCACGCTCAAGTGTACGCGTGAAATCGCCGGATTTAACGGGCTTGGGGAAGCGGTTCGCCGGCTGGACTTCCGCAGTTCGGTTCGCGATGGACGCCGCTTCAACTACGTGTGTGCCCTGCTGCGGCTGCTGGTGTCGGGTAAAGGGATCACCAGTCTACCGGGCGGTGCCCAGCGGTTGCTGCTTCAGATGCTCGAGGAGGTGGCCACGTACGTGAGCGACTCACAGCAGAACATTAACGTACTGCGGGGGTTGGTCCAGCAGTTGCGCTCGCTGCTCAACCAGGAGAACCAAAAGTGCTGGGGCAAACCGCTCGGCAGCCAGAGCCTCTGGGCCGAGCACGTCCAAACGATCCAGCGCATACAGGATATAGCTAGTCAGATCGAGATCAGAGAGGTAAGGGGATGAACCACCACCACTAGCATCGGGAGAATGCTGACGTTTTTTTGATTATGTGCCGCAGCCCGGTCCAAACATTCGTCCAAAACTACACGACCTGCCGGAGGAGTGCGTGCGGGAGATCATCCTGCGGATCACGGACTACAAGGATTTGGAGGCATCCGCCTCGGCCTGGTCGCTGATGGCGGCCCTCATCTCCGAGCAGCGCGTCTGGCGCGAGCTGTCCCACTTCCACTTTACCAAACAGCAAATCGATGTGATACTGGAAAAGATGTGTCTGCAGGACACGAAGGAGCGTCACCGCAACTGGCAAGCGATCTATCACGCCTTGAGGAAGTAAGAGAATACGGCATGAGAGTTGATTGAACAAAATCGATCGTAATTATAATGTGCTTTGTTCGTCCCTTTTTCCCTTTGCAGGTTGTACGGAGTACGCGAGGATCTGCAGTACGCGGAAATTCTAGCCTTCTGCCGACTGTGCCGGTGCCTGTTCTGGCCGTCCGCCGGCCACCCGTGCATAGTCGATCAGTGTCCCGATTTTCGCCAGCGCGTTCAGGATGCCGGCAATAGCAATAGCAACGAAACGCAACCCGTGCCACCGGCTAAGTTTTTGCAATACTTTTCGTTGTAAAACCTCCCCCATCGGGTTGGGTGGTAATGTCACGCGTAATGCGGTCCGGTTTACCGCAACTACGATTAGATGAGGATAAGTTTCTCCCTTGTTTTGCCTTCCTCCCACTAGTACTGTTTTCGTGTTAATGTTTCCACTGAAGGTTTAAATTTGGATCATTTTAGATGCGGAAGAAAAAGGGGGAGAACATTCTGTGAAGGAAGAAAAAAATTGAAAGTAGGCTTTACAGTTGCTAGAGAATGGACACCTTTTTTATGGTTATCAGCCCCTTTTATAATTATTTTTATCATTTTTTATATTTAAAAAACCCCATACCTAACAAACGTAAGCATTATACGAAAAATATTGTAGTTGATCAGTACGATCGTAATGCGAAGATCAGTTCGACAACATAACGTAGCCTGTAGCGAGTGCTTGTTGTAAATGGCCCACGTGAAACTGTTTGAAAAATCCATAACAAAACCGCAAACAAACAGCTACACCAAGAAGAACTGAACAGTAAATTGTGAGATTAAAGAAAGATGCTTAGCGAAGTTGGAAACAAAAGCCGAACACGACCGACCGGAACGGAGGACACTATTGAACGGAACCGGAAATGGAAAGAGAAAATGCTATATATATATTCTTACATTGATACATACACCTAACCACAAACGCAAAGAGAGGGATATATTTTCTAAAACGGCTCATGTACGTTTTATTGATCAACAAATTTTCACAAGCTAAACAAAAAAAAGAGGAGGTAGAAAAGAATGAAATATATTTAACCGTTACGATAGTAGAACTATTTATAGTACGAATAGCACCAGTTCAACCGATTTAGGAAACGTCCCGTTTTTTGTGCAAGTCAACAAAGGAGGCGATGCGAAGGTTTGGAAGGGCTATGGTATCGGTTTGGTTTTCAACCGATTGCCACCCACCCAAGAGTCCAGAAGGGTAGATTATGGTTGGATAAGTTTTGCTGAAGTAGTTGAACGCATGTAACGATATCGGATAAAGCTTCGGACAATACGACGGCTCGTACAGGAATTAGAGGGCACGAATTTCTCTCTTTTTTGAAACGACTCTTTCTATACTGTTTACTATTTAAAAGGGTAATCTAGCAGGCTAGGGATGCACATCGATGTGATTACTTTAAGCGTTTACTTGCAATTTTCGCCGAACCCCAAGCTATGCGGTTTAACAAAGCAACATATTTTCTCTGATCTGATTGTGATAAATGTAGTGTTCCGTTTGAATATGTGTTCCATACCCGCTCCGGCGTCAATACGTATGATCTTTATTCGATGATATTAATGGTTAGGCACGGAAGAAGACGGGCTTCGGATGGCAAGAATCAATGGTGCAATGAATTTAAAAGGAAGAGAAAAGAAACAGCAATTGGGAAAATGACAAAATAAAACAAAAATAATAGCATTATGTGATAACGTACAGCCAGCGATCAGTAGTTGCTAATTGGTGCAATGATAGAAGAGTGAGTTTGAGGAAGTGCAAGATATCAAACTGCAACCGTGTAACGAAACCGTTGTGAAATATGCAAAGATTATTAGTTTTTAATCAAATTGAGCAACTTATAAAAACCAGTGTTCTGTTCGATAGTTCTCGCAGCTTTTAAACATTTTACGAACAGTGCATACGAATACCCGGTAGTGTTCGTATACAGTTAGAAGTTAATTTAATGGAACATTTGTGTGACTTTTGTCTCTAAACGCTAGACAACATAGTCGTACGGACTCGGTAGCCCTACGACGTGAAGCGCATGTGGCAATCAATGATAAAACACTATTACATAGCGCAAAACGATGAACATGTTGCATGCAAAATGCAATGGAAAACATTATTGAACGACTAAAGCAAAGTTCCTCAACAGAACCCACACTTGATCGTTGTCGCTAGATACGATCCGTGACGCTTGGGGTACACCGTGAGTTGTGGTTTCTTTTCTTCCAACATTGCATCGTCACCAGCGTGTCCTCGAGTCAGGGAAACGTTGCGTGGCTCCCTGGAGACAATATTCCCTAAACGATTTCAGTGTAGTTTAATTAGCGAGAATTATTTCAACCCAATTTCATCAACGATACCGATTTAATGATTCCTCAAACGTTCTGCACCTGACTGGTGACACATCTTTATAGGATCCGTATTTTTGTATTTTGTTCGTTTGTGGTAGCAGTTCATTGATCGTAGTAAAACTCTGCGTTTTCGTATGATTCGTACGTACTTGCAGACATACAAATATACTTAGTAGTTTCCTAGTGACCTACGTTGGACGTTCCACAGGTCCGGAGGTAAACAGGGAAGCATAAGTTACATTGATGGAAAACGATATCACTACACAAAAGTGGACATTTTAAGTAAACCTATCAACGATACGATAAAACGGACGCATCTTTCATTTGTTTCCGAAATAACTGTTCTTTTATTTTATCGCACAATTTATCCTTATGTTTAGCTAGATAAAACAAATGTTCTTTCTTGCCCATTTTTTTTACTACTGGTCAAATATTCCATAACCGTTATTTCAAATTGCGACGAAGGTGTTTGCAACATGTTGAGCTAACCTTGGTCACAAGAAAAGTGTTTTGATCTTTCAGGCAACGCTGCTGTCAGTTTCTGTCTGAGTCTGCTGTCAGTTTCGTTTTAGCAAAAATCGGAACATTCGGAAAATCGTGCGCCGTGTTTCTTTTCGCGTGAAAAACAGAACAGCAAAATCGTTAACGTCCTTAGCAAAACATTTTCCGACGGTGGTGGTAATCTGGTGCAGCGATAGAATCAACACAGCTTGATAGAGCCGATACGATCCAGTGCTCGGAAACGGCATTTTTCTTCGACAACCCAATCTATCCACGCTAATCTGCTGCCCCCAAATAACGCGGAAGGATGGCTGCTGCACCTGTTATCATTCCATCTGTCGCTAAGCATACATCAACGGTAAGTGGCCCGATGGATAGACTATAATTTCAAGTCCATCTCATGGTCTGGCCAATAGTGCCTCCAATCTGCCCTTTGACCGATCGATGTTGTGATAGTTTATTTTCTGCTTATCTCTACCCTCTACTTGCAGTTAATCTTTCTACACGGACTCGGCGATACTGGGTATGTCTATAAAAAAAATCTGGAAAAATTAGAAAAAAGTGGAAAGAAAAGCCTTCGAATGCCCACCGTGGCTTCAACGTCATCGGGGATTTCTTTGTCGCCTGCCCCTGGCACTAACGACAACGTGGAAAAGAGCAGTGCAATAGTGTGAAGCGTGGAAAAATCAATTTCCCACCGCGCCGGTCTCGTTGTGGCAGGCTTTTACTGCCTCATGTCCACCACAAAGGTCCATCGAACCGAATGACCTTCATTTTTCAGCTTCGATACTGAGAGGATTTTCGAAGCTGCCCCACTTCCACGCGCATTTTCTAAAAGGCTTCACGCCATACGTGGACACATTGATTTAATTATGTAATTTCATCATCGCCTACTTTACGTCCACGTCCTAGTCGGATTTATGCTGGTTGTTTTTCCCCCGGTGATTGTGTTTAGAGTAGTAGAAAGTGATGTGAAAATAAGTTCCACTAAAGGAGATGTGTCTTTCCATTGGACAATTTTGTTGGTTGCATGTTTGAAAATAATCTTGTATTAATTTCATCAATTTATCCGTTCATTGCAGCCATGGCTGGGCCACATCAATGGGAGCGCTCCGAACGCGCGACATGAAGGTGATCTGCCCAACCGCCCCGACTATGCCGGTCACGATGAACGGCGGGTTCCGGCTTAACTCCTGGTTCGATCTAAAATCGATCTCCATCAGTGACCCGGAGGACGAGGAAGGCATCAAACGTGCGACCCGGTCCGTGCACGATCTGATCAGGAGCGAAATGGATGCCGGTATCGCCTCGAACAGAATCATGCTGGGAGGGTTTTCGCAGGGTGGGGCATTGGCCCTGTACGCGGGCCTTACGTTCGCCGAACCGCTCGCCGGTGTGATGGCCCTGTCCTGCTGGCTGCCACTGCACAAGAGCTTTCCCGGAACGCGAAAGTGTCCGGATACGGTACCGGTAAGTATATCCATTCCGTCGTCAACTGCATGATGTTTAGGGTCGCCCTACATTATTTCTACTCTTCTCTTACCGCAGATCCTTCAGTGCCATGGAGACTGTGATCCGATCGTATTTTACAAGTTTGGTCAATTATCGTCCAGCGTGCTGAAGTCCTTCATGAAGAACTCGCACTTCCAGACGTACCAGGGACTAGGACATAGCTCCTGCGAAGCGGAGCTTAGTGATATGAAGGTAAAACCCGATTGTACAGCAACAATACACACTTGGCTAATATTTTCCTTTTGTCTATTCGTGCAGAAATTCATTGCAGATCATGTTCCTAATCAATAAATAGTTCCCGCCACTCTGCTCACCGACCACCGTGCACCAAATCGTATGTAAAGTACTGGCTGAAACATTCGTTGGTGGTTTTTCTCCGTTCTTTCCGTTAGGTATTAATCCCTCTTCATCAAAAAGAGTTTTAGCCAACATTGCAAAAAAAAGATGCGACCACGCTACTGAGTTCTATAATATCGTCTCACATAAATTATGGACTATGCAACGCAATACAGAAACTGAGGCAATGTCCGGATGCATATGTTTTTTCGATACGATAAACGATACGATTCGAAACGATAAACGAGCACCAGATTGTTGTCTAGACAAACGGACACTGTTGGCACGGGTGGGGAAGATACTTATCTAAAAAAACCACAATTAAACCGATCACACAGCAAATTTAATCGAACAAGCGGAAACTGAGATGAACGATAAGAAAACAAGTATATTTAACACAAAAGTATTCAAATCAAGTGAAATTAAAATGCAAACTTAACAATACCTAGAGCAAACGTAGGTGAAAGGTACGACATAGAGGTAATATAGAGTAAACAAAGTAAAACTTTTTATTTAGTTCAAGCAATCGAGCCAAACCGCTCACCATAAAACAAATGTTGCTGATAAAGGCTGCAAAGCAAGCCGGTTCGATAAACAAAAGTCACAGGTCCTTTTTTATGTTTCGTAAGCGATCTTGTTTTCTACTCTTTTTACCGATTTTTTTCTTTTCTAAAACGTTGTTTAAGTCCTTCTTTCTATAAGCCAGGCGCCTGCTTGAGCTAGTATTAGGTTTTAGCCTTTTTTCACTCTTTCGTAAAATCGTTTTTGACCTTTGTACTCTACATTTACTCTACCCTATCGAATACTTAATATCTATCCTATCGATTAATCGTTCCGTTTCATCGGTTTTGCGTAGAAACTTGAACAATCTTCTTCTATCTAATCATGTTAATGCCAACATAATGGCGCATCATGCTCACCTTCCTTTGCCACCCCGAAAAACACCTTAATAAAATGCAAATCAGATACAAAGACAATTGCAGCAAATGAGAGCAATACCTAAATCGGTGTAGCGCTAGGAATGGAAAGGGCTTGCCCTTTTTCTTAGGTTTTCCTGCGCCATCATAGTGCGGCCGAATTGATTGTTTCTTGGAAATTGAGGTTCTATAGCAGGCCAATTCCGCAGACGAGAGCAGAGCTTGAGGCAACGTCCAGCTAGTTTGCCGCATGAGCGTTACATCTAGGATTTGGAGACACTGAATATTATCAATAGGAATAATCACAAAACAATACATTCTATGCAATCATTTAAAAGCTAGCGAGAGAAGTGGGGGGAGTGCATTGAATCAAGCAGTGCAGTGGAGACTTACATGCGGTTAGTTCTCCCGACATTTATCCTAAAGCGCGCGAAAAGCTTACACGTTTGTCATGTATAACACAAACTTACTGCAGTAGGAAGCGGCAGCAGCGAAACGGACAATTGAGATCAGGAGAAATGCTTTAAAGACGGGCATTGAAAGACGACAGACAGCAATCAGAGATCAGACGAGAGGCTACCGGGCGGACGAAAGCGAAACTGTAACGAATAAATAGAACTCTACCAGCATAATGTAATTTGGTCGTGGATAACACCACAAGAGATTTAAACAATATATTTTAGGTTAAAAAAAACTTCCCGCAGAATATTTATTCCCTTGCTATTAAATAATCTTCACAGGTAACGAAAAATTAGATCAAAGCAACCCACCAAGGTCCATCGAGTAAACAAAACAATTGAATGTAAGTTTCTTCAAATGCTTTTATTTCGATACATTTTTAGTTCATCTTAACAACGATATTCAATCAAGGTAGGCTTGGTTATTGTAGATTAAACCAACAAGACTCATTTTTCAAACTTCCATCCCATCAACGTTTCGTCGATTAGGACCATTGCGTTAGTAGGCGAATGCTGGCAAACCGATAGTTTCTCGACTTGATCCCCCGTACCAGCACCTTCGGCGTACCTTTGCTGCAAATTTTGAACAATTTTTCCAACCCTTTGGCCGTCACGTACCCGATGCAGGTCACCTTGCCCTCCGTAAGACTGAAGCTACACTTCGTCAGGTATCCGAAGCACTCGCGGGTGCACTGGTTGCGTACCGTGTCCGGTCGGGCCGGTATCCACAGGTCCGCCATTCGTCGCAGCTGTTCCTCCACCAGCGCCCGATTGTTGGGCTTTGCGATGCGCACCAGCACACCCGGGGTGTTTCGCTGCTGGCGCTTCTTTTCACGCACCCGCCTACTACGCAACCGTTTCAGGGTTCGCAAATGTTCCGCACGAAGTGTTTTCCGCTGGTGGGCATTTGGGTCGGTCCTCAAAGGTTCGGTGTACACGGCGTCATTACGGTTGATGGCGCGGTTCATTTTGTTCGTCCGCAAGTCCTCCCGTTTCGGTAGGCAGATGAGGCCGTTATCCCCTGGGTTGCCGCGGGTTTTAAGCGTGAGCAAAAGCGGGACGAGTGTGTTTGATGTAAGCCCGATGGAAGAGATGTTAACCTTGCGTTCGAATGCGGACTTGAGTTTAGTCAACACATCCTGATCGCGCAGGACGTAAAACTGGTCCTCGGAAGAAGAGTTGGCGGAACGGTTGTTGTTCCACTCCTGGACGAGTTGCCCCCAAGGGCAGCGGAAGGGCGACGCAATGGCGAGCTTCGTGTAGTTGATGCGCTTGTTGTTCGGTAAATTGAAGTACCGGCGAACCGCTTCCGCGTGGGCCCTGTCCGCTTCGGCCCGCCCAAACTCCGTATCGGGAACACCGCATCGGTCCTGGCCCGATTCGAGCGCCAGCATGTCCATTTCGAGCTGACCGGCCGCTTTCGCTCCCCACAGGACGAGCGAATGCCACATGGCTAGACCGTACCCGGCCGGTACCAACAGTTCCCAACCGGCTCCATAACCGAGCCGCTTGAAATTGGCATCCTGTGAGCCGGGTGTTTGCATCAGAAGCACCGGTACAGGCTGGAGCCACTTTTCCGAGACACATCGTTCCCCGGGGACGAGCGTTTCGGCTGCGCGGAACTGGTTCAGCTCGTGCATCGTTTTCATCTCCTTCGTCACCCGATTCCGGATGGTTTCGTCCCACAGCGGGGAGACGCTACACATCGGTCTCCGGGCAGTCGGTTCCTGTTCGACGGTAAAATTGTACCGCTCGGGGACTTTTATTGGCAGCGCTTTCGAGCGTCGCTTCGGCCGATTAATCCGTGGGTCTTCGACAAGCAACGCGAGCACCTCGCCCGGGCTTAACTCACCCGGTGAGGTGAGGTCTTTGATGGCCTCCCAGTAGGAGGCCTGCTGTTCGAGCATGCTTTTACCGTCGGACTTGTTTTTCTTAGAAAATTTCGTGTACCAATTTTTGGTAGCATGTGCATCCTTCTCCGGTTTGCTGTAAACTTTTAACACTTTCGATAAGACTGACTGTGAGAGAGGTCCGGTCAGAAAGAACCGGTTGATTGTATCCTTCAGCTCGATCACCTCAACGCTTCCCTCGGTCGCGGTGTACCGTGGAAACCGGATGCTGAAAGGGTTCTGCGTGATGTCCCGCGGGTCCGAACCGGTCTCACGTTCTGCGTTGGTGAGCTTGAAAACGTTCACAAGCTGGACAACCAACTTCTGATAGAACGTTGGATGTGCGAAGATCCATACCGAGCGTCGTTCATCGGCTGTTTGATCTTCGGCACTACGCCACAGAAACCGCACCCGGCCGAGGCAACGGTAAGGATACGCACCGTCCTCGTACAGCCACACGAAACCGGCCCGATTGCCGGCGGTGAACGATTTCGCCGCCATCGTCAGGCCAACCTTCTCGCTGCACAGCCTCCGGAAGCCTTCCTTGAGTGTCGCCTCGTCACCCCGTACCTCAATGCATCCCTCGTAGGACATATCGTGCACCAGGCAGTGGCGGGAGGTTGCCCGGTACGCCGCCCGGTAGTATTTATTGCACGGCCGGTGAGCGACTCGGTAGCCCCACCGGTGCACCATGTGGAACCGTCTCGCATGCCAAATGTGCGTCTCGAGCCATACGGACGCGCGCTTACGGCGCTCGTACTCCTGCTGGAGGTAGTTCGCCTTCCGGCGGAATTTGCGCGACGGTCGCTTCTTCTTATCCGGCACGCCACTCTTGCTGAACTGGGCATTGTGTACGGCGCGGAACCGTCGTGGCAGCCGCTTCACACTGTGCGTCGCGGCCCGGCGGCGCATATGGAGTGGCATCGACTGGTGAATTAGCTTCCGCTGGTTCGTCTTGACCGTCATGTCCTGGATCATTTGACAAACTTCCGCTTTCCGATCCTCGGAGAACTCGTTGATATTGACCATATTCCTGACATAGATGTGCCCCCCGATGGCACAATCGAACGGCCTGTTCGGTTCATCCATGATGAAAAATCTGCTTTATTTTAACTGAAAAGAATCACACGCGAATGAAATGTGTTGCCGCCGCACGTTTGGTAAACCTCGAGCACGTTGTCTTTGCAGAATGTAAACAAACAGCTAGTGTTGGCAGAATCGGGATTTGGAAGACTCGAAGATTCGATCCCTAGAGGGATTCCAAAGATTTGATTCGATTGGGATTCGTATCTGTTGAGATTTGTTTGGGATTCGAATCTGTTTTGATTTGCTAAGGATTCGATTTGATTTTATTCAGACTTGATCTGAATCTATTTGAATATGATGTGAAACGATCCATACATGTGGTGAGTCCAAGATCATTCAATAGACAGGTCGAATCATCCCATACAAAGAGCCAAAAACCGTGGGAACGTTTTTGACAGGTGGTTTGAATTTTGTTTACTTCTTACGAGCAGCATGAAAACTGGAGTAATACTGCAAATTTAGTATGTTTCATCAAATTAGGAAGTTGAGGCGTTCGGTAGCTTGATTTCGGCCATTTCATGGCGACCAACAGGATCAAAATTTCACGTCTTCGCATCGAAAACCACTTTCCACTACTACTGGGTCACTGCGATCCAAAATTTTCGATTTCATATTTCGTTAAGTAGATTGTAAACACTTTTCAAACAAACTGTCACAAAAATGGCGGAACAGAAAAAAGGCTTTGCACCGACCTATCTATTGAATGATCTTGGGTGAGTCGCATTAGTCACGTAGAGAGTTGATGTAGAGACAATTATGGTTCTTAGTGATTGATTTCAGTTGAGTCGAATCGAACGGTGGGTAGAATTGATTGGACATAGGATGAGTTTCTCGCGCAATTTAACTTAGGTTCGAGAAAAATTCGAAACGAATGATTCGAATCCCTTCAGGGATTTCATTTTCCCATCACTACAATCAGCTTAGGCAGTGGTCTATCACTCGCCAATACTTAAACAAACGGCATTTTTGTGACGATCTTTATTACTTGGAAAATTTTCAAAAATATTACAGGCTTTATGCTTAGTACATAGGTTACTTTTTATTTTTGGAGTAATTTCCTTGTTTGTAGGCAGTATGCATACAATCAGGCGGTTTGCAACCGAACGTCGAAATTTCGAATGAGGTGTTCGAAATTTTAAATCCAAATTATCATTTTCCGTTACGAAATAAGAAATAAAAAAACTACAGTGATGGAAAAGGACGTCAGGGCACGTTGGTGGTTCGTATGTGTCTGGTTTGTAATTAAACCTACCTTACATTCTTATTATTAACCATGTTTGATCAAAATTATTTAGAATATATATCCCAGCCGAAGCAAACAAAACAGTCTGATGTTGTTCAGCTACATAACCTGTCGGTAAACGTATGGCCAGGCTAAAAAAGTGTGACTAAATCGAGATGATCAAATCAAAATAGAATCCACCCTGCGCATGGTCCATCACGGTTGCGATCCGTCCAGAAAACTAGTCCAATGACCTGCGAACGATGAACTACACTCAGCCAGCGACTGTGGTTCGTCTTTTCATCAGCATGCACAACGAGAACTCTTTGTGCCTCTCCCTGTGCCGCTGAAATATAGTGCATATGCGCGCAAATGCACTGACCACATGCATGTTATCCATCACCCTGCTCCCTGCCTGCAGTTGTCTGTGATGTGCCAGCGGAGGAAGTGTTTACGGACGAACATGGTCGTCGTGAGAGCTGATCCCATCGCGACGTCGCGATCCCGTTGATTATTGTTCAAACGGATTTTAATGGCGGTGTTTTCGTTACCATATTTTAGTCGGCTAGCACTTCCGGTGGCCCGGCTGTCTGCGGTGCGTCATCGTGTTGTAAGCGCATAACGTTCTAGGGTGGTGCAAAATGAAATACAAAGAGATCAAAAATTAATTTTATATACTTCTTTGAAAGGAGAAAAGTACCGAGGAGTGATTTAGCGGATGCAGCTGTTTCGGAACATCTATCTCAGGGGAATGATGTCGCGTGGCTAAGCACGAGCAGAAAATCTAAATTATGCTTCTTCGCAAAAGATCTAGAACATGACAGTCTTTCTGCTGTAAACTAACACAATTCCACTTCTCGCGTTCATCGCTGGGTAGATCAATTGAAGACCCGCGATATTTGCTGCAGACTCGCGGATCGGGATTCTTTCGTGATCCTCCACATCCAATTATGAACCGCGCGCGATCGCCCGCGAGTCCACTGCTTCATTGTGTGCGTGCATGTATGTCGCGCGGTTCAACGGAACGCTCGTTCCTGCTGCTGCTGCTGCTGATCGGCAGTTTTGTTTTGGTTCTCGACTCGTTCGGTTCAGTCCGTGCAGCAGCAGCAGCAACACCGAGTGCATGCGCTGGTCGTTTTGTGCTGTATCGCGAAGATCTTTCGTGTTTATTGATTAGCAACTGTTTATTTACATCTCCGCAGTACTTCGTTGTTCAAATTGCGACTTTATTTCGATAACGCTCGATAGTTCTCTCAGCAGTCGCTGGTGCATCGGAAAGAAAGTGCGTTTCAGTTCTTTCACTTTTCGTTCGCGTTTGTTTCAAAGTGCGTACGGTTTCGATGCGACTCGGAGCTTCTTTTCCACATACACACATACACGCCGTCCCTTGCCCTATTTATTTCTTTTTTTTCATAATCTCAACGAGCACGAGTTTCCGCACGGCGTGTAATCAAAACCAAGAAGTTTATGTTGACGGAAGCGAAATGTAAAACCCACAGCCTGCTACGAACAGCTGTGGTCCGGTACAACGCGCATCCAATAATGGCTTTCGAATGAATGTTCCAGACGCGCGACTGGCAGGCAGAGAGCATCGAAGGAACGTAAATTAATTGTTCGAAAGTGATCTTGAACTTTCAAAAACAAATCAATTACCGAAAGCTCCGGAACGGAAAGCATCGCGGCAAGCACAACCTCTTGTTCTAGTTGTTTTATATTTTCCCACTTGAGCAGTGTGTTCCATTGTGTGTGTGTGGAATGAAATTGTTTCCAATCGACAGTGTCCACAATTGTTGGAAACTTTTTGCCACTAGTGACACACATATTGCGGAACCGGAAAGACACGCACTGACAACGTGAAATGACTGCGACGGATAACTCGCTCTTTTATTGTTACGAAGTGAAAGTGCTGTTTGTTTTTTTTTGTTAACTTTGAATCATGAAACTCATGTTTAATTATTCTTTTTTATTTGTTTTAGATTAACATCTTGAAGTTACACGTGGTTTTGCGTCACGAGCGCGCGCGTGAAGTCAAGACATGAATTATAGTGTGCAGTGATAGTGTGCGGTCAATTGCGGGAAAAAAGTTCTGTTGGTAGATCTTGTTCCACGAAGAAACTCGATAGAAGAAGCTGTGGTTAGCATTTAACGGCTCGTTTGAAATTTTATACGAAAGGTAAGCAGGATATAATTCTTCACATTTCGTTCAATACGCTTGTGGGTATTTTATTCGTCAAAAAGTTTTGCAACCGATTGATGGAGGACTTTCCCTCCGGTAGAACAATTACCGAACCCTCAACAATGATCATATTCCGTATGAGAGATCGATTGGGATTTTTCTATATCGCTCTCAACGAGCACCTGGTGCTATTTACTTTATGGAAATCGATTCTGCACTGTGGGATACGGTTGGACGAGTTGAAAATCCCGCCAGGAACGATAGAAGCAAAGATGGAGCGAAACATATGCAATTATAAATCAACCCCAACTCACGTGGAATGATATGAACGCTGGTTTGAATCCAGCCTGCAGTCGTCAACGAAATCCCTGCATATTAATTGGCCAACCGTTTTGTTTCCAATGCTGCATATTTTACCCGATGCTGCAGTTAGTACAAGGATAATCGATTAGTAAAATAGGTGTTTATGACAGGAATCGCTGTATTTCCATGTGAGATACAATTCTCTCGAACTTTTCAATTCGAACTAGGAAAAGTATAAATTAATATTTGGTTTGTTAAACTAAATGATCGACGTTACGGCTCAACTAACCTCACGGCAGTCTGTCTTTCCTTTGGGGTTAGTAAATTAATTCCCCCTCTAAATACCCCTGGGACCCACATACTCAACACCACTTCGACACTTGTCTAAATCAAAAAACGACGAAATCGGACTCGGCCGAGGTTCTGCCTCGACAACAGAGTACAGCGGTCAGAAGTTTGCCATTTGAAAGTAAAATCTCTTCCGCCTGGGACGGCTGGAAGGAGGTCTCGTAGTCGAGGGAAAGGTCATCTGGCAGTGGTTTGGAAGCCAATGGGGGTTTGGTACGCGAGCTATAAATGCGCTTAGCAGTGTAGGAAATGTAGAAGATGGCAAACATATGCAGTACAAAAGGTTTTGCGACTAACTAAAAAGGGACAGAATGACTGGTTAAATTATCATTGAAGCGTAGTAAACAAGACCGAGTACGTCTTTCTTTAAAGAACTTGGTTTATGTCTATTTGAATGAATTACAATGTGAAACCCGCGACTTTGGAGTTGTTTACCGGACGTAGAATTTAAAGGTTTGATTTGTTTGAAGAAGAAGAAATGTATATCATCGAACGTATAGTGGCCATACTTTGCAAATAACTGGTTCAAAGCGGTCACGTCTCTGTCTCGAACGCTCGCTCGGAAGATCATCCGCTAGAAGCGGAAAGATCGTCACGCGTTAGAATCACCCGGTCTACGCATGATGCCGTTACATTGAATTACATATGCGATAGCGGCAGTGACGCGACTTTTGCCTACCGTCCCGTTCTAACACGGGTTTAAATTTCCATCGCCTTAGACTAAACCGCCTTAGTTCCACCGAACGAACTGCGCCTAGCGGAGATCTGGTCGTACTTGAACAGGCTACTCATATACCGTTTCCTTTCCGGTCCGGCGCATGGTGGTCGGTTGTAGAGCCACTCGGAGCTAAGTAGTAGTGGCACCAGATCCGCAAGCTATGCTGGGGATATCTCTAGTCGTTTGGTCATTGGCGTCTCGTGCCACACAGAAGTATTTTTCTCACCGCATCATCAACTGTGGCGACCATGAAGAACTCCATTCGGCAGCGTGGAGATCCCTTCACCGGAGTTTTGGAGCAATGCGTGTGGCTCAGAAGTGATTCTTCGATGCAAGCGAACGGAACGCAAGTCTGACCTGATGCCTGAGGTGTTCTAGGTGTCCTTGGCACCATTTTGGGTAGGTTGGTTGGTTTTCCAAAATCCATCGCCAACACTTTTGCTCTAAAGCGGGCTTATGAGCGACGAACGTAATTCGACATTTGGATTTTGTTTTCATTAAGTACAATGCGAATAAGTATAAGTACAAAGCCGCGTATTTTGGGAATGTAGTCGGATTTATGGTGAAAGAGAAACGCCACGTGGAATTGAAAAGCAACTTAAACCGCAAACGAGCTGCTCGAATGCTGAAGAATGGCACCTACTCGAAGCACCTACCAGTGCACCCCACTAACCTTCGGACGTTTCGGAACAACGGTCGGTCGGCTTATGATGGTTCCATTGTGCAAACGTAATTGAAATGAAAACATACCGATGCCGTTTGCAGCGCCACTCGTAACCTTTGCCTTTGCCAAGGAAGGGCCAAGGTCTTCGGACTTGGACGTAAATGATTGATAGCAATAAGAGGGAGATGTGAGAAAACAGAAATTACAGTTGCTTTGAAGTGTCTGTTTCTATGATTTGCTGTGCGTTTGATGGTTGCAACGGTCATTTTATCTATGTTCGAATTTGAACTACCGCGTACATTGCTCTTAAACCGGCCTACTACTATTTTTATTCTCCATGGTTTGTTTATATCACCCTTTGACGTGGGTCAGGTTTCGCCGTTTTTAAAACCACAAAACCAGTTAATTTTCTTTTTTTCGCCAATTCCACACTCCAGCAAGGTTATCCACCAGCTGGCAACTTAAACCACAGCGCTGGAGGAAAGCAAAACCAAGAAAAATAAAAATGGTACCAATCCCGTTCGATTGCTTCAAGATCGGCGGAGCTGCTTGCCTCTACAAACCATCCCCTATTGCCACTCTAATGACACCATTGCACCTGCAACGACGATGTAAGATTGCATCGAAGTGGGCTTTGGAGGCAGGGTTAAAAACAAAAGCCATTTTTACCATTTTTCCGACCAAGTCTGAGAGGAAGCTTGATTGCAGAAAAATCGTTGACCGCCGGTCGGTTGTTTCGGTTTTGCTATGCTCGATGGTGTCAGAGGAAATTAATTTCAATGCCCCCCTAGTAGAAGTGTGGAGACTCTGTTGTTGTGGTTTTGTTTCTTTCCATTGCGCTTCGATAACGTTTACGAAACAGCAGAAACAGTCGATGAAATGCCCTGCTCCAAAGGGTGGAAGGTACGCGATCTTTTTGATTTGGTTCTTTCCTTAATGGTTTGCGAATGATAAATAGCAAGATGACTTCACCGGAAGAACCCATAATTATGAGTCGTTAGTGCGAGGTGCATCCATTATGGTGTCGTGCGTTAGTGACATGTGTTTCCGCTTGTGCACCAACCGATGGCCTAATTGCGCCTGTGTAACGCGCTTGCAAAAACTCATGTATTTCGGGTACATTTCTTCTGAATGTCTAATGTCTAAGAGTGTGCAATAAAATGGCAATAAAACAAACTCGAACTCATCGCCAGGTTAGGCAAACCATCAAAACCAAAAAGCAAGAGCTTTATGAAGTTCGAGAACGCTGCAATTAGAGCGTGAGGTGCAGAAAGTGCAATAATTTGGCGCCTTCCATCGGCTTGCGTTTCATCAGCCCCCTTCCGTCTGGGTTGGTTCCGTTTCGGTGTTCGGTGGCTCGAGCGAAAGGTAGGTAGCTTTCCTAACCCCTACAAGAAGGCGTGTGTATTTGCTGTACGAAAGAAGAGCCAAAAGCCTAACTTCTTCGCTTACGCCCAGACGGCTGGAAAATGGAAGGAAGCGATCAATTTTACTGCACGCTCCAAGCATTGCGCAATCAATGCAATGGTGGTGCACTTGCACTTGCAACTTGCAAGAAAAGCAACCGGTGCGATGCTTGTAAGCCGTTTCGTGGCCACGGTGATGAAACGTTGTTCCAAGTGCGTTAGGCTGGTGTGGTGCTAGTTCAAGGTTTATTCAATAATAGAATGATACATAAATCCCACTGACGTCCGAGAGAGGATGTAACTTTTCAGTTTGGGTGAAGAATAAATCACTCTGCTCTGCTTTAACAGCTTGGAAAAATCTTATCTGAGCATCTTCTTAACCTTCACGAGGTCATTTGCTTGACATTATAGCATCTTTCTTTGCTGCTAAAATTTATTCGTTTATTGTAACATTGAAAAACCGGTTGTTTACAGAAAAAACGCAACGTCGTTCCCTAAAAATACTCGGAAAAAATCATTTTGTTTTCTTTAGCCTCGATTTAGTCCAGCTCGCTGAGACAGAAAACGTGTCAAACAAGTTCCTATGCATTTATAAAAAGTGTCGGTTCCTAAGCTATCCCGAAAGGCCAAAGGTGTTGGCTGCATAAACCTGGACTGCAGTTAAGCAAAAGACACAGAACAGAGCATTCGGTTAAGCCAAGCTAACGAATTGTCCCATCTTGAGCATATTAGTAAAATGCGAATTACACGGTGTGCACGATAAATTTGACAGTTTCTGTGGGAATTGGAAAAATTTGTTTTTTGCTTTAATGAAGCAAGTAAGAAAAAAATGTTTTTCTACGAAGTTTAGCTTACCATGTTGGCTGCACAAATTACTCGAAGTAGCCACCCTCGGCATCGATGACCGCCTTAATCCGCTTCCGGAACCTGGAGCAAGCCCGGGCCACCATAGTCCTGGGTAGGGCCGCAAAAACGGACTTAATTTTTTGCACTATTTCCG
The DNA here is from genome assembly GCA_000441895.2 of Anopheles sinensis. NCBI lineage: Eukaryota > Metazoa > Arthropoda > Insecta > Diptera > Culicidae > Anopheles > Anopheles sinensis. The sequence goes on along the minus strand of KE525351.1, from coordinate 1,670,972 downwards.
GCTTGTTGTTACTGGACGATCGAATAGTGTCACGTTCAACTTTGCCACAAACAAAATAGTCCATAGGTTTAAAATCCGGCGAGTTAGGAGACCACACACTCGGCGCGGTGAAGTAATACAAATTATCAGTCAACCATTTTATGGTTTTGGCAGCCGTATGGCAAGTTGCCGTTGTTTTAATTAATTATTATTAATTTAAGCTATTAATTTAAACGTTTTAACAGCGTTCAAAAAACATTGCGCCCACTTCATGATGCTTCGGTTCTAACTTCCGGCGCGGATCATCATGATAGACGTTATTCGCTTCCATAATTCCGGCGGGTTCCACTTATTTGGTTCGCTCGACATTTTTTTCACTGTTTACTAACACTGGTGGCTTTCGAATGACGTATCGTTTGTTTTGATACGATTACTCAATCACCCACAATAAACGAAATGGCTAAGTGTCAAATTTATCGTGCACACCCTGTATGTATTATTGTTCCCGATTTCTTTTTTTAATATGAAGTTTAACTAAATATGTATGCGTTTAATATATTGCACATTCTACAGTATATTTTTTTCGTCACTTTTATTGGTTTTACCACAATTCCCTTCTGCGTATTATTATCAACACATTTTAATTGTGTAACAATACTTTCAATCCGTTTGCACGCGGTTATCTCGTTGCACTTTGCCATCGCGTTGCACTCTATTTGCTGCACTAACACCCTCTTTATGATTTGGTCTGGTCAAAGTTCTTTTACGCGTACTTACCTCGGACTGTTATTTCACGCCTCGCTGGGTTGGAGGCGTTCAGCTTGATAACGAGAGTACTGATAAATGTATGCTTGTTTTTGTTTTGCTGTCAGGAACTTCCATATAATACGGCCTGACCTTTGTGTGTACTCATAAATTATACTACATTTCATTTTGTTAATAGCTCAACTTTGGTGGCCACATTTTGTGCTACGCGTGTTGACGCAATTTTAGTTTAATTATGCTTTTGTGTGCATTTTTATCGTTGGGGAAAAGCGCCTTCCAACATCTTTAGTCAGCATTTTAATTAGTTTAATTAGCATCAGGTTTTTGTTGGCCAGCTTTGTGGCCACTTGGAAGTCCCAAAATCCGTAGGAACTCGGCTCGGTGAGTCATCAAATTAAAACGAAAGTTTTGCTTTTGTTGCACGTTAGGTTGACAAAAAAGTGTCCTCTGGTCGTGGGTGTCGTAAGCAACGGTGGTCTAAGTAAGATGAACTGTAGTATTAAAGTGCTTTCACTTTTTAGTTGTACGTGCATCATTGCTGTATGTTATGAGCTCTTTAACTCTTGAAAGTATTTTTTCTAAACTTTAACACAAGAAAAAGACGGAGAATATGGCTTTCTAAACTTTTAAAAAGAAAATGCATATCTTCCTAATCATAAGTCCAAACTACACGAGAACCGCGTAAACACAAAGACGAAAATTAGAAACGTTACGTCACGTAACGCTTCAGTGTAACGCTTACATCTGTTAACAAGTTGTGGGAGAAAAATATGGCGTTCCAAAAACCACTTCTATCATGCAATCAAGTGTGTTGGGATTTTTAAATTTTTTACTGCATTTTTATTTCAAACAAATCGCAAATGTCAGGAATATCGTAAACATGATATCACTATTGGCACCAAAGTATTTGCATTTTGGGACAAGTTTGCGCTTTGTGTAGAAGATTTCGCTCTTGATATGTAATAATAGATTTAAATATTTGTTCATTTTGCCGCTTGACATTGAATCTAGCGATTATTATCATCTGCGGGAAAAGCAAGCTATTGATTAGTAAATAAAATTGCTTGTCAAATCGGCTTCCGGATGCTCCTGGGGCCGTGTGCCTTCGTGGCATCGAAGAAAGCAAACAGACAAACATCACCAACACTGTATAGTTGCACCGTGCAGGTTGGGTGGTGCAGCTAGTGCAAGACAACGGCATCAGCTCAGTCCAGGTACTATTTACCGAACAGTTAACTTTAATTAAACTTCCCCCCGTGCGTTTGCCGATGCAGTTGTCGCCCAGGCGCACGCAGCGCATGTGTAAGGTCATTCTGGTGACCGCACGGTGCGCGTCGGCACACACCTTCTTCCGCAATTGACGTTCGATTGGATCGGGCTGTGTGCGAACACGACCCTGGTGGAACGCTTTGGTTGTTCTGGTCTTGGCCACGGAACGCAACGGAAGCAGGAGGTGCAACTCTTGCAGTTTGCCAAACGCACGTGCGACTGCCCACGCACATGCTATGCGCCAGCGTGCCCTCACAAAGATCAGTAATTAAAGAGACCTCCGCTGCTAGGTATCCGCGTCCGTGTCCGCTGGGATAATGGCAGGCAACAGTGCTAACCCGTTCGCGGCTAATTGTTATCACTCTGGTACGAGTTCTGATGTCCAGAGATAGCGGATTAGCTAATGCTGGTCGACGTTGAGTTGACACACCGATCGTACAGCCGCAGTCATGATAGTGATGATGATGTCCAACCTAGCTGACCGGAGTGTTTCAAAGTACCTGTCAGAAATGGTAGGTTATGTCAACATAACTGGTTTTTGTTTGTCTTCCTAGGGATAACAGGTCAGTGGGACGGAAAGTTTCTTGTCTTCCTCGTGTGATTACAACCAGGTCAGTAATTGACCGTACCGTAGTGCCCTTTACCCTACAATGAAGTCGAACTAGGTGCTGACAGGGTGTTCTGTGCTGAATTAGAAGGGATGGCCGAGAGACCCTCCTCCCGAATGGCACGTGCTAGTCTGGAAAGAGTGTTAGCGTTCGGTAAACTTGTTTGGATTCATGTCGGAATATCTGGAGTAGCTTGTTAAAAATCACTATTCATACATGTAAGACTTCCTAAGACTAGATGTTCCATGTCAGCATCGAAACAACGAACGGAACGAAAGTCCAATGCTGAAGGACGTCAACTGTCTGGCATCAGTATCAATGGATGTATTTGCAAAACATTCTCACGTTCGACACCACGTTCCGATCCGGCTCTGTATGGAGGTCTGGAAAATTTCATCCCTGTTGCAGATTCCACAACATTGATAGTGTCTTTTCCTTGTGAAACAGATAAACAAACTCAAATGAGCTCGTTCTACGAAACAAAAAAAAGCTTCTACCATCGTGACAAGCGCGAGCGTCAGCATTATGCAACCGACACGTTCCGCCGGTCGTGTGCTGTACGGTACTGCATATACGGAAGCTATCGATTTCCAGTGCAACATCCATGTTGGTAGCACGTCACTAAGTGTTCGCATTCGTACAAAACACATACGCGAATGTTGCGTGCTTCGGGCGAATACATTTTTAATGCATTTGTAATTCAATCGGGTTTGCATTGTTTTTCAGAACTAAAATTCACAGAGCCTGCCAGCTGTACCGGTGCGTCCTAGGGTTGGTATCCATGGAAGAGTATGCTATGATTTACGACTTCTTGTCGTTTGACGTGTTTGTCTTAGCAGCCTATGAAGGTTGAATTTGAAAATTTTAGACATTCACATTGATTTAGTTACACTTTCATCGCCCAGAACCAGACTAGAATACCTAAATAAGGCCAATTAAGGTTCAGTTTCTTTATCCTTACTACAGTTTGAGGCTGTCTGATAAAGAAAATTTAAATACCACGACCAGTAGAGAGTTCTTTGTGAGTACGTACCTAAGGACAAGCGACGGCAAAATGGTTTGGAGTACTTATGGTAGGTGCACTAATACGGACTCAGGCACACGGGCAGACACCGAAACCTTGCCCCTGTTACTAGGGCTGCTCGCTGCACTGAACTTGGCCATGGCAATCACGCCATGGCGAGGAGTTCTGCACCGTACCACCGACGGTCCGCTAGATCCGGGTTTGCGTTCATACGACCCTATACGACTGTCTATGGGCCAGCGAGCTCGGGTCAGAGGTCGAGCGTCGTATTCTAATCAACACCCAAGCGACTGACACCGAAGCGCAAGACATGGAAACCGCTGGAAGTTCACTTTGTGGTTGGTAGGAGAGTCTTTGTGAATCATCCTCCAGAAGCCATTGTTTGAAGAGATCCTTATCTACTCGCTCGGTGCGATCTAGTGCTAACTTTCCTTGTCGAGTTGTTTAACAAACAATTTATTGAATGTTAAATCTATTTACCAGTCTTTCAAGTTCGTCTGGGTTTGTCTTTCGATAGCGGAGTGTTATGTAAGTGCACCAACAGAACGATTTAGCGATAGCCGCGCTATATAATCTCTATCGATCCATACGCAAACAACTACACACGTTAGAACTTATCGCGACTGTGTGGCTCCCAGAAAATTACCCTAGAAAATGGACTCACTTTGTCGGAAAAGGACAAATCACTTTTTTGTGATGCGTCCATCCAGTTATGGTTCGACTTCTGACGCGACTCGACCGAATGCAGTCGAAACACGGTGAATCGGTTGAACTTTGGCATCCAGTTCCAAATGCTCTTTGAAGCGTGTTCGTTAGTCTGAAGTGGTTTGTTTCAGCGGTTGGCCAAGGGCGAAAAGAAGATATGAAGCTTCCACCGTTCACTTTTAGCACCCGAATCCCAGGTGAGGAATACAATCTGGATGTTTCATCTTTCGTCCAATCCGTGTGACGCAATTGCCGGTTTTAAGAAACACACGGTGTGGTGTGAATTTACCCCAATAAAAAGCTAACAATGACTTTTTTCTTTTCTGTGGCTTGACTCCTTTTCTAATTTATTTTGCGAGGGATTATGATTCTTTTTTCGCTGCAAAACATATACTGACAAGGATTTTTTTATTTGTCGTTGTCCTTCACGTTTGACATTTGTCCCGGTTTTAGATATGGATTAACAAGTATACGTGTATCAACTGTCTACGCCTCAACTTGTTGCTGCTTTTGGTAAAGGATGCACTAGGGTGATACTTTTTTTAATGCCAGTCTTTTATATGCAAAGTCCACAGAATTCACACATTAAGTACCAAGTAAATTAAGTACCATTTCTTTTCACTTCTTTCATTGTTTGTTTGTTAATTGGTTACTGTTTGTCTCTTCTAAGCATTGCAAACGCCTATGATTCACAGTGATGTCATAGAGTTTCTTCGAAATGTTTCGTACAATCAACATTTGCACAGCGCGATCGTCATATTAATACATGAATCACCCTTTCACGAATGTGTTTCAAAAGTCCAAAGTTATCCAATCGTGTTGGATCTTTCGCTCCTGTTCTTTAACAGAATATGCATAGGATATTGATTTATGTTTCCAAGAATTTCGTTTTCCAACAATGATACTCTAAATAGACATGAATCGGAATTGATCGGCGACTCGTCGAGTCTATTAGTAATCCGACACCGATATCTACGACACTCGCCATCATTTAGCGCACCTTGCGTTTGTTGACGTCCTTCGATAGACACTTCTGCCGGTGTTTCCTTCTCGAACACGTTATGTAGCTTCTACAGGGCGCGCCGTTGGGAAGTTGTTGTACGAAAACGTTATACCAGAGCGAGCTCCGTGCTCCGGAACGAGCACACGCTTTGCGAGGTGGAAATTTGCGTGAAGCGTTCGAACTAATTGAACAATTCAACTCAATTATCATCGTTCAATAAAATGCTAATCAAATCGTTCCCGCGCGTCGCGTCGTAGTAATTCTTCCGATCATGCAATATCGACACATCAGTGCAAGGCAATTAGTCACCTTTTGGTGGTGGTCCGATCGGGTGCGGCATGCTTTGGCATGCCGGCGTCGCGTCGACAGAACGGAGACGCCAACTGTCGGCAGTACACATTATGGTTGAGTAAATAAAAATAAAGCACAGCCAAGGCAATGGTGAGACATCGTTCAGGAAGTGGAGAATGTGCAGTGACTGTGGATTTAGGTCGTGGCGATAACAATGGTTGCTATCGTCGGGACCAGTTCGTCTGACCGAAGCTGCCAATATCTCAACTCGACTATATTGTGTCAGCCGTCCGGTAGTAGATAACCCCGGCTTCTGCTGTGGCGTATTGTGGACTTTGGCTGCAAACTAAGTGTTCGGGTCCGGTGGTGAAGCAATCCGGGGCGTATGGACAAAGACCTAGGACGTTGTGTTTAGCGAACCGAGTACATGTTAATCAGCACTGGATTCCATTTCGCTCTTGATCCGTTCCTATCAGTGTGAAAAGTGCAATGGTACGGTGGGCAAACTTGCGATCCACGCAAAGCTAGCCAAGCTAGGGAGTAGCAGGCAAGACTAGGTTAGGAGCATCTGCTGCTACGGCTTGTTATTGCAGCAACTGATCATGGTTTATCAAGCTGAACCGTTTCTGTAGGCAAAGATTACATTTGCAATTCGCAAGCCATGCAGTGAACTAACTCTTGAGCCATTTAAGTATTTGTTCACTTCAGTGTTCAGTGCAGTGTTTATTGACGTTGGGTAAAAGATTCGTCACCTGGAACTACCAACACACAATTAGAGCTAGAGGGAACCAATCTCTACGTGAGAATTAACATTCTTCACCATCGAATGAGCTTCCTTAAGAACGTGATCGATCACGTTCGAAAAATGATAAAGTGATCCAATGTAATAAGCTCCTATAGGTGTAGTCTCGTGGTCCTGTAGGAAAAGAAGAAAATTACCGCGTTTAACCCCAACATTAGCATCGGCACACGTGCTGTTTTCGCCATCATCTACGATAGCAGGTACAATTGTACAGCGATCTCCCAGATGAACTATCATCTCGCTACAAATGGTAATTAAAATCGGCTCATAAGGCACGCGCCCGATCGCAGACATAATCTTAGCTCCCCGCCATAGTCCTTAGGAGATAATTGGTCCAGGTTTAGAAGGATAGTACTAGGTCAGTTAAATATTGTTTTGTTATTTTGAATGAAATATTTCTGCGAATGCCGCAATTTCGCGCTTCTTAAGGACACGTCAAACCTGTATCTATATCAGATGCTCAATTTTACTACTTCTTTGAGCATCACCTGAGGAAAACTTTGCCAAAGCTAGGTGATTTCCGTCATATACGTTCTGTATCGAAACATTGGACCAGACTCATAACGTTTGTAAAATCTTCTTCTGGTCCAATTCGTTAGAAATTTGCATTTTCATGTTGAAGAAAGATAACGAATTTCTTGTCCACTTGACTCCACCTGAATCTGTGCCAACTCCAAGAAAATCTGGACCAACTCGGGACTTTTGATCAAAACGGAGATCATTTGTATGAACATAAGAAGTGATTACGACAACACAGTAGTCTTGTTTAGACCTTCAACATTTTTGTTGTCACCGGAATCTTTTTATCTTATTATGTACAACAATTTGGCTGCTGATTCTTGGCATTTTGTGCTTCCGAACGCATGAAAACGGTTGCGCTTGAGCGCGCTTAACCTTGAACAAGCTTGTCCGCAATGGGCAAACCAAGTCGTCAAATAAATGTCAAGTAGCGAGCTCGAGTTCTGCGCATGTGTGGCAGAGTTATGTGTTCCGTTGCAACGAATGTTGACTGCATCCGTTGGGGATATGCGACCATGTTGCATTTTCGCATACAAAATTTCAACCGGTTCTCAAGTCAGACGAGAGACCTACACGACGATGCTAGTTCAAATATGCACCACCACCGTCACCAACTGCTAGTCTCAGTTTCAGTTTGGGCTTGCGAGAGTTGCATAATGAATCTTGTTTTTTTTCTTTTGCTCTTTCGCGAAAGAATCACCACCTCACCCGACCGTCTATGCCACCGGTATGTGTGACCGTTTCTCGATTTGAAAATGCAAGCAACAGTTGGTTCTAGTCTCTTCGATAGCGGCTGCATCGTCCCAAACTGGACAAACGGGCATATGCGATGGTGGCGACCTTCGGTGCCCGCGGTTTGCCACTAACGGGTCCGATGCACGCGTAGAACGTTTAAAAAAGATTTACCGTTTGGCAGGCCAGTATTTACTCTGTGAAAGCTTGGTGTTTGTGTGTGGCGAAGCTGCGAGGTTTCGATGGCGTTCGCGAATCGACCGAATTCGTCGTCCGCTGGCAGCAAAGCCGTGTTTGGTCTTATGAAACTATTCGTGCAGCATACGATGCTGCAGAAGAAAAAAATCTACAAGCGGGTGCTGCTATCGCTACTTGAAGCAAAAGGCTTGTCAACCAATTATGAGGGGGTAGAAGGAAGATAAATTGTTGCCTTTAAAGTAATAAATTATTTCTCGACAAGTAAAAATTTTTCACCGTATCGCGAAATCTTTTCCATTTAGTATTTCCGATCAATTCTCCTTGTTTGTTCATTTGATATCTTGCGTGGCACGATGGGCTTGCGTTTGAGAAAAACCCTACAAGTTACATCCTATAAACAAATGAAGTAAGTAAATATTACCTAGATTTCTTAAATATTGTAATGGAATATGCAATTTATAATAACCCAAAAAATATATAGGGGAAAGATTATTGGACCTTTGCTGATATAGTTGTTTGCCTTATTGAAGAATAAAAGAAAATTTTATTAAACTACAAACTACAAAGATAAAAAACACAATCTAGTTTATAGTGTAAATTTTACTGTTTCCGTAAAATATACTTCCCAGCAATTAGAAGGACAAGCTCACTCACTCTGGTAATCGATCTCACGTTAGTCTCTATTAGCGTGACGTTAAAGAGGCCTCGATGACTGGAAAATAGTACGGTTCCGTGGGTGATGTTTCTCACATGCCAATTAACACACGATGCGGTCACTCCGTAATTGTTTATGTATCCTATAATTGGGAATTTGAATTAAGTGATAGAAAACACCGCTCAACGACATTCCAGGTGATTCAGATTAAAGTGGCGCGTGCTCATAGGAAGGGTAGGTTCGATGCTCGGTTATTAGCAAGGGATGTACATATTATGCTATTTCTAGTGAATATTTTACAAAGTTTGTATAATGGATATCGTAATATGATACTGATCTTCAAATTTAAATTTATGTTCACCCATTTTGCGACATCCTGTTCCTAGTCTTGTTCTTATAATGATTTAATTGATAGGACATTAATTAATTTTACACAGCTTCCGATTCTGCATGAGAATTCTCGCCTCGATCGGTCGTTGAACAGCGCTAGAATGTCTCATTAACGGGCGTTTATGGTCGCAAGCATCGTCTGCCCTAGACGGTCTAATGCAGGGGTCGGCATATGTATAAGCAAAAATTCAATGTTTTGTTGGCTTTTGCCACGATGCGATACGTGCTTTACCTAGAAATAGAATTTTATATTTTATCTAACAACTTTTTCGTTTTTATTTTAAAATACTATCTCTTTTTCGATCGTATTTTTTAACGTATTCATTCAAAAATTACCTATTCTCGAGTTTAACACGTTTTTTTCCCAAAATTGAGCGATTCTAAAAAGTTAGTATAAGTGATACTCCATTCTGATTCTGAATGATTGCGAATGGAGAATTTCTAGTATAATTAGAGAAATTAATCTAAAGTACAACGAGTATAGAATTGATAGTTTAAAAAATGTATAAAATGTATTGAAAATAAGCTAAATTTTCATGCTTATGATTGAAAATGACACTTTAAAATATTTTATCTTATTTTACTATTGTATGGCACTTTTCGATTAATAAAATTATTAAGTACATTTACAAATAGCTCCGATTTCTGGCACTTTTCCATCATTTGGTCCGTTTCGGGAAACGCTTGCCGACTCCTGGTCTTGTCGGATACCGGGTAATGATGGACGTTCGATGTCCGATCCCCCGGGACATGGCGGCCACAAGGTGTCGGCCACCGCCAGGGTGTGCATAAATAAAAACTTAATTTGCATACGGGACGGGAACCGTTTCGGCGTGGCGCCGTTGTGTGCATCTGTTTGCTGCCCGCGTGGAGTTTATGAACTGCGAGATCGCGGTGGAGATGAGTGAAAAAATAAATAAATCGAAGCGTCCACTTCGCGTCGGGCGCTTCGATGCCTGAGGTCAGCTGAACTTACCGTTGCTGACGACAATCGATCCTCTCTTGATGTTCGTTGCATCGGCAAAGACCCTCTTCGTCCAATGCTTGATGGAGGGGGGAGAAATAAAGTCGTGATCGACGTAAATGCAACGGTTTGCTATTCTTTTTCTCCGGATGCAGCACCCGTTGGAGGGTAATTGATCGTGAGTGCGAGGTGCAAAATTGTCTTTCGATGCGCTGCCGTGTTGATTCATGGGAAGGTGAATGGATTTATGAAATCCCAACTAGGCTCCTAATGAGCATGGCAATTTCATTTGTGATGCCATGATTCATCGATTTATTATCGGTTTATTGGACTTGGAAACGTGTTATTTGAAATGCATGAATCAAAAACTATAACACATTCTAAATTATGTTAGAGATACTACATAGTATTATTTTATTTAAAAAACAGTTGTTCTTCAAAGCATGTTCTAAATAGCACTGGCTTATTATTCAACTGAATTATTCAAATCCAGAAATAAGTACAAGATCACTCAAAATATGGTAGAAAAGGTCAGATTTAAAAAAGGTAACTTTGGTAGAAAAGAAGACAAATTTAAGAACAAACTTTTTTCTGTATTGTTTCTTGTTTTACTTTGCACGGTGTTGAACATTTCTGAAGATCAACAAATAGCAGTTGGGCAGACAAACGGAAACTTAATTGCCACGAACCCGTGCCCTTGAGAATTTTCGAGACCCATTCAAATCTACCCACCACATTGTGCTTCGGAGATGTTAAAAAATATTTACCCCGTAGAACTCGTAGACCCTCGTATGAATAATTGCGTGTCAGAACCAACACCACTGACGTGCACACTTAAGACGCTCGGAACTCAACCATCCTGACGTTCGTTTGATACTGAAACTCGGAATCGAATCGAGTTTTGATTCGTTGTAAAATAATTGCCGGTGAAGGAGGAAAAAGGAAAACAGAATATCTACGAACATGATCAAGGGTCAACTACGGACAAGCCGTTCCTTCGAGTTCAGCTTTCAAGATCAAGGCGCACATGGTCGAACGGCAAGATGCCACCTTGCCCCGATCGTCGCTGCCTTGATCTTCGAACGATCGCCGTCCAGTGGAACCGGTTCGATCGAAGGGGTGGGTTTTTTGCTTGCCCACCACCGGTTTCCTTGTTCGACAACGGTCGAAATAGTAGAAAACCAAAACAACCGATTAAATAATGGCAAGGAATGTGTTGGCTTCCGCTATTATTCACTAACCCAACAAAATGTTTATAACAAATGTTTACAAAGACAACCGTACCTAGTAAATGTTAATACGTTCTGTTTTCCTTATTGTTTCAGATAAGAACACAAACCACATCATGGAGATGGATTGAAAAGCTGCCAGGGAAATATTCCACCATAGAGGAAAGTGCCCTTTGTACCTGTTTGCCGTCCTTCGTTGTCTTCGAGTGTGCAAAAAAGGCATAAGAACATTTCGCCAACGGCCAACCCAGTTCCTTCTTCACACGTTGCAGTACCGGTGCTCCTGTAGAGCGGACTGGAGTGAGCTCCAGACAGTCGCGAACAAAAATCACCGCAAGAAGACGACGGTCTCAAGATGAAAGACGTCGAGTTCCAAGACATCGAGTATGCGGTCAACGTGCGCAAAAGTTTCCGTAAGTATGCACCGATGGCCGGGATGCACCGAGACATGTGGTGTGCGTGGTTACTTTCATCGGATTATAGTACAGTTTGGAGTCCCCGGTAGAACTAATACCGTCGGCACAGGAAGTGGTGTTGTTGGACGAGGTTAACCAGTTCTGCTCTCGAGACCTGTAATTTTATAGGAATTATCTTTGCTACAAGTTTTGCTCTTTTAAAGCGGAAGCAAATGTTGAAGATGGCTTACGTTGAGGGTTCTTTGATTCAATCGGGAACGTTGTTGCAATTAGGCTAGTTTAAAGCTTTTTGAAGTTAAAGTATTTTAAAGAGCTTCGTAGAATAAATCCCAATGAAGTGATGGTGATAAATTAAAAATATAAATAGCTGAAAGATAATGATTATACAAATAAGACGATAAGACTATACACAAATATGTCGATAAGACTATACAATTATGTTGACTTGACTGGTTAACCATCCGTACTAACGCCATCATTTGGTTTTAGGATACACATAAGTTAGAGGAAATGGCAACCAAAGACACTATTTTGATTAGTTGAATATCTAATTAATTTTAACATAAAGTCTAACATGATTTGATAATAGTTTTTAAAAATCCAAAATTTATCCAAAACAGTTAAGTATTTTATGTCACCCCATGCTTTCTTCTTGTGACAGAATATAACAGCTGTTCAAAATATAACGTTCAAGAACAGACTAATAAAATTCGATATTTGTTGATTTTATATACACCTATACACTTTTCTCATGAGTAGACATAATTACCGATTTTCACTTCGAAAAAAAAGATCCACAGGAACGCACGCGATCGATCGTAAGAGGTTTTGTTTGACATGCCAACACTCTGGGCGACGTGCACGCTCTCAGCCCGCGTTCGACCTTTTGGCGACGGACTTGGATGAAATTTCATACCCCATTGCCTAACCGTTTCACCTCACCATTTCCGTACATTTCCACGTTTCGTTTCAGTGAGTGAAAGCCAGAAGCGAACGATCCTGAAGGGCGTCAGCGGCGTTTTCCGGCATGGACAATTAACAGCCATTATGGGACCGTCCGGGGCGGGTAAGAGCAGCCTGCTGAACGCAATATCTGGCTATCGGTAAGTAAGTCCCCCCGGGGGGTTAAAATCGGTTGCCGCTGTGCGAAAAATTATCTATATTACGCTGATTATTTTAAGTGGACTGGCCACTTTTGGGACTCTTGGGCAGGGATTGGTTCCAAAGTATGCCGTAAGCCATCAGGAGCAAGGTTCAATTGATGCGGATATTAGAACGTAAGATAGATCGCGAGTCTTATTCCACACTTGACCCGAATCGGACAACGGACATCGAAGTGAAGTGCAAACATTAGACTTCCCCGTTTGTGCATCGCTGCACAAATATTTAGATTTGCCACTCACTCGACACGGGCGGGCGCAACCTTTGAACAAATCATCAGTTTTTACAATGTTTTGTTTCGCTGCACACCGCCGTAGATAACAAGAAAAGCAATAAAACCGACAACCGTGTCATTAAGGATCAATCTGGGATTGACTTACTCTGAACCTCACACATTCAGCGTCCACTTGAGCCATTCATTAAGAACCACACACTCGCTAATGACAATGTAAGGCAACTCGACACGTTTTTATCATTTGACTGGAATTTTTAACCTCTCGTGTGCCCTTTTTCAAGCCTTATCCCTCCTCGAGTCGGGATCAGATGGTCATAAGTGTTGTCTTCTTTCGATTCATCTTTACCTTTTTTGTTGTAATTATTAAGTTTTCTTTATTTGATTCATGTTTTGATTATATTTTAACTGTTTAATTTTGTTTCAAATATTTTTGAATTTATTCAATCCTTTTACAGAGAGGTTTTGAAAGTTTCCTTTTTTTTGCATCTGACATGGGTGGTGGTGAATAATTCAATTATTTTTCAAACATTCTACCTATGCTTCCATGCCTGACTGACTACATATTCCGCCCGCTCTCAGGCGCCCCATCGAAGCATCAAAACCTTCGTCGCTGGTGGATGCCTTCGAAACCGGTTGCGCGCCTGACCTTCGCGCAGCATATTCGGTAGCGTGTCGTTGCCGGGGCCCTGTACGCAAAAGGTTCACCCGCTGGCTGGCAGTAGGCCAACAGCAATCCGATGTTTTGATGTTTTTCACCCCTGCTGGTGATGCTTCTCGCCGTACGATCTCATTTTAAAACTTTAATCGGGCCGCAGCAACGACACACATTATTCGGTGATCGTTGAACAGATTTTCCACACAACACGAGAAGGAGAGGCAGCTAAATTGTGCACCAGGGTAGGGTTGGCCTGAGGCGTTTTATGCGATTTTAATGATCATGATCGGGTGAGGATAGGAAAATAAACAGCGGATGGTTTGTTTGTTTGACATTTCGGTTGTAGTGTAAATAATGTGTACGTACAATTGCAAAAGAAACTTTTACGACGAAAACTAATGCCCTAATGCTTGTTTGATGAATTTATGTGCGGAAAGTTGGTTGATTATACATGACGGAATTTACGATTCCAGTGTAATTGAATTTACGATCCGACGGTTGTATCCAAGAAATTGTTTTTCCAGCAACAAAGCGCAACATTGTTGGGACAACATTTAAACCGTCCTAATGTAGGTGAATTTATTTCTTTTGAGACGTTCTACTATTTCAATTTTTATAATCGAGCAGTTTAGAAATTTTAAAATCGTTCGATTAGGATCGTATCGGTTTGAGCTTATCCTAACGAAGCTGGAATGAAAAGAAATGTTTAAACTTCATGCAGTGTTTTTAAACTATTTTTAATTATGTTTAACTCGCATAAAACTGGAAAGGTAGACATGTGAAATTAACATGTTTTATGCTGGTTTGAAAACGGAATTGTCTAACTTCAAATGAATCATGTCAAGATATAACAAATAGTAAAGTTGCATGAAAAGGTGGATTAAGATAAAAATTTTACCATCGGACTTCGGAAAGAATTTTGTACTTATATTTTCATTGAATTTTTATCATTCTCTTCGTATAAGTTTTGGTTTGTTGTACCGTTAATTAATTTCGTCAAATGTGCTTAAAATTAGTCCTCTACTCAAATTATTTTAAAGCATCTTTGTTTAAATGGCGTACTCTAAGTAATAAGAATAAGTAAGCTTCAAGAAATTTTCAAAATTCGAGCTTTGTTTTATTTTGTTATGAGCATGAAAATGGTATTCCTTTAATGTAGCAATTTTGGATGCCAAGTAAACGAATTATTGTCGCCGGGTTTTGAAAGTGACTCTCGGGTCAAGGAAATTTTAGAACAATCAATAATGAAAATACAATAGAAAAGACTTTTAAAAGAGATAAAAAGTATACGAGGAAGTCAATTAAAATCATCAAGCATTCTGCCCAACTTTAATCTCTTTCCCGTCAGATAGAGTTTTTTTTACCTGAGCTTGGATTTATCTGGCAAGATCCGGTTATGCATCCATTATGCACCCACTCAATTATCACCTAATCATTCAATTACCAATTATTATCGTCATCAGACGGGCTGCTGCATACCATTCTTCTACGCAAACATCCCACCTCGATCTCGAGCAGCTCGCAAACGCTGCGAAAAACCCCCCATTCGGACCGTTACCCGACGCCATCGGCATAGTGCACCTGGGGTCATTGACATCGATCATACGCACGCAACCGTGCGTGCGCAAGTGACTTTTAAATCCGCCACCTACCACGCACACCTCACGCCAACGTCCCGGGGTCTCAGCCGCATGCCACAATTGCACAATCATGCATCGCCACCCGGCGGCATCGCCCGAAAAGTCGCCGACATTGCCCGAAAGCGGGTGGAAAAGGTGGCAACATCACATGCATGCTGCTTATGACACATACCCCGTACGCCCAAAGGGCCTTGGAGCGTTTGCAAGCAACCTCCATCAGAACCGAACGGAAGTTTGTTGGTGCATAAAAATGAAGACATTTATGCTGGGCGCAAACCCAGACGTTCGTCTGTAATTATTTTATGGAAGGCTTGCACATCACATAAACGATTACCCTTGAAGAAACTGATGTTTGTTCGCTCATTATATTGTCTCAGTGTAACGCAGTGGTTATTTACAATTGTTTTATCGTTTCATACAGTGACGTGTTTCCGTTTACGTACTGCAATAAACCTACCGATCGTTACGCATCAGTTACCATTCAGTTTATTTTGTCGATCGTTAACCCTTTTTGTAGTTTCTGTCACCGTAAATTTGCCCATCACTGCGTCGGTTCCGTTTGAACGTCTGTTGTTTTATTTGGTGTATACTTACCAGCCACAACTTTCGATTTCACTTGCGATAATAACGACTTACTCAAAACAGGGGAGGGGGAGAAGAACAGGGAGTAGCCGCGTTGACACAGTCCTGGAATTAATGTCTAATAACACGTTTGCCAACACGCCGTGCCTCCCGTCGATCCCCAGGTCTTATACCGGTGCTATATTATGGCCGTGAAGTTGGCGCGAAACTATTTATTGGCTGTTTGTGTGCAAAACGCCACCCAATTGCAATGTCAATATGTACTACGGAGTGTTTGTGCCGGAACACCAGCCCTCGAAAGGTCTCGGCGTCCGGACGAACGCAATGGACTGAATTGTGATTGCTCGTGGAGATATGTATAGAGGAGCTCTGGTATGGCATGTGTCATTTGAGGGAAAATCATCCAACCAGGCCGTTGAAGGCAGCGAAATGGAACCAGACCGACCTGGATCTAATTGCAAATCGCAAATCACAATGACACTTGAATGGTGGAGTTTAAAAAGGGTGAAGAGTTACACGTTGTGGGAAGCAGTGAGGAGCTGTGTTTTCCCATCCGTGCGGCTAATGGAAGGCAATTTGTCATTTTGGTGAGAAGGAATTATTACGTTTGATTCTTTCTATGCTAGCACTAATTGCACCTGTCTTGGCACAATTTATTGCTATGCTCGAGAGGACAAGTTGGGAAGTACGTTTCAATTACGAAAACGGCTAGTACTTGCTACTTTGCTTCAGGGTTTTGCGATAATTTCACTCGTGGCAAACAAATATATTATGATTTCAAGTACTGATCTTTTTCTATCGGACGTATTTTACCATTTTTCTCTTTTGTCCTTCATTGCACATATCGTCAAAGTGCATCATTTGACTTATTCAAGGTAAAGATTTAGCCCGTTGTTGTCCTTCCATGCACTAGCTAATGCGAAATGTACCTGACTAGGGCAGTAACGTCTTTTTTCGATATGGATGGGCATAATTTACATTTTAACAATTCGTCACACGTACTTTAATGCTTTGGCGCTTGAAAAACGGCAAAAAAGTTAACCAAAACGAATCAGCTTATTTTTGTTCAAACACATTGCTTCATTGCTTCGTGCAAAAAAATCTGTAGTGAAAAGCACACTAATTAGTCGCTGATTAACATTAAAACTCCAAGCTCGTTATGTTTTTTGCGCAATACCGGTTCGTTTTTGTATGTGTTTAGAGTTTTTTTTTAATCGAATCGATCTTATGTGGTTTTAGTATGAAAATGTTGTATGAAGTAATGAAGTAATCAATCAAAGTTAATTAGATTAAACTTTGTTTGCCAATACGTTCGACAGGAACGATCGGTAATGATCTTTCATGGTAATTGTTGTGTAAACAAGTGTGTTATATCCTTTTCCAGATTTAAAAAAAAAGACCATCGTTAATCTTATTCTTGTCAGTCGATCGACATCGAAAAATTTGAATTAAAAGCAGTAAAACATACGAAAAGATAGCACAATACACGTTTAGAAAAACACGAAACAAGAACGTTAGTAATCAAATCAAATGCAGGTCGGCCGAAAACTCACTTTTCATTCACCTACTTCCAAGCATTTGCCACTTGGCACCAAATGTTCCGTTTTTGTTGGGCAAATAAGCCCGGCAATCTTTTATTCATAGCGCGAGGACTAATTGAAGGAGCTGGAACTGGGTTATAAGAATTAATTGTCGAACGCGACATTGTTGCCCCGCTTTGCCGTACGATTTTGGGTCGCCGTCACAGGTCCTTCCGGCAATGACGGCAAACGACACTTTTGTTTGTTACAATGGTTTATCACTCCTTCGGTTTTTGTCTTTTGTCTTTTCGCAGGAAATCCGGCGTCCAGGGCACAGTACACTTGAACAAGAAGGCATCCTGCTACATTACTCAAGAAGATCACCACCAACCGATGTTGACCGTCGAGGAACTGATGGCGCTCGCGTGTAAGCTGAAGATCAAAGACCAAGCGGACTGTCAGGAGACGATCGCGGAGGTGCTGTCGAGCCTGAACCTGAACCACCGCCGGAACGTGACGGCGGAGCGGCTGAGTGGAGGCGAGCGAAAGCGACTCTCGATCGCCCTCGAGATGGTGGCGAACCCGTCGGTATTCTTTCTGGACGAACCGACGAGCGGACTGGACGAGGTGACGGCGGCCAACTGCGTGCGGCTCTTGCGTGATCTCGCCCGCCAGGACCGGACGGTCGTTTGCACAATTCATCAACCGTCGGCCCGTATTTTCGCGCTGTTCGACCACATCTACGTGATTGCCCGGGGCCAGTGCGTGTACCAGGGAAACCCAAAGGCGCTCGTGCCCTTCCTGGCGCACGTCAACATCGAATGTCCGAGACACTACAATCCGGCTGACTTTAGTAAGTGGATATAGTTTTCCGTTGGCTGAGTTTGGATGATCAGCAAAGTTTTCAAAACAGAAGTATTATTTTCATTTTTAAATTCAAAATTTATAAGTATTCGGTGTTTGAGGCAAATACTAAGATTTTATTAGGGATTAACGTAGGAAAATGATGCCATAATGCTATAAAATATGGTATGCGCCGTAATGTATGCAACTGTTGAAACATCTACGGTTGAACAGTTGAATTCAAGCATTGTTTTTGAACTAGCATAATTTATGTAACAGGATCATAATTGTTGGTAAAAAGGACATAATTTATTCCTTCCAGTTTGGTTGTTTGGAAACGTTACTATGCAAAATGTAATATATTAAGTTAAACGTGGTCTTGAACCTGTCTCGATTTTAGAATGAGAAACACTTCTCGACACTGTCTAACACTAGTAATGTTATTTATTTTTTTCAATTTCAGTTATCGAAATCTGTGATAGCGACACCCAAGAGCTCATTCCGACGCTTGCGAACGCAATGCAGAACGGCAAATCGATCTGCTCCGAGCTGCAAGCGATCGCTGGCCCAACGGCCGCCTCCGGACCGGCATCGATCTCCTCCGACCAAGAACCGTCCTCGCTCGAGCCGGCCGGAGAGTTCGTCCTGAAGCCGACCGTCACCTCGATGATACTCGACCGGCAAGGACCGCACGTCAGCACGCTGGTGCAGAAGATGAAGCAGATCACGCGCTTCTTCCACAACCGGCACGCCGTGTCCGGGTTCGTGCAGTTCTGGGTGCTATTTCGCCTGATGTGGACGAAGATCATCCGCAACCGGACGGTGCTGTGGATCCAGCTGATACATCACATTGCATGTGGGATTTTCATCGGTAGGTTGATGGAGAGATCCTCTTGTTAAGCTATCTAAATGCTTCATTTTCTTTTGTTGTGAACTAGGTTTGATTTTCCTGAACGCTGCCAACGACGGAGCGCGAATGTTCGACCATTTGAAGTTTTGTCTCGGCGTGTGCTTCTTCTTCTGCTACACGCAGGTTATGGTGCCGATTCTAAGCTGTAAGTGAATTTTAACTTGGTTATGAAAAGGAACAAAATGAGTAGTAAACACAAACATTTTCATCTATCATTCGCAGATCCTCGTGAAGTGAAGCTGGTGAAAAAGGAATGCTTTAACCGCTGGTACGGCCTGTTTCCTTACTATCTTGCCCTGACACTCTCGCGACTGCCTATCCAGTTGCTACTCAACGTCGTGTTCACCATGCTGGTTTATTGGCTGTCGGGGTTGCCACTGGAGCTGTTCCGCTACTGCTTGTTCGCCCTGGTGGGAATTATTGTGTCGTTGTGTGCCGAAGGGTTCGGTCTTATGATTGGCGCCACCTTTAACGTGATGGTAAGAAGCGAACACCTTACTCCTGCTACTTTGAATGTTCTTCTAACTTTGATCTCTTCTCTTTCATGACAGAACGGTTCCGCGATTGGGCCACTATCGATTGCCCCATTTTTGGGTCTGGCCATCTACGGATTCGACTTTGCGGCACAGATTCCCCCGCTTATGCAGTGGCTGATGCGTGTGTCGTTCATACGCGGTGGCGTCGTGTCGGTTGTGTTGGTCGTGTTTGGCTACAATCGACCCCGGCTAGATTGTGACGAAATGTACTGCCACTTCGACGACCCGAAGGTGCTGCTGCACTACGTTCGCATCGACAACACGACTCTGCTGTTCGAGTTGACCATCCTCGTCTCGATGACGCTCTTCTACCGGTTGGTGTGCTACCTTAGTCTGCGGCGGAGGTTCTACAAGTAGGTATACGCGAGCGCAACGGTGCCCTGAAAGCAGTCAAAAGAGCCAGCAAACATTGACCCACTGATATGCAATCATAATGTGATCCCTATCGCTGCCAGGCCAAAGCAGCGAGAGTTTATTTTAGCACGTACTTTTGCCGTTTGTTAGAAGAAGGCTTTTCGTTTTGCATTGTTAGACGGTAACCGAATGGAAGACTTGCAGTTTTAGTTGAACAGACACATTTCCCGTAGTACTGTACTAGGAAACTATTCTTACACCGTGCACGGCTCTTCTTAGTTTTAAGCCTGGCAAATTAGTCTCTAGCTCTCTTTATCAACTCTCTACTTCTGTTCTCTTGACAGTACATGATATTTTTTCCTTTAAAAACGATTGACATCTACAAAGTTAATAGCTATCGGTAGTAGCGAATGCCTGACAACATTCCCATAGACGTTAGACCAAGGAAATAGGACTCTTTAATCGATAGTGCAAAAAAAGGGTGAGCGGACGTCCAAGACATGCGTTGCTGCGCGTGTCGCGTCGTGAGTCATGTTCCTTGTTTTTTTTTCTTTTAACGCGTTGATAGTTTTCTCGCTTTAACCTTTTTCCTTTTTTTTGTTTATGTACTAAGGTGTCCCTCTTTATCGTTCTTAGAAGTAGGATTAAGCGTTGGTGGACCAAATGGAAAACAAAACCTAGTGATACTTTTTTTTATATACAAACATATTGGACCTGTACTTACAAAAGCGACCGCAAAGGAATAAAACGAACAATCTTTCGACAACCAATAACGGTGTTAATCTATTGACTTAAACGAAGTTCGTTAAGTTACATCCCATTGATTCAAAAGAAATGTTTTAAGCTAAAAAAAAAATAAATTCAAGGATTACCAATCTAGTTGTCTGAACATTTTAACCGTTACGTTTAAAAACTCGAATCGCCTCCTTTTGCAATAGAGCTTTCGACTTTGCAAGCGAACACTTTCAAACGAAGCGCCGCCATCTAGAGTGTTTTGAAGAAACATATTTGAAACATCCGTTAAAACAATTACTAGCGGTACTGCAAAGAAAACGATCTTTGTATAGATTTTTCTTTAGCTAAAGTCTTAGTTATTATAATGTTTATTTGTTGCCATTCACTAAACCCAATAATTGAGTTTTGAAAGCATTTAAACAAATGATATATAATATGCCGGACAATTTAAGGTTCATGAAAACATTCTTCAGCTATTTTAACACAACCTCTAGCTTATCTGATAAGTAAGCTAAAGTAAATCGTAAATTTCAGTACGCAGTGTCATTCGGTAGAGGAATGTTCTTAAGGTTGTTTAGAAAACATTGGCCCTAAAGAGAGCATTCCCATTGGTTGCATCTTGTCTGCTATTATTCACGTTCCGAGTATGTGGATTAACGACCACAATATTATGAATTTATGAATTGTGAGAACGAAACGAAAACAATTGCGGGCAGTAAATGAGTGTTTTGATTCCTGCTCTGTTTTCTTCTCGCGCAGTCATCTTCAGTGATGGAATTTTATTAGCAAAGTATTTGGCATTGATTTCCATTATAATTGTTTCTTGAACCTCATGCTAATAGCATGCAAAAATACGATCGTCGTATAAATCCTGCCCGCGGCGACGTGTGGAATGTAGAGCAATTTATCTATCGTTAATCGTTTACTAACCTCTGGCGCAAGTGGGTGAAGTGGGCACTTGCAATTGCTCTAGTAAAATCGCTTTTGCCAGTACAAAGCGAAAAGGAGAATGAATGGACATTAGCGGAGAAATATGATTACGATCCCGTAGCATGATCTCAGCCAAATGGACCTGTCAGCTGAGTTCCCCGTGGTCGTTCGTAAAAGGCGGCGGGATGGTGGCTTTTTGTTTGTCCTGCCTTCGTCCCATTCTGGACCGATGCCAAAGCGTCTGAAAAATAAATGTTCTGTGGTGTTTTTTTTACCTTCCCGTAACGTGTGCATTTAAATATTTTTACACCGAAGCGAAGCTCCTCCTTCGTCGTCGCGGCCTCGGTTCGATTCGTTTCGGTTCCGTTTCGATCGGCTTCAACGGGATCGTCGATGGACGGTGCAAGTGTTAGAATTTGACTTGTCCCGTCTTCCGAGTGCCAACAGCGTGTCCGTTACCTGTCCC
Organism: Anopheles sinensis; assembly: GCA_000441895.2. Taxonomy (NCBI): domain Eukaryota; kingdom Metazoa; phylum Arthropoda; class Insecta; order Diptera; family Culicidae; genus Anopheles; species Anopheles sinensis. The sequence goes on along the minus strand of KE525351.1, from coordinate 1,648,856 downwards.
AAAAAAAAGCGGGAGATCCACCACCTGGCCTGCAGCCATCGGGACAGCTCAGGATGACGGTGTTTGGTAGCAATTACTGGGGAAAATCACTCACTGTCTCATCCAGGACCACCGGAGGTTCAGTAATATTTTCCCGCACCAACACCAAAACAGCCTGCGGTAATTCCGATTCCGGCTTGCGCGACAACTTGGCAGCGGATCGTGTTGGCTTGCGCCAAGAAATAAAAAACGTGCTACCACTCGGACAGGTAAAATGTTAATTTATTTTGCAACGTTCATTTGGAATATAGTGGTCCTCAAGGGTGGGTTTCTTGTGGTGATTTTTGTTCTCAATGAGCACACCTTTTTTCGTTTAGTTCGCTCTACTGTCCGAGTAGTGTTCGGATGAACTAATTGGCAAGATTTTTCCATTTATCATTCGAACCCGGGCAGATGGTGTGCGAGGGAACCGAACAGATCAAAGGGTCGCATAACTGAATGGAACATTACTTTTACCGCGACTGATTCATGCCAGGGTGACGCTTTAAAAAGGTGGACCACACTGCATTCCGGCCAACGCAAGGGGCAGAACAAAGTGCAAAAAAACACTTTGCGCTCTTTTATTGAAATATCAAGTGGTTTTATTACATCGCCTTAGAACAGACTAGAAGCTCACGTAGGCATTAACAGTTATTTTTATTATGAAGCTAGGGAAACCTCTGAGAGTTGTAGTAAAAATAACATTTCAATTCAAATATGCTTACGTAGAATTGGAATAGTTTACAAAGAAAGCTTCAAAGAGGCTCATACACCAAACAACCCTAGTATAAATAGTGCATTTCTTTTTCATTTTCTCTATGCACAAAAAATAGTAAAACAGCAAACAATTCCTTCACATCCTTTGTGAAGCAAAATATAGTAGAATTGAGAAGATAACCATGAAAGGAATAGAGTGAACCTGATAACATGGGAGAAGAAGTTCCAATAAAAACAGAAAAACTGTCACTTCTGATTATTTCTTATGAGGATAAAAAATATAGGCCAGTTAATTAACGTAAAATACATCTCCTTTAAATTTGCATAGTTAAATCTTTACTCAGGTGATGTATTCTTATGCTTTTCTTATTGCAGCATTGCTAAATTCTAGTAAAAGAATATGTTTAAAGGGGAATAAGGAGCTGCCGCTTAATTTAAAAATTCATATTGACCTTGTTCTTGAGTTAGTTCTACACCTAGAAAAAGAGAAGTACGGAATTTTTAAATAGGATAACACGTTCTTGAGTTAAGAGGAACCTAAATTACAAATAGATTTCACTATTTTCAGTTACTAAGTTGAATATATTTTCTTTCGTACATCTTCGTAATTCGGTTTTTTAGCGCAAAACTACAAAATGTCGTTCCAAATTCTCACATTGGTAGCAGACACGCAAACAAGCGAAACATCCTGTTTATCAGTACTGACGTCGCCGTCCCCAATCGGTCCAAGGGTAAACGAGCTGGCAAACAACAACTCGTTTTTCCTCGTATCTTTTTTACCCTACGAAACATTGAGTAATAACACTGCTTGATGTTGCTTTTGTAAACATCGGTGCAACGGTTGGCGCCAGCACGTTTCGGTAAATATCGTTCACCAAGAATCAATACTGAGCGTCACGATGTCACTTAGAGACGATTTAAAAATCCTCAATCCGAAACGTATCAACAGCGTTTCTTTTCTCGGAGGTGCATTGAAATGAACACAAAAAATAGTATATCTCCGTTGCACCCTGTTGCAATATATTGTTCAAACAACAAAAGGCACACGACCTACGGTACGGCCGGGGAAGCTGAAATTTATATTTTTGTGAAACCTTCTTTCACGTTTTGGTTCCGTTGTGATTCACTAGCCCCAAAGACACAAGCGAAACGGTGTGGGCGATCGGAAAGTGTTCGTCTCGACCGAGTGAAATTCAAAATAAACCCTCCACCTCACAGTCTCCCAATGGAGGGATGAGTTTAAAATGTTTCGCCTCCTGCGTTATTAACCGTTACGGAAATGTAGGGCACGAAAATATTGATGCAGGTTGATGCTGAATAAGAAAAAATAAAGAATCGCTGTGTTTGCTTCTATGGCTGCAAATAGACGGGGCGCGTAGCAGGCGCGTAGCACACGGGCGCGTACCGAATATGAACTAAAATCTGTCAAAGTGACATATTGTAGATCACTTTCGGTACGCTTTAGACTACGCGCCTGGTGGTACGCAGAGTTGCCTACTTTATGCAACTCTGCGTACCACGCGCTAGCGCGTACCGAAAATGATCTACAAGATGTCATTCTGACAAATTTTAGGTACGCGCTCGCGTGCTACGCGCCTGCTACGCGCCCCGTCTATTTGCGGCCTATGATTTTGTTTCAATAATCATTGGAAATATCGATCAAAAGTAATTTACTTTGTCGAAACAAGTTACATTTGCATGATTCTCTAACTCTAACGAATATGAAGATGATTTGTTTGTTTTGTGAACTTGCTCTTCACCGGCCGCGTTCTCTAGAATGTCTTGGGATGCGAGATTTATTGCGGAAGTATTGCATTTCTATTGCTTTAAGAACAGCACCTTATAATGGACATTAAACAAGAGTGCCATACTAGCAAGTCATCTAGTTCCATGCTCGAAATTTTTGGGAAAGTGAATAATCAAAATTTTTATTTTACTTCTTATTATTTAACTATTATTTTTATGAATGGTATACTTTTCAAACTTCCCAGAAATAATTTAATTGTATTACATTTCCGTACTATGTTTCGTAGCAACTTTGTTCAAAAGAAAATACCGACTTGTTTCCATTTATATTGTTTTTCTTATTAGTTTCAGAATTGAATGGAATTTTTCAATTCAAATAGTTTAATACGCAACAAACAACATTATATTAAGGTTAAATGAGTATTTTCAAACTTATATTTCGTTGTTCTCCCGTAAAGTTTGAATTTAGGAAGTACAAAACGTTTTTCTTAATAATGTTTGTATTAAGGCGCTGGTTTTCGAACCGTACCTGTTTACCTCCTTCCAGACCAGAAGCGTCAAATTCACGATCAACAAAAAATAAAAATATCACCAGGAATAAAGTTATTCCGTTAATAATTGGCAATTTAAATCCCTCAAGAAACAACAGCCATTTGTCTATTTTTCATTGCTACCGTAGAGCTTTCCAACAAGCTACGAAAATCAAGCCATCCGTCAGCTAGTGATGGTGGTGTCTGGTGATTGATTCGTATGCGAAAAGAGAGAGCCATTCTTTCACACTTTCCATAGTTTTGGCGTTCCGTATTTCCCCACTGTGCACCGTGACGTCACAGGAAAACGCGCGTCGTGCGTTCTGCGCACGCAAGGACATTCGAAGCCGGCACACCAAGCCATCCACGGAAGGCCACGCGTTTGCATGTATATATTCGTCAGCTTTCCTTCCAGTGCGTCGTGTTTGGGCGTGTGAGTGAGTGGTCCTTGCCCTGGTTGTGCTGGTGCATGCAGCGAGGGTTCCACTTATGTTTGCTAGTGGAGTCGGTCCCCTTCACAGTTAGGTTTTCCACCATTTCCTCCACGCGGAAGACGCGGAAAGAAGGGCCCAGTGTTTAATGCGCAGGTGTGTGCGTGCGTTTTATTCCCCTTATGTTCCTCTCCTGGTGCCTATAGCCCGTTGAGCTGCAGTTGGGGAGCAGTTCAGCAAACTCTCGGCGAAGGCTAGTTTTAGCTTCAGTTGAAGGTTGTGCGTGGTCCTGCTTGGTTCGCCCGTGTCAGCTTTTGATCTCCATCGTGTACCAGTGTCGAGTGCGTGTGAGTGTGTGTAGGGAAAATTAATTTTCCAACAGAACTAAAGGAAATTAATTAAGAAAGTCAATCAATACAGTGGCTTGGTGGAAATTAAAACTCTTGGTTTTATCTCTAGGGGATTTGTGGTCAATTTATTAGTAGCTCCTTGCAGTAAAAAACCGAAGCCTGCTTTGGTAAATAATGAAATTTTCCAGCAAATTAAAAAAGCACCTCTAAGCTCTGCGTTTCACAGCAAAGAGCTCCAAATTAATCCGAATTTACTTCAAGGTTGGAAAACTGATTGTCCTATCAACGTTCTCGTCCTTAAACCATACTCCACGATAGGAACAATGGTGATTTCCTTGTGTCCCAGCCTTCGCTGAGGAAAAACGTAGAATCGATCCCCCCTTCCCGTCTCGTAACATATCGAAAACACACACACACAGACACAAACGTAACGCTCCCGGTGTGAGGTGGTGTGGTTCGCCCTACGGGGGGACACAAAGGATAACATTCTGCTGGTGGAGAAGGGGGAGGTGAAAGAAAAACCTTACACTACTACCAGCAAACCCTGTGCCGCTGATGCTTACAAATTTTCCCTGCGTGCCGTCGAACATTCCGGGAGTGTGTGGAACGAGATGATTGATGACTGCGGGAGCTCCCGGGAATGCCATACCGAACGGTGGCGCCGTCGGACACTGGTATTGTTTACAGGATTAAACGGTGCGAGTGTTAGTGTCTATGTTTAACGGTACGGGATAAATTCACACCCGTGAGACGAATCTCTCTCACGCCAAGCGAGACGACGATAGTGAGCTGTGAGGTCAAATGTCAAAAAAGCGCCGAAGCGAGCAACAACGATCGGTTGGTTGGGATTCGCAGTGATAAATGGTGTCTGTGTCTATCTGTGTAGAGTCATGCGGGTACAATAATCCGTAAACGGTGTGGAAAATAACTATAATTTTTCGTCCTGGTTAAACAAACTATTATTACTTAACGTCTATCGCAAGGTTTAGTACCAGTAATTGAATTACATACAAAATTGTGTTTTACATTCTCCCAAATTAGAGTAAGAATCTTAAATAACCGAGGAGTAGGTCTTTCCAAAAAATATAATCATTGCGCTCTAGTAAAACCAAAACGATTTGAGGTAAAAGTGTTTTTTCCAAATCAGATATTTGAAGTGGCTGATGTAGTTTGCCGTAACATCAAACAACAAAACAATCCTCGGGTCTAAAGTGTGATGATTTCGCTTCTCTAACATTAAACTAACAAAGCTTGGTCAAACTTTATGAAAACATTTTTCATTTTTATAACTTGTCAGTAATAATTAACAGCAACTCTTAATTGACTGTTAATTCTTCAAACATTTTGCTTGATTAATTGCTTACGTTTTGTGCAAATATCTTTTATGCTATCTCTTCTTGGCGTAACGACCTCTTGGCCATGTCTGCCCCCTGATTTTTTTTAACGAGACTGTAAAGCTTATATTTGTTTATTCTTTAGCTTGTTTCTTTTTTAACGAGACTAAAAGAGTTAATAAAGCTTGTAAAGTTTCATAGTTCAGAGAAACGAGCCGCTGAACAAATTTGATTTCTATTTAATATTTAAAAGCTCAAATAAGAAGATGGACATTGCCCTAGGCTCCGCTACAAATCAACAAAATAACACGACGGGTCGCCTTTACACGCACTGCACTCGGTTTAGTTTATTTTGTTTCATTTTGTCGTCGATTAATTGCCGATGACGATGGCATTCCGCTACGTAATGCAATAAAAATGTGGTGTGTAACGAAGGAGAAGCTCGCACCCCAGAAAAAAAAACACCTAATCGTCAAACAGTTTACGTTCTATGAATTTTAAACTCTTTGACCCTGTTTTGCTTTTTCAAGATCTTAATTTTTCGATCGGGGTTGGTTCGGAAATGTTTGTAAAAAAAACCATGACCCATAAATCATGACAAAAAAGAAAGGCGCTCCCGCGTATTTTATGTCCTACGGTTGAAAAATGAGTTTAGGTGATTTATGATGATTAGAAAAAAAAATGAATTTCAAAACCATCAAGAGAACTAACATGCGTGTGGGTTTTCAAAAGAGGCATACAAAACGTGGCTTGCTTCGTTTAAGGATTAAAATGAAAGGATTAAGTCTAGAAATTATATACTTTTAAATGGTTTAGAAACTCACTTAAAGAATAAACAGTTAAAAGTCAAGCATATTATGTAATGCATTTCTTTGCGAAATGAATATTTCACCCTTTTTATGTAAAACATTGTTCTGATCTTCATCAGCTTCCTCCCCCGGGAATGCCTTGCAAAACCATCCGACTCATGACATTGCATTTATGGCTCGTAAAAAGGAAGATTCAATTCCGACCGGCCCTACCACGGGAAACCGCACAAACAACCTAAGCAAACACTACCGGGGTTATTAAACCACTTCGTGCGGATTCACACTTCACCCTTTTTTATTCAGCCGACATCTTGCCGCACTCCCTTTTTCCCGAGCGCTTATTTTGTTTGATAATACCATCTTCGCCACCCGTTAACGGATGGACGAGGAGCAGTAGGGTGTTTTTGTTCATGCTCACTTTTCCACCGACAAAGCGGACGCCTGGTGGCGCAACCCGTCCACACACCGTGTTTCTTTTCCCTCTCACGTCCGTTGAACATTCCTTCGGTTGACTCTTTAATTTTCCCTTCGCGGCGGCATCGCGACGGAACGTGCGAAAATTCGGTCGAGATTATAAATAACGAACGCTGCCCCTCGTGGCGTTCGTTCGAGTTTGCACGCCGGGAATGCTTCGTTCGTCACCAGAAGGGAGGAGGGATGGTTTCAATATTCATCACCCACACGCTCAATCCTCCCATTTTCGGGTCGATTACGCCAATGGGACATCATAAAGCACGCAAAGTCGGCTTGCCGAAGCAATTTTAAACAAATCCATTAAGGTACACACCGCGTGGACGGACACTTTTGAGCTGACGGTTGGTAAAAGATCTCTCTCCCAGTGGCCGAGAGAAGGCGCCGTACCGATGAAAGATATGTGAGAAGATGGTTTGTCTATGGTCGGTGGGAAAAACCATTCTAAATTTTTACCAAACCACCTCGACCAGTGCTCGCGCGGACTCTGAACGCTAAAGGTGTACCGTTCCGTCACGTCATGACGTTTGTCAAGCATCGCGTTAGTGTTTTCGTACCCACGGGGTGACTTTAAGAACGCGGAAGATGTGATTTCCACTGCCTAAGTGAGTGACCAGTCCGAAGGGGAACGTCAGGGGAAGGGGGCAAGAAGGTGTCGACAGCTGATTTGATTTACTCACTTTAGTTTTCCTGCTTAGTTTACGGAAGCGCAAATGGACCGCTCAAGTGAACGTGAATGAACGGCATAACGGTTTCGTTGTAACGCTTCCTACGGCTCAACGTAACGTGTGTGCGTTTGTGTTTCCCGAGGATTGCTTTCACATTGCCTTTCTCAACATTCAACTCTCACATTATCCCCGTCGCTTTTCGTTCGTATACAAACGGAAAAACAGGAACTCAGGACTTCAATGGTGCACTTCGTCCTGGTCGTTATATGTGTTCGTGTAATTACCCTGTCACCCTTGCACTGGTGTGTGTGTGACCCCGTGGAGCAGAAAGGATCCATGTAGGCGCTGGTGGATGGGAAACAAACGGTGAAAATTCCTCTATCCCCCGGTCATGTTTTCTTACATACAGCAAACACAAGGCAGGTGAAAAACAAAACGCGAACCTTTCACCAACGACACCAACACCAACGCACCGAGCTGCTCAGGTCAGGTGAGCACGGATGTGCATATTTCGAGAGCGGGTCGGAAAAAGCATCGCTCGCGCAAAAGCCATCGAACCAGTGCGGTCGCATTTTCCTCGGCACTCGTGTGCTGCCCTCCGAGCGAGCAAGGGTTTCGGTATTGTATTTTCCAAGGGTTGCTGTGTGTTTTTCCTTGTTTTCTTTTTTTCTGATCCTTCCGTGCTACCGTGTTTACCATAGTGCTGTTTTGCACTATTTATGTGGTACCGTGCGAGTGTGTGTTAGAGTTTTCATCCTGCTAGTGTTTGGAAAGGAAAATTGGACTGCTCAAATTCCAGGAACGGTGGAATTGAATCGACTTTCGAAAATAGGTCGAACAAAGCGTGGGAAAACTTGTGCACCTGGCGTTGGTTTTCCCTGTTTCCTTTCTGTTTCGTGTCCCGTGGCCTCGATGAAGGCGAGTTTTCCCGCAGTGCAATGAAGAAAGCCACAGTGGTGGGGAATTTTCTTCGCTTTCCCCTGGGAATTCCCGTACTGCATTGTTAAGGATTCCAGTACGAGACCTGTGTTTCGAATGTGTTAGTACCATGAATGAGTGTATTAATTTTTTATTGTTCGCGTTTCCTCTAATTGTTTCTATTGTTGATCAATTGGACATTCCAATGTTCCGGAACTGGTTTTACGGGTTTTAATTATCTCATATTCTGATGGTGCATGGACGTATGCTTTCCCGAGGGAAGTAATTAGCTTAATTGTGACCAATTGTGTAGTGTGGACGTAATTTTCCTACCTTCAATTCGAACGAATAATTTTCGACTACTCGCTTGGGAAAATGTGGTTGCATAATTATTCAACCATTTACGACATAGTTATACCTTTATATTTTTACTGTCGATTCGCGATTTGGAGAATGTTTATCTGATTGTTGAAATGTGTTATCAAAAACAGAATTAATTCAAAGATTGATTTGTAGCAAAAACAGTTTAATAAATAAAATGGCCGACGAAAAGAAGAAAATCGACCAGCAATGTACCAAAAACTACGGAAAGCGTCGATACGGGGTGGAAAACTGCTGTTAAAAAATCGATTCCGTCCAAACGAACGGTGGCGATGCTTCTCGTTTGGTGGAAAAAGGGTTCATACCACTCATCCGAAATTCGGTAACGGATGGTACCACAAAGAAAATTATTTGAGGATACGTAACCACCGAGCAGTAATGGAAAAAAAACTAGCAAAACCGGCGAGACATACACCCAAAGACGGAATGTGGCGAGGAGCAAATAACAAGGATCACCCCAGCCAGTAAAGTGCGATTGTTTATCGACGTTTCCTTTTTTGCTGGCAAAAAATCTCTGGTTGCACAACTCTGGTTGGTGTGTGTTTTCGTTTCAAAATGAACTTTATTGCCCTTAAATTTTGCACAGTAGGCTGCGTAACGGAAAGTATTGTAATTTCAAAGTTAATTCTTGTTGTTCGTTGTCTCATCTTAGCCGTGTTTCGTGTAGGCTCGTGTTTTCTTGTGCAGGTGCAAGTGTAAGTGTCAAACAGTGTGTGTATAGTGTGTGTGTTTGGAAAGAGAAATTGAATTTTCGGGGCGATTCAAACGATCGAAGCCCCTGGAGGTGCTTTCGGAGCGCCATTTAGTGATTGTTGTCGCATCGGATAGTGTATGTGTGCTGAATGCTGAAGATGTCCTCCATATCCGCCCAGGGAGTGGTTGAGCGCGCCTCGGCCGAACTATCGAAACGCATCAACGGCCTTGGGCTGCGCTCGAAGCACCACCACGGCGGCGGAAGTGGCAAGTCGGGCGGCGAGAAGACGAGCGTGATGGAGCGTGTCACGAACGTGCTGTGCGGTGGGAGCAGTAGCAGCTCCAGCTCCTCCGGGGGCGTCAACACCAGCCCCACCATCCAGACGGCCGGCCAGTCGCAGTCGGGTGGAGGTGGTGGCCTCGGTGGAGTCGCCCCGGAAAAGCCTTCCCGCCTGTCGAACAGCTCGGGCGGTGCGGGCGGAGGTAAGGGAGGCTCTATGTTAGGGTCGGGAGGGGGCGGTGGAGGAAGCGGCAGTAAGTCACAGTCGAACACGCCGCAGTCGATGCGAAAGATCGGCCACCATCCGCATCAGCACGGAGGCGGAGGCAATCACCATCACCATCTCGGAGGGAAACTGTCCGGGATGGGCGGGACGGGGGGCCAGACGCAGCTCGCCCTCCCGCAGATCCTCACCATCGAGCAGCTGCTGCAGGACGAACGGTTTCTGGCGCGCTTCTTCCTCTACTTCACGTCCTACGAGCGATGTACGCTGGCGCAGGTTTGCCAGAAGTGGCGCGACCTGCTTTATAGGAGTCCGCGCTACTGGAGCGGGCTGGTGCCGGTGCTGCAGTGTCGGGAGCTGCGCCAGACCACTAACCAGGACAGGGTGAAGCTGTACAACTCGCTCATCCGACGCAGCTTCCACGCCGTCTGTCTGATGGGCGCGACCGATGAGGATGCGCTCGATCTGGTTCACTCGTTCCCGCTCGCCTCCAAGCACGTCCACTCGCTCAGCCTTCGCTGCTCCTCGATCAGCGACCGGGGACTGGAGGCACTGCTCGACCACCTGCAGGTGAGTTACACACGCTTTCATTTCCAAATGTAAAGAAAAGAGCCGGAGATACTTTTTCAGTCGGATCCATATCACATTTTGAGTGATCTGTACAACTTCTTGGTGTTAACTAAACAACTGAAACAATCTCAGGAAAGTTTATGGTTATTTAGGTTCAGTTCCCAAATATCAGAAAAACTAACCCAGAGATGAGTTTCTCATGGCGAATGATAGAGATTATTTGTAAGCACATGATGCTTATAAAAGAATGAAGTTTCTATAAGTAACAGAAGGAAACGTGATTAAAAATCACCCTTCGTATAACTTATAAACGCTTTAGTCAACCTAGAGAGGCACATTGCTCAAATGAATCATCGTAAATAAAACTACTTATCCTGCACGTATAAAATATAATAAACTTACTAGGCTCTCCAACGATATGAGCTTTTTACTGATAAAGTAACTTGGAGTTGGAATGGAACACTAGCTTAACAAAACAGGCTTATAAATTTCACCAGTCAGAATTTTACATATAAACATGACATAAGGTACACTGTTTTTAAGTTCATCTGAAGATGAGCAAATAGCTGCTAGTCCACCAAGGGATAAGGCAATTGCGACGAATTTTCGTTGAGTGAGTACTTTTCCAATGACGTTTTTCCACGTATCAAAATTAAATTCATGGAAAGAACGGGTAGAATCTAAGGTTTAATGAGAGTTTCGTATTCCGAATTCAAGAGATTTGTTAGCTTTGCTTATAGTCATCTAGATCGTCAAGTAAAAAATCAATAACTCGTTTGAAAATTCTGCTAATGGTCTCGTGACCGTTAAGCATGTATAAATGAATCCGAGGATTTCGATGAAATCTTTCCACGCAACACATTTCGAAACAAGATTGTTGCTTGTTAAAATGGCACCAATAAATCTGCTTTGAAATTGATGATTGATGATGGGTATGCGTGATAAAGATATTTTTGATAAAAAGATTCTAGTAAAGAAGTTTTATATTGTGTTTTTACAACCTTATGTCGCCATAAGTACATTTGGGTTTAACAGGACGATAATACCTATTTTTTTTAACTAATGCTTTAGTGTTCGAATGGAGAACATTAGTAGAAGGAAACTCAATTAAATAGCGATGGAGTATAAACATTCTCCTTTAAATAGAGAAGGATCACCTCATAAAACTTGCTGAATAGATTTTTTCTTATTTGGCACTTTTGGTTTATTGGGTAGCAAAGCACCTTGAACTGAACAAAAACACCCTCAAAAATTACTCGGAGGTAAATATTACCCATTAAAGAGTAAGAAAACCTTTCTCTACCCACTTACATCCCACATTCTTCAAAGAACAACTCTTACATGTAAAAAACCAAAGACGACATTAAACATCTTTTATATTTGTTTTCTTTTATGGATGTATCAGGTTTCAAATATATTTGTAAACTACAACCCACCTTCATCTTTTCCCTGCAACTGGGTTTTCACTTTGCGGTTCGAGGAAAAGTCGTTAAAACCGCAGAAATATAGGCGAGTTGGTTCGTGGGAGTATCCGGTTATACACTTGCGTTGCTGACACATTTCGGCAGTGGCGGTGCTGGCGACATAATAATTTACGATTGCTGTGCAGAGTGCAATGATTTGAAAGGATTTATTGGAGAAATAGTGAACAAGCAGGCAACACGGTTCGATATGTTTTAAGAGTTGTTTTCTCCAATGGAGGCGCCTGGTGGTTTACGGAATGAGCACAAATGGGATGAAGGGAGTGAAGTGGAATGGGAAATATATTCTCTTCCTCATCCACCTGATTGAGTGCATTGTGTTCCACTTCGATCGCGGTAACAATAATCTTCTACCACGTTCCGCTGACAAACATTTTGGCACAAGGAAGCCGTTCCGAACCATGTCTTCGTTCGAAGCGTCTTGCTCGTTTCGTTTTCCCCTTGTATCGATTTCTTCGACACGTTAGGATTGTTTGTGTACCGAAAAGCGCATCATTTTTCCAGCCGACCGCTCCGGTGTACAGTTTCCCCGACCGTTCGTGCCCTTCGCCTGCGGTAGACTTGTTGGCAGCTGACTTGCTCGAACAGTAATGTCGTGCGATGACCTACTTCTGGTCGAACAATGCAGCTGTGCGACGGAAAATCGAGAAGAGTTGGGAGCCGAGTTTTTGGCAAACCTTATTCCATCGCATCGAGAATGAGCATCTCTCACCGGGCCTGCCCTAGACCACAACTTTCCTGTCGGTTTAATGGAGCGGCATACAAATTTATGACCGTCTTGGATCTTTGGGACAGCCCAAGGCGGTGTAACGGGTGGCTTAAGGTCAAACGATGGGCCATAACTTTGATTGCAGCGTCTTTTGCTCAAAACACAATATTGAAGACCACTTCTAGTAAGGGTTATCTCTTTGTTTGCATGCGGAAGTTTCACATATCAATGGACTTCTTGAAAACATCTGTGGGATAATTTTATGAATAGCAAACCTTCCTCATATATTTAATACCAGTCGTTGTTTTCTTATCTTCTTTACTTTAAATCCACCCTTGGTTTAGTAGAAACCACGAACCTTCAATGTCAATATTAAATACAAAAAAAGGGATCCACGCGGCCAACCAATTTTTTTCATCCCCTCTATTGCATTGTTGTCGACGGCTGAAGTTCTCCGTTTTGGCAGTGAAGAAGGTTTCTTCGTTCTTGGCAAACCGTCAAAAAATGGCAAACAAATGAACAACCCGGACCCGGGCCAGCCCAGTCCCGGCGAAAATAACAAAGTGCAGCCAACCTTTCTTGCCAAAGCAAGCGGCTAAGAACCCAGATGAAAAGCTCGAAAAAATAAAATAAAAAACGGGCCCAACAACATAATGTATCTGTTGATTGAAAACTGTTGACGCCGTTGAGGAGTAGGAGAGGACGGAGCAAAATAAATAAATCCATTTAATGGTACGCTCGCGGGCCCTTTTCCTCCTCGCCGCAAACGCCGATGGAGTTGGTAAATCTTTAGCTGATCGATTTTTGGTTACTATCGGTGACAAGTTGTGAATAATTATGACAGGCCGCTGTCAGAGCACCCGACACCCACTGCTGACGAGCTTTTAATTAACAGGTTGGGTCGTTTGAATCAATTTACAGCGTTCTTTGCAGCAATTGCCGGCGGTGATTGCGTGCCAAATGATGTGTTTTTAATTGCCAAACCAAACCGTTTGATGCATGAAGATGTATCGACCGTCTTCCTGGGTCGTTCTTTCTTGTTTAGAATTAATTATTTAAACATTGTTACGGGGCTTCTAGCCTTTAAGAGACTATTAATCTTTTTATGGTGTTCTAGAAATCCGACGATGTTTTATAACCTTAAAATAACTTTTCGATACAACGAAGGTTGTGTATTGAATGCCCTTGAAAAGGATTAGGTTTACGAATACTTCTCTGTCAGGTCAAATTGATTTAAACTTTTTTATAGAATTTTTAAACCGCCAGAATACGGTACAAAGACCCTTTCTTTGCCACAAAAGACATTCTGCTTTCCATTTTCCCACGCTCTATCGATTCACCAGTCGAAGGGAATTTATTTTTGACCCATTTGCATAATGCTTGTGTGTGTGTGCAAAAACCGCAGCTAATCTTACGCTACGAGTTGAACACAGTTGAAGCAGTGGAAAAGCATGCTCGAGGTGGAAAGTCCGTGCAGGGACGTAGGGCATGAAACAGAATGGATGGATGGCTTGGCGTGCCGTGAGTGGCACTGGTAACAATTGAATTTTCCCACCCACTTGCGCTCCTCGTTACTCTGGTGATCTGGTGGATTTTTATTTTTTAGTTTTTACTCTCGCCCCCGACTAATGGACCGGCAATGCAATTTTCCCAGCGTTGAAATGTGGAAAACTTTGTCAGAGAAAGAAAATGGTCTGCAGCATTCATTATTGATAATTCGATCGTGAGCGGAATTGCTGCACGAGAGACTTTTGGATTGAAATATTAACATTCTATAAAAAAGGATCGTTTCAGCTTATCTTCTCTTCTTCTCTCTACGGCGAATGTTCTACTTTGAAAGAACTTTATTGCTCTCTCAATTAGGTTATGTCTCATATTTGCTCGTTTTAATTCCATGGAATACGTTTTGGGTCCATTGTGCTAGTTCTGTATTGATTTAAAGTGTTATCCTTTGTTTGCAGCACAAGTTTCGACTGTTTCGAAATACTGAGACCCTTATGTTTTTTATTTATCAAAAAACTACAATCAGCAAAATCCACACTCGAAAAGCAGACGCAGCCGCAAAAGTAATCTCCATTGCAAATCGCTGCCCCAGACATCTGATCAATTAGGATAAGCGATTCTACGATAGTTTGCTTCTTCTGCTGCCAGCGTTCCTTCAACGATGGGTTTTGATTTTCCCATTCTCGGTCGCCCTCGGTGGTGAACTTTCATTTTCAGAATTAAGTTTTTCTTTTCTGGCAGACTTTTTTCTGTTTTGCGTTTCTGTGGGTGATGTGAAAAATGAGTTCGCCTTTTCATTGGACGAAAGCAATCACATAGGAAGCAAACAATAAAGCACTCACGCCATCCCGCCAGCCAGCAGACCTTTTATGGGAACTTTTTGGAACTTTTCTGCGGTGGTGGAATGCGTCTTTCTGTCGCCATTTTGATAGTTGACGCCAGTCTGGTCGGATGGGAAAAATTGGACAAGTAGCATAACAGCACACTATCCACTATGGAACCCATTTTCAACCACAAGAGCAGTTAGGAAAAGTAAATGGCGGCCATTTCCGTCACTTTGATAGGACCTTGATGTTTTAATCTGTGATATTCTTAGACTCTTTATATTTTTCCTGACACTAAAAACAACGCTCCAGAAATAAAATTTTATTGAGACAGAAAATTAAGCTCCACATTCAATGATGAAAACGGGATCTGAAAAACTCTATCAACGATAAATGAAAAACAATTTTAAAAATAACATGCATCCATGCAAACGAAACGATTTCGCCCTCCACTCGAGCCGGCGGGGGATAACTCCGGGCTGCGATTTTATTTTATAAATAAATTCCACCCAAGCGCGCACAACGTTTCGCCCCGGTTGGAATGTTTTATGCTGGCCAATTCCTCCACGTTGGAATGCATTATATGTTCGCCTTTGATGGAACCATCCTTCCACTGCCGTTTCGTTCTAATGTGCCGGGAGTATTTGCTTTATTTAAACTATTCGCTGGAAATTGTACACATTGCACAGCATTTGCTTGCGCCTGGAATCTGTTTTCCTTCTGAACGTTTTGAGCTGCAGACAGAGAAATGGCGCATTTGTGCTTTATTATGCTTTCGTGCAGCAGGCGAAGCGTTATGGATTATCTGTAGGTATTTCGGTTTTTTTGTAGGATCATGAATGCTGGAACGTATTTATAGACTCCGATTGAGTTATTTGTTTGTTGCGAATTATCTCGAGTCTGCTACCTTGGGAAGATTTTCGTTTCATTCGCCCTGAAATATTTTTTTGAAAGTAATGGTTTTGAAAAGTTGGAATATGCCTATTGATTTGTGTAGAACAAGAAAACTTAGTAACTCAAAATTGATTTATTATACTTCAAAGTAATCTTCTCTTGTTTTATCACTCATCTGCAAATCCATTAGCTATAAGGGATTGCATCTATTTTATTTTCATTCGGACATGTTTCACATTTGATAGCAGAAATTCATCAACAACAGGAAATAAGACATTTCCTTTCGATAAAAAATGGATGCAAGGCGAATCTTGACGCGTTGCGGCAAACAAAGAAACATAAGCTCAAATAACATTCTCTTCTAGCTGGATTTCGAGGACATGAAAAACCATTTCTCTTTAAAAGATATTTGCGGTGTAAAATATGGTACATACTTTTGCAAGTCAAAAGAGAAACTTTACTTTATTAGCTTAGTAGAGCAAATCATTAAGAGCAATATCTTTAATAGAGTTTTTAGGTTGAACGTAAGCTATTAAATTCTGATTGTATGACGCAGAAGTGCCAAACGCCGTTAAATTACAAATTTGATGCTGGAGAACCTGAAACATAGCTAATGCTATCCTTACTTCATATTTCTTGACATTCCTCTCTCTCCTTCCCGCTCGGTATATTTATCTTTACCCATTCCTATAATTACGATCCCTTTCGTGAAGTAAAACCAAGCGATGGCCTTTTTCGGATCGAGGGCACTTTGTTTGGTTATAATTAGATTCTCCCATCTGACGTTTGCTGATTGCGCAAATATACGGTCACAAAATGGGAAAAGTGAAGTGAACAGGGCATGGCACATATTCCTCACACTTCCCGGCTTCACTGCCAGCAGTCAATATTCAATTCTTTCATTAGCTTCTTCGAATGGGACGAAGCTGGGAACGCAATCAGTTGATTTGTTTGTGCACTGAGAAGAAAAACCACAGTGCAGCAGTGAAATTTGTCAGGAGAGCAGCTCAATTTAATTTAAGATAAATTTCCCAAATAATTTGGAATTACTAGGATGAACTTTTGCATTTAGTTTGCAGCTTCAGGCATAAGCTTCAAACAGTTTTAACTCCAGGGAAGCATGATAAATGTTGTCCATTTCAGTCTACTTTTACTCATTAATGATCATAAAGATCTGCTCTACCTATTTTTCATGGAAACTTTTTCTGGTTCAGCATAGTCTCGATTCGTTAAAATATGCTCTCCACAAACATTGAAACATTTCTAATGGCAAACAATCATCCAGCGTACTTGTGTTTTTCCAGCGTTTTCCGTTTGGATAATTTCCGTATAAAATTTCCGCTAGCCCAAAATTTGAAACCGCATCCGGTGAGCATCCAAAAATGCTGTATGAAATTTGTCGTCCGTCCTATATATTTGCCAGGAATTCACCCACTTTCTGCGGCCTCACTGTTCCACAACTACCGGCCGAGAGGCTAGTGAGGTTGGGTGGAATGGCAGCCGGTGTGTACCATTTCCTCCCTCCCACGGCTGAGTGGATGCGTAAATTAGATTTCCTTCCCACATCAGAATGTTTCATCCGAAACAGCGGGAAACCGGTGCGCTCGCATCAGCGCCGAGATAAAGGTAACAACAAACTGTGGCTGGGATGAAAAAAACTAACGATGAAAGCACCGGAGCTCGTTCATGGCGTTTCGACAGCATGGCACGCCACCGAACCGACTGCTCGAATTGTCGGCATTCTGTTTCGGTTTTCCGCTGCGTTCGTCATCCACTTTGCGCAATGGATGACGCAGGTGAGAAAACCTGACGGCTTTTGACGCTTGTTAGGCGGTGTTTTTCCCTTCAATCCTTTCATCCGCTAAACCAGGGGTACGGGAAAGACATTTGTTCGTTTCTGACAAACGAAACTCACTCATCCAATTGAGGGCTTATAGTTTCATTCAATTTCACTCCATCGATCCTTTTTCCAGGCTAGGAAAATTGCGGGAAATTTAGAGAATTAAAAAAGCCAACGAGGTGCACTATTTGGAAGTTGCAAAAAAAGATTGGAATCCGTGAGAAAGTACAACGTTTTCCATTTAGTTCTGTATGACGCAAACTATGTATATTTTAAATTCTCGCAAAATTTGATTTGTTTACGGTATGAGTTAGCTCTATTGACCTTTTTGAAGAACATTTAAATGGCATTTTTCACATCTTATGAATGTTTTTCTCAAACATTTATGTTTTAATCAAACATAATTATGTTTAATCCATTTTCTATCTGTTGTTTTACCATATTTACCATAAGTCGTTTAAAATTGTTGTCATCTGACATGATACATGCTGTTTATTTGTATTGTTAAGATTAAAATGAAATTTTTCAATTAAACCGAAAATTAAAAAAGGTTCCTCTATAAAAAATATATAGAACGCCATTCTTTTGGAAGCAATTGCTTTAACAGGGTCCTTTTGAATGAATCTTTATGTTCTTTAAAAATCCCACAATCCATCATCGATTTCCCTTTGAACGTGATTAAAATAATGAAATGTTAATGAGCCCATTCAAGGATAGGAAACATAAATTGAACGCAAAATCTCAAAAACAGATCATTTTTCAACGACCCATTTTGACGATTGGTTTGGTCCGAAGCGTGTCCATTTGTTTTCTCGAAGATGGTCGGCGTGAACGTGTTTAGTATTTTGGATGGTACAACAGATTATTTTATTTTTGCTCCGAACGGACAACAGAAACAAGGTAAAACGGTCAGCAATAAGACGGTAGTTAAGGCGGCAAAGCAAGCACTCATCAACGGAAATGTTTCAACCCCAAGCAAACGGGTCCGCTTTTTTTGCGCTGGAAAACGGTTGACGTATTTTCCACCTTCCCGTCGGGTATCGATGTCGGCCCGGATGACAAGAGCATGAGAGGACGGTCGGACCATAAATTTGCATACGCCTCCGTGGCATCTGTACCTCCCCCCGTCCTGCTGCCTCCGGAGCCGGATGGGTGTTGACGGCATGAATACAGAACGACTGATTCGGCATTCTGCGACAGTACGTCGGCCGGCCAGATTTTAGCACCACTATTGTTTCATGAATATAACATCGGCTCCGATGGGCGGCATTAGCATACTATGATTTCCGATTAGCTTTCCCGGTACGGGCGCTCTTCACATTCACCACGAACTCCATAATCCGACTACTGTCGTTTGCGAATAATCATAGTTGGCGTAGGATATCTTAGACGTTGAACGTTGACAGCCGAATTATGCGGAAGCTTTACTTTTGTCGCCGGCAAAACATGAATTTCCGCCATGTAGGACAACCAAAGTTATGGCAGTATGTAGTTTTATTTTGGAAGTAAAATGATTGTGGGGGGATACTGAAGAAATTCTTCGCAAATACTCGATTTATATTTAGTTATTTCAAATCACGAACTCTTCATGTTGATGTCTAAATTTAAAAAATAAGTAAAACATCTTATCTAATAATATCTAAATATGAATTAAGTAATATCTTATTTCTACATCCTTTATTGAGAAAGACTAGCATGAACACGAAACTTATATCGCATTTACAAAACTATATGACTGAAATATTACTCAAAAGTAATAGTTTTGCTCATTTTGAAAATATCAATATTTTTCGTGGCGTGTTGTTGTTAACATATAACATAAACTATTATGCCACATGGACTTATTTATGAGCTTCTTGTTTATGTTTGGTAATTAATTTTGTTCTGAGATCGGCAACAAAATTTAAGTTTATTTAATATTCTTGTTGAACTTGTTCATACCAATTTAAAACAACGGTTAAAAGTGGGACGTGTGTTTCGATGGCGACAACAAACACCTGGTGCTGCATTACTCCCGAAAACAAATACCATTACCAGCACCAGCGGAGGCACATCAGGTGCTGCACCGATGTCGTTCGAGTTTTCCGCTAGCGTGAATGGCGTGAACAAAAAAATAAATCTCATGTTATTTTCCTTAGGCCACGGTTGCTTCGCCTTTTGTCCAACCGAAACGAATATTTACGGTTCGCTTCGAAGCTCCTGATCCGTAAAATCGATTGCCAGCCACATAACGACAGCCGCCGGGCGAGTTCGAGTGTGCGAACCAAACAAGCGTTCGACATGTTTGATTCCGGTTTTGCTTATTCTTTTGCGCTTTGTCCTCGTGCGGAAGGCCTGTGCACTGTGACTTCCATCTTTGATTTCTTCCTTTTTCGAAAGTCTTGCCGACTTTTGGGTGAATATTAAAAAAAGAACAACCTTCGGAAAAAAGGGTTTCCGGTGAATTCTGGGTCGCATGAAAAGAGTTTGGCAAAGCAAAAACAAAACAGCGTTGAAGGTTTTCTCGGGCGATGAAAATTGAAAATGACTTTTCAATGTACTCGCTCGAATGCAGCAACTCCGGTGCATCGGAGTGCATGCGCTCGTTTTCAGCTACACACCCCACTCCATTTGCTCAGTGTTTGTTTTGTGGTATTCTATCGATAAAATAGTACCATCAGCTTGAGCAAAACCAGATCTGATGCGAATGAAGCGATGATTTTCGTTCGCAAAAAAATCAGCATGTTGTTCGCAGCTTCGATAACATAAATCATACACAGCCGGCTTAAATAAACGCATGTCTGTGCATGTACTGAGAAGAGTACCTTTCGGTAGATAAAAGCAACATCAAAGCAATCCGTCATTCGCTTGCGAAATAAAAACAAAACCCACAAACAAACAAACTCATCAACTCCCGACATACGAAACGTCATCCGCGTTCGGAAATGGTGAAATGATGGGGGAAAACTATCCATCCGATGATCCATCTACTTCATTTCGATAGTGTCGTTTCGTTTTATTTTTAGATAAACCGTTAAACGTGCTTTTGATGTACGTATGGAAATTCTGATGGAGGCGCATGGTGTGCCACCATCTTGCCATTTCGGGATGGAAAACTAAAGGGATAATTTCGGTTTCCCCGCTTGGGCAGACAGTCTGGCAGACGATTTCAAATCAAGGGTTGGGAAAACAAACCACAGAAACCACCAGATGGATGGTCGTCGAGACGAAAGCGCAAGACAAAACGCGCAACGAGGCGAATATCGGAGGGATATTCTGAGGAAAACGTTTTTCTCTTTTCTTCTTACCATGAACCTGGGCGACAGGCTCGTGGCAAAGAACAAAACATAATGAAAAGTGCATGCTGTCTGATCGTGTTGCGCGACCAGGAGCATAATGGAAGTGATATTTCGACCTCCATCCGGAAGACAACTAAGGAGGTTGAGGGCTTTGGACAGGCTGGCGTCGACTTTGCCTCCCATTGAAGCAATCGTACTTTCCACCGAACAGCGCAATTCCTTTTTACCCCCAAGGCATGCCAACGGTTCCGTTGACAACAACGCGACTGCAAAAACCGAGCCAACAACCGGAAAGGCAAATGCGTTCGCGACGCGCAACTCGCACAAATCGCTTACGGTGAAGGTTTTATTTGATTGTCAGCCATCTTCTTTTCCCACCGTTCTTTCCAATGGCGGTCGGGGTTTAGCCTTTCGTCGCGTGGGATCGTCGGGTTATCACCGTGCACGATTGATTCGTCACGTGCTGAGACAAAACCACTCAGCATTTGATTGACTCGTCCTGGGTAGCACTGTTTGATTTTTCCTGTAGTCTGGCACACGATTATAGGCTTCACAAATTGGCCAGGTTCGTAGAAATGCACCGGTTTGCTGGATTCGCACCAGTGCTGGCGAGAGAGAATGATTGATTATTTTCCAACGCAATGCAATCCTGAAATGGACTTCAAGTTCTTGGAAAATGGTTATCAAGAAATAAAATTTCGCCGATCTATAATATGGGATTCTGTTGAAATATTATTTGCAGAATATTTAATACCAAATATGATTGAAAACAATTCTTCATTGCCGTAAAAACAAGTTTATTTATTATTCTTGAATCAAAATCATAAGAAAATATTCTATCAAAATCTTTCATTTACTAATGATTGATTCCTAGAAAACCATCTGTTGATTACACAACATAAAAGACATAGGATAGGTGAGGGAATTTTCGCCCTTGCATGTAATTTTGGCCAACCCGGAAAGGACATCAATTATCACAGTTATTTCCAATAAAACACCTTTCTTGCCTTTTTTATTGTATTGATATCGATTTATCCTAGTTAAATGCCAAGTTTGGAAGACTCTACCAGGTTTTTTTTTCGAGAAAATTGATAAAATCTACAACGCTGTCAGAGTTTTGGGCCATTTATGCTGTAGGCAGATAGTTCGCCCACCTTGAAAAATTATCAAATCGTTTATTGATTTTTTTGAGATCGAGAAATAATTTATTTTTCGATCCAAAATGGATGCAAGAAAATTTGGTTTAGACAGGAATGCAGTTTTCGAATTTCTATGCATTTCTATGCATTCTTACTGTCAGAGATTTTCCTAGACGAAAATACGATCATCGTGCTTAAAATGAAAATTCAAAAAGCAAATTAAGCAATTAATTTCACTTTTTTAACAATCATAAGGGTATATAGCAATTTCTTATTTATTTTAAAGATTATTTGAATCATAAAATACATAAAATAAGCATTTGTACAGTGGGTTAAAACTGATACACAGGTGGGCCAAAATACCAACTAAGTTGGCCAAAACAGCGACAAAAAGCGAGTACACAAATTGATCATTTTTTAGGGAAAACAACTAGTTAACTCAAAAATATGAATTTTATTGCATGCTTATATAACTACTCTACATTACCATACCTGGGGGTCCGCGACAGCCGAGCGGTAGCGCCGGTTAGAAACTCGGCCCATGACCTCGACGGCGTGGGTTCGAATCCCATCCGAGACCGGGCCCTCCCCTGTACGAGAGGAGTGACTATCCACGTACATAAGGGTAAAAGTCTTGTAAGCCCTAAAATGGGCAGGCATGACCAAGAGGTCGTTACGCCAAGAAGAAGACATTACCATACCTAGTTTATCGTTATATGATCGATACAATGAGTGCAACGAATTTTTTCGTGGTGACTCTAAACTAAGTGGGCCAAAACTGTCTATTTTTTCAAGTTTCTCAAAGTTGCTTCTCTTTTCCCGTTCGAAACAATTATATAATGTCGGTTGCACACACACACTTCCTAAACAAAAATAAAATATCATTCACTTCGCTTCCCTACAACTCTTTCGCACGCAATGATTGATGATGCCCGGATGCAGCAAAAGCCACAACGCTGTCACCGTCACGCATTATCGCGTGCCGC
This sequence comes from Anopheles sinensis, assembly GCA_000441895.2. NCBI lineage: Eukaryota > Metazoa > Arthropoda > Insecta > Diptera > Culicidae > Anopheles > Anopheles sinensis. The sequence goes on along the minus strand of KE525351.1, from coordinate 1,626,063 downwards.
AATAATGGCCATCCTTTCAAGACGTAAACGCGTTGTCCGAAACCACGACTGGCTTCCGAGTGGACGTTGAAGTCGTTTAACTATGGTGTAAATTATGCTGCCATGTGGTGCCGCTCCGAGCGAGCGTTAATAATGTAAATGAGGTCATACTGCATGTTGCGAAACCACCTACTTGTACGTCTACGGCTGGTACGTAATGACCATGTTGAGTTGGAATATGATTCGATTGAATGTAGCGTTTATGGGTTAGCGTTTGGTGTTGTGGAAACGGAAAGCACACGAAGTTGTTGTTAGTACCACGAAGGCATACAGTTTTGAGCCTCACCCGGGCCAACTCACACGGAATAATACTCGGGAGTCCTTTGAAGGGATGTGTGTATAAGGTAAAGCTGCCCTTCTTTTCTCGAATGGAAATTGAAAAGAAAATTGATTTCCATCCTGCAAAGGTTCCGCTTCCTTATTTTACTTGCGCGTTGGCTTCTTTGCCTCCTCGGCTCGGGTGCATTGAACGATGAATTTTTAACGAAGGAGCTAACGCTGAGCCAGTCGGGGGTGGGACATTCTGCAGTTAGCAGACTTACATCCTCCTAGGACCCATTCCACTGTATGAACGCCAGTAGGGGAAGCCATTCTCGGTCACGGCTGCGTGGAGCCACCGGGTGTGTAGGCTCGATAAAAAATTTAAAAAACAATTTGCAATTCGCAGCGCATATTTCTCCCCTGAGAAAGACGTCGCTGCGGCTTCCGGAGGAAATATGAATCGACTGGTAGAGCGAGATATTTTCTATTTTACGCACTGTTATTTTTTCCAACAAATAAAAGGAATAAAAAACAAAGTAATATGTATAAATTATACATTTGTAGAACAGGTGGAAGTATAATTGATCTTAAAGGATGTCAGTACATGCCTTACATAAATTATAGTTCGATTAATAAATACCAAACCATTTGAAACAAGCCTATATACTTCCTAATTCTTCGGTGGAAATAGAATTAGCTCACAATTTCTTGCACTACAACCAACCATCCACGGTGGAAAAATACCCTCACTTGTAAATAAACGTTGCTTTCGATGGGACTATGGTGTTGTAATTTAATCGATCCAGCCAATGATAGCTATTTTTAGCGCCTTCGTTCCAGCGCTCCCAACGCTAAGTAGCCACCGAACCACTTTGGAACCGCTTTAATTGGATGCATGAAAATGTTCTCCGCCATTACGTCAGCTTCATTGCCAGCTGACATTATGAACCATTCCATGCACTTCCGGCTGAAAGAGTGGTAGAAGGAAAATTAAACGAGTACTGATTAGACCGGTGACGCGCACAGACTTCGCTACTCTCTTTTGGTCCTTTTAGTATTGCATCCTCCAGCCAGAAATTAGCATCGCGGAGACTATGACGTCGGGATGAAATCTAGAGTGACAGTCTGCCGCTGTCGGTTTCGGTGCAGCGTTAAGTTTCCATTTCCATCAAGCGGAACAATTTCCTGTCTCCGCCATCTAGTTTAAGTAAAGAGATACAATACAGTGCCGTAATTAGCGATAAAAGTGCGATTTCTAAAACCGCATTACTGTGATGGAAACAGTCGTTCGCATTCCGCTAAAACGTGTACAAGATTTACTTCCATAACGTGAAGGTTTTGTGATCGTAGATCTAGTTAAAAGAATAGTTACCCCGGTCTTACAGTACAGATCCGATATTCTTCTAAATAAATTCTTGCAGTGGAAATATAATATTTTTTCAGAAGAATTTTATTTAAAGAATGTAAGTAACCCAATTCTTCTATAGTTCGATGAAGCAGAGTATATGATTTAGTATTTGAAACGAACATGAATGAATGAATACTGGTTTCAGTCATTTAAGAACTCTAATAAACGTGTTTCAAATATTAGAATATTGTTCAAACACAAACGACTGAAGACATAACGACGATTCGAATTGGTTCTATTTAAACTTTTTATGACTTTTTTACTAAGTTAGACCATCAAAAACGTGTTTGAAGTATCATTGTTTCGTGCTCTCTTACAGGGAATTTTATTCCATACCATAAGAGACGCGTTTTCGATGCAGAGACGATATGCAGTTGCACTTCATAACTAAATGCATTAAAAAGTTATCATTTTCTCGTTTCTAGCCATTCAAAGAGAGGATAGAAAGAGCTTATACTTTTACCATACGGTTCCATTTTGCTGTTTCCGATTTCTCTTTCGCCTTTATTATAGGAAAAGGCAGATGGTATTTCTATTGTACATCTGGTAGCCGAAAAGTTCAAATTTAGGTTATTGCTTGTTCACGTTCACGTGGAACAATCCTGATGCTATCACAGGAGTTTTATCGATCGGGAAAACTGTTCTAAAGAATAGCGTATCACTTGCAATTGTTCCTTTTTCTTTTTTGTGCTTTTGACGCTTTTGTTAGCAAACAAGACGTTATCTTTCGTCTTGCGCTTGTGGGTTGGTCGTTGTTGATAGCATAAAGGACCGCACCATCACCTGCGACGCTACGACAACATGCGCCAACAGCATACAGAAACACCTCACCGCACACATACTTCATGGCTTTGGTCACTTCATGCTGGCGGCGAAAAGAAGGAACGCACTGGAGTTGTGGCTAGGCTCGAGAGTGTTTGAGCTGAAGGGTTTTCCGCTACCTGCAAGCTTGGCAGAGAGTTGCCGGTTTATTTTTCCGAGGCGTGCTCGAGTACGTGGCGCCATTGTGTCTGGTGCCTGAAATGACGTAGCTCTTCTACGCGGAAAGCAGACGGTTGAATGGAGGAATGTATCCTGGCACGTTTCAAAACCAGTATGTAAAAGCAAACAATAGCTACTAAGCGCGTATGGTGGAGGTAAACCAAAAGGGTTTGCGTTTTTGAGAATCTGCTGAAGCAAACTAGCTGCGGTTTCGTGCATATATTTGTCATGAACTTAGAAAGGAAGATGCTGGATTATGATGAACGGAGATTGCTTACCTTCTCAAGACGGTCACCGTAGCTATGCTGACTTTTACTTCATACCATGACTGTTTATCCCCAGCGGGGGATGTATTCTAGGTGTGTTAATCCTACATGTTTGTCTCGTAGCATTCACCGATATTTACCGACAGGCGGAAACTACTAACCGACCGAGGTTGCTCTTCCTTCCGATCCCAGGTGCCTTTTCAGTGCAGTCCTGCGGAGGTTTAGTCAGCTGACCAGCCCCGGTAGACAAACAACGGAAGAAGCTACTGCGGTCAATGGTTAACCGACGCACCTTTTTCCGCCCGTTAATGGAACCGGTGGTTTGTGAGTTTGCTTCTTCCTTTCCATTTCCCAACGGCCGGAGATGAGGTTTTTGGCAAGCATCCATAAATAACGAGTGCGACTGCCTGAGGAAAAACAACCGCACTTCAGCGGGCGGAGAAAATGAACGGAAAACTTTATTTCCGCCCGCCCGTTGACTTGTGGCTAGATGTTTTCCTAACAGCATGTAGTTTAATTATCTTAAACTTTTCATAAAACAATTTCCAAAATACTCGCTTGAAAAATACTTATCATTTGAGCTGAGGAACAGTGATGGACAACATCGACAACCTTCTGTCTGAGATTAGCTTCTCATTTGAACCGATAGTTTCAGCCATTTTAACATGTTTTATATTAACGTAACACTTACTTGATGAATTGTTCATTGAATTGCAAACATTTTTAAAAAGTGTTTGACAGATGAAACTTGAATTTAACGTTAATTTTAACATGACACATAACAGAAAGTGAGACAAATGGACAGTTTTTTCATAACTGGGTTTCTAATAATGTATTTATATTCTGTTCCATAAATTTCCAATAAACCTAAGATAGTAGTTCAGAATCATCCTGTAACGAAGTGTAACGTAAGAATCCATTATGATTGGTTGCTTTAACGAACGTGACATAAACAACAATTAAACACGTTTCATTAATCCATCCTAAAATAAAACGGCTCTCAAATGTTCCGCGAAACGATTAAGTTGGCATGATTTACTGCAAACCCCTTTTTCATCCCTCACTTTAAAAATAGATCCCAATAGATACAATTTGTTTTCTTCGGCTACGGGAATGCTAGCAAGGAAGGAAAAAGAAAGAGAGCTTTTCGGCTCGTTGATGCAACGTTTCATTAAATTAATAGCTTTAATTATGCAACGTATTTCGCTTCGTTATCGCAGCACTTTAATAGCAATTACTGCACTGTTACTTGTTTGTAAGTACAGATTGTGCTCTTGTTGGATAAATTGGTTCGAAAAAAAGGAAAAATATGAACGGTTTCCACTTGCGCCAGAGCCGTTTCGTTTGTGTTTTCCACTGGAACGGAAACGACGACACGGTTCTGGTATAGTTGCAGTTCATCGGAACTTTACTCCATCCGGAACCTTTCTTCCTGAAACCGGCTGCATTGTTTTCCGCACTTGCAACACGCTTTCAGGCAGCGTTTCAGCCATCCATCTTCCGCTTCAAACCCTTTTTGCAAAAGGAGAAAAATTCGAAACAAAGAGAGAGACTGAAAGCACACGTTTCCACCTTTCTTCCTTCGTGGAATGCGGTATAATGCGATGCTGGCCGTTGGGCACTGCAGTGTTAGTTTTGCAAGTTTTATGATTTCGTCCCCTCGTGGACTGCCACGTGGATTGTTAGAGTTTCTTTGTGTTATCCGACTTTCAAAGTGGTTTCCCGATGAACGCGACAATGTGCTCGGGTGTCCATTGTGTCCAGCGGGAAAGAAATTGGCTCAACTCCAGCAGGAAAGCAACAGCTCACGGGAGGATGTGCCAAATGAAATACAATTGTGCGAGGCGATCCGTACTCGGTTGTCGTAAAAGCGTACGCGTGACATTGGAAAATGTTTTCCAAGAAGTCTTACTGTTTCGTTTGAAAGAAAATTCTTTATTGTGAATTAATGCTGCTTCCGTGAAGTTCCTAAGTGAAACTGAAGCCCCAAGCATGAAAGTTGTCAACTTTTCATGAACACATAGTGCTTGGCTAGGAGAGTTCTTGAATTGATACTTTTCCTGCTAACAAATAACAGTACAACAATAACATTCCTTAAACACTTTAACCTGTAGCAAAATTTTACTTGAAAAATCCGTGCTGGAAAATTTCGTGCCCTTTAACTACAGCAAAGTGAGGCAAGATGATCTGGTGGGGTAACATAAAATTTAAAAAAAATTAATCTAATTGAATATCTTATTTAGTGTGTTCTATAACATCTTCTCGACTCTACACTAGAATTAAATATTTCAAAAAGGATTAAAAAAATTAAGTTCGGAATCATGCGAGATTTTGCTTCCTCAGCAGCAGCGTAAACAAATGTTGTAATATTGCAATCCAGCGGAGATGCAACAATAACATAAATTTGTAAGTTAATGAATAGAGAATGGATTTATATTCCTGTGGAAACAACAGCTAAAACATGTTCATCCAGGGATACACCGACTTAGTGCAGAATGCACCAAAATAAATTTTAGGCAAATCACTCAACCTATCCAAAATGATAAAATGCTCTTGACCAAACTATGTAAATCAACAAAACTTTGATTTGTTTTAATTTTGTAACAAATTTAACGTAATTTCTTTAAATGGTCCACCCTGTTCTGGAATAAGAGCTTCTCAAAAATTATCAAATCTCTATAAATAGCTTTAATTAGACGATTATTAATATAATTTGTTCCACTTAAAACTATTTTTCTCAAAGTTTAGAACTACGTGTGTTTAAAATTCAATAGTTTTATGTAATGTTTTTTATTTAGAAAATTGATTTGATAAAATTTTGTGTAGTTTTCCACAATCGGCTGCAAGAAAATTTATATGTTCGCTTAAGGGGTTCATTCTACCTCATCATACCTTAAATAGTCCTACTGCTCCCAGCACAACGGTTACCGAATAACATAAGAGCCGAAATATCCATAGGAAGCGAACATTATTTGGCGATAGGACACACGCAAACCGTGCGCTCCGACCCGTCACGTGATGGGAAATGTGGAAATCAATAACCGCCTCACACACGCAGTTTGAACACACGAGTGGAATAACAATCGCCCTTTGCCACTGACGCTACTGCACATAAGTGTGCCAGAGAGCAGTTGCGGTTGAACACATTCTTATCTGCGATGTTCCAAATAACTCCATGCCGGCATGCCACTGCGTCGAGGGTCATCGTACCCTTTACCATGCCATCCGGAGCAACGGTTAATGACGGTGGAGCGTGAGTCCTTCGATTTAATTACATCCTGAGGGCCACTTCAGGGCGAGTATGTCCAGGCCTGTGTGGAGTGAGCAACCACTGTGCGAAATGGTATGTCACTGACCGACCTTTTCCATGCGCCATGGTCTTTCATGGTCATACACTAACCCGGTTTAACGTGGTCCTTTTCTCATTTTCCTTTTTTAAAAAAATGTCAAGGCCCTTCTTCACAACAACGCAAACGGCCGACTGAAGGTGACAGTTGGATGTATGTTTGAACATGCTTTCCGCATGTCATTCTGTCAAGCATAATTGACCATGGAAAAAAAGGGTTTCCCCCTTCGGAATCCAGCAACCACTCCACGGCAGTCCCATTTTGTGGCTTTGATCAACAGGAAAAAAAGAGCGACTTACAGAAAAAGGAAACGGACAAAGCCTTTGTGGCCTTCCAAGTTGCGGGACCGAGGTTTGCAAAACCTGTCACCAGCATTCCGGTAATGTTCGTTAAGCGCTGTTACAAATGTCGTTTCAAGGGCAAAAGAAACGCTTGCAATGCCTGCAACATTCCACGATTTTCCACACCGGCGGTGGTGAGTGTTTCCATCTACCTTTGGAAGCAAAATTTTCCTTTCACCCTTTTGGGACGAACTACGACGATGCATTAAGCACGATGAGTTGGAAAACCATTTACACCCATTTCCGGCGCGTGGCCAATCATCATCAAAAGACTCGGTGTGCTTTCCCTCGCGAGGGTGAAGAATTTTCCACTCGCCAAAAGATTTACAGGTATCGAATTTCCGCGATGGTTTCGGAATGTTCGATCGGTTGCTATTTTGAGCACGTCACGAAAATGATCACACCACCATACCTTAGTATTCCTTAGTGTATGCTCTATCCTGTAACCAACTGTGCCGTGCGTGTGTGTGTGTTTCCCTTCCAGTATAGCCACGACGCTTCTCCCGTGGCGCTGCCTGGAGCTGGCGTTATGGAGTAGATATTCATCACCGGCATAAATAATGGTGTGCATTATTAGCGCTCGAACGAAATTGGCGAACAAGGCTGTGGCGGGAAAGAAGATTGATTCAAAGTTTGTGATACGGTTTTGTGGCATGTTTCTCGGGACAGTGAAATTTTCCCGGGAAATGTTGACGGGACCACTGGTGCCAGCGATGGGAAAGCGAGTGCGTACGGAAAAGTAATCAAATTAATAATGCTACTTTCGAACATGCTGCTGATGGCAGCGTTAATTAGATGCTGCAGTGTGCTAATGAATTTATCGAAACCACTAACTTTGGAGTATCCTGCTGCTGCTGCTTCTGCTACTCAGTGTACGAGCATCACTTTGGTTTCACCAGCTGATGCGTGAATTATGGAGTAATGATGATGGTTTACTGGTTATGGTTATAATAGCAAATTTTATCGTATAATGAATGCGGTCTTGTAGCTTTCAATATTGAGTTGTGGTTAATTTTATGTGAAACCTAATAACATTTACGAGGAATTAACATAACATTTAAAAAAGGGGCTGCGATGTATGTAGATTCAATAACATTGGGAGGGCAACCATTTGATATTTATAAATTAGTAAAATATATTTACATAAAAATGAAACTTATACTAAATTGATATTATTCTTCAAAAAAAACCAAAAAGCAAACGTTTAGTTATGTTTCTAATCTCCACCACTCGAATTATAAATTAAAATACAAACAATCAAAAATATTATTATTTCAAAACTATTCTGATTTTATTACGAACTGTTTGATTATGATTTGTATCGATTTCATTCTCGAGTTTGTTTTTTCTTATTTCCAATCCAAAGCCATCCAAGGTCAGTTTAGCCATCGACAAGTATTTTACTGGTTTGATTTTTTTATATTTTACCAAGATAGTCATACAGGATTTAAGGGAGTCGGCCCACTGCCAATTAAACCAGCAATCTGTCATGATACCATGCAACGTGAAAGTTTGTCTTTTTCCAAACAGGGTATGATAAAAGTTTTTCGATCAAACTACTGCCGGAATTGCTGATGAGTTGCCTGAGATGGATAGAAAAGTTAGAATACGAATATGCCATCCACACGCCCCAACCCAGAATCGGTGGACGATGTTGGCTCCCAGCTGAGAACGGTTCGGAAATTGTTGTTTTCCTGCTAGGTCAATCAGCTGATCGTGATAGAAAAAGTGTGTTCACACACATTGCGCTGCTTATAAATAACCGCACTGGCACGCCTACAGCCATTCCAAGCCGGGAGAGGTGAAGACGATTTAATTTGTCGGCTCTGTCACTCACACCGATTTCCACCTCAGCGTCCTGTGCGCGGGAAAATCGTGCGAAACCCCATCAAACAAGCGGCACTGGGACACACAAGAGTCGGAAAAGCGTAGTAGAAAACGCCGCCCGGCTTCACACCGTAAAGCGGTGAGTGCAGGGAGATTGTCGTACGGCTCGGTATGCGAAGAATTTACTCACCCGCGGTGCGTTTAACTTTAGCTCGCAAAGTAGGAAGTGGTGGCGGCTGCCAAACTGTTAGATAATAAAAACAGCCCCACCGCTGGTGTACATCCCAACCCGTTCAGTTTTCCTCGAAGTTCTCATGCTGAGGGTGTTGGGGTTGAGTTCACTTCGAGTGTGTTTTCTATTTTTCTGCCTTCATTTTATCACCATTATTAACACGTATTAAGTGTGTTAGATGTTTGGATTTCTCACCTAAAATTCTCTAATGAGTGTTCGTGCTGACGTGTCGTCATAAATCTTTTTGGTTGGACACTGAATATCGATTCAATTACACGGTTTATATCATAAAATCAACCGAACTTTGAAATGATCTGCAGAAATTGTGAAAATGGTCATCATTTCGTTTTATGATAAAAGGCTTAAATCTCATAAAGGTAATCTTGAACTACAATCGTTCCGGTGGGATTCGGAATGTTTACAAAGCGCCTTCCTACCGCAGTGGTTCTCAAAGAAGACCATGTCGCCGGGGGGCTGATTTTTCAAATACTGTAAAACAATTGGTATATGGCAAAATAGCCTCCGTTAATCAATATTAAATTGACCCCAGCTAACCTTTTTACCCTCCTTTATCTCAATGTTATATATTCCCTTATAGTTTTCAGCGTTCAAAATTCAAAATTCCACTTGAAACTGGTCATGGGATGAAATAGGAGAACTTATTCTGGTGTCAGTGCTCGTCCGATTTTTACCGCGTCAGCTTTTGACAGGCGAAAATGTATGGGATTAGACAGAAGGAGCTTGTCGTACGATTTGGTCGCACAATAAGATCAAAATCCTTTGATTTTATTGTACGATAGTATCCGATGTTATCTGTCAACAAAATTGTATTTTATAAATTCGGAAGTGAGGTTTTTATCTTTGAAAAATAGCAATATTGATGGAGCTTTGTAACAATTTTAGTAATTACAGATACACTTGCGAATCTGACATCTGATAAAATATTGTACGACAAAGCACTGACACCAGCCTAATAATCTACAATGCTACTGCACATGCTATTTCTTCCTGTGTGTTTGAAGTAACAACATTTTACTTGATGTAGGATTAAACACTCAGAGTTTTTCATATTAGAAAAAAATGTATATAAATGATTCTCCATGCATGAAAAACCTCACCAGACGTAGGATCTTTAGCCAGCTAAATTTATGAATATGAACTTCGTTTTGTACAAAATATTATGGTTATGAAAAATTGTATGAGTATACTGATGAAAAACATGGTTGTGGTTGAGAAAAATGTAGCTTAAGAACCTCTGGACTACCAGTATTTACTACGTCCCGGTGGTTTACTAGAGCTGTCCTGTCAAATGATGCTGACGTTTATGATGTTTGCTCTAGCGAGGCTGTCCCTCGCAAGCGTCCCGTCGGACACCTTCTCTCTCCCTCTCTCTGCCAAGAGAACCTCATCATCAGCTCATCTCGAAGTACAGCTTTGACACGCAGTGACACAATCGATCGTCTAATGGTCACCTGTTCTACCGCTTCCTGTCCATTCGCCACTGTAACACATGTGCTCGTTGTTATGCTCGGTTTGGTTTCATTTTCTCTGTCCACTTGTTCACATCATGTTCAGTCGTAATTGCTTTTTCCAACACACATTCTCGGGACAAGAGCTGCCGGATCGGTGATGTCCGTCGCATCCTTCTGCGACTCCGAGTGAAGTTGTTGGATGACACTAAATAAAACGATAACCGACCGAGGAAGCTAATGTGGCGGGAGTAACATGATGAAAATAATCCACGAACGACCGCATGAAGTGGCGAATGATAATGGGCATGTCGGAAACACTTCCATCCGGTGGTCCAGCGTATGAAGAGGCTGCCAGCGGTCGGGGGGTTTCAAAAAGGACGTTATAAATTAATGCAAACCAAATTCGCCACTGCGGCATGAGTGAGCATCTTCTCATCGGTAATTTAATTTATTTCCCCATTTAAGCATAATTTATTGAACGGGACGAATGGTAGCTAGTAGCGTCGGTACGCTTACACCAAATTAATCGCCGCTATGTTGCACGTGAAATCCTTTTTAATTAAACCTTTCGCAGCAGCTTTCGCTTTCCAAGAATCAGGTACCCTGAGGGAAAGCCCTTTTTCACTTTATTTCGTAACAAACATTCCGAGTAAAACGAGCAGAGTGTAAACAATCCGTATGAAAAGCAGTAGAACCATGTAGATGGTAAAACATGTAGATGATGAAATGTTAAACAGCAAACACCCATACAAATTCCCTGCTGCTCCGACGACAGCCGAAAGAGAAGGGCTGAGATACAAATTATTCATCCCGTTTTGCGTTGTTTAAATACACAGATTTTTCTTTTCCATTTTTGCGCACCGATGATGATGACAGCAGCATTATGCTTTCGAATTAATAAGACCAGAAAATCCTCGAACGTTGCACAACGAAGCTGGCTTTGATAGGATCTTGAGAAATACTTTCTGACGAATATTTTTTTTAACGAAGGGCAAATGTTTCAGTTAACGATTTGAAATATTTTAAATGAGCTTTAGTCTCTGTTATCTTTCCGGTAATGGTCGTTGAAAAGATAATCGACCTTTTTGGAGCAGAAGCACAAATCGTTGTAAAATCTCTACCATCGATGCAAATTATGGTTGCGGCGAAAAGCCAATATTGGTCGACGAAATTTGCGTCAATTTGCAGAAATCCGTTGCAGTGACGCCGTCTGACCGGTGGCTCCAGGACTGCCAGAGAACGTTTGCAGCTGCCAGCCGGTTAACAATGGCTTCTGCAACATTAATAATCATGAGGCATTAGCGTGGGGTGGCTATTAATAATCTGCCGTACCGTGAATCTCTTTTTCGGTGTGCCCGGGAAAACGCCGAAAATGTAAATTATGGTACGCATTTTTTTTTTTCGGGAATGCTTTCCAGCTGCTTCGTTAGCAAATTAGTTTTTACCAGCTACGAACGTTCGAATCCTACCTGTGGTGTAGCAATTCTCTGATAATGAAGGAAAACAACCATTTTTACTAAGTTGTACAAGCATATTTCGAAAAAGATCGGGATCTGGTATTCTTTCTATGAAATCCTATTGAGGAGATAATTTGTCTCGAATCAAAAATAGCTCCAGTACACTGTCATTACATGTTTCACTCTAGCACTTTCTAATGTTGTTGAGAAAAATCAAAAAGCACTTGTAACAATAGATAAAGAGTCAGAAAAAGATATGCTACAACTTAACCAATTTTCTAAACTTAGTATATTATTTTTTTCTATACAATTTATGTAGTCTCGCATCCAAAAACATTGAAAAGATAGTTTTTGTTGATATTTACATTCGAAGATAAGTCGTATTTATTTTAGAAAATAGCTGTCCATGCTCGAGGGATTAGTACAAGAAACATTGCCGTCACTTGCGTTGTCTGAGTTTAAATATAACTTCTAAAAATGTTGTAAAAGAGACTTATTAAAAAACTAAAATCTCCCACAGTCGCTCACCAAACTAGTCCATTAGCCGACCATAGTCGTATTTAAACTTTAATACCTTCCTCCACTCCTTTCACCATAAGTTAGTCTTCGCCAAACCAGGGATAACATTTGGAGTTGTTAAAAGATCAAATATTTCATATAATTTACTATCTATCATCGATTATATATTTTCGAACCTTGTTTAGTTTTCTATGTCGTCATTCATACTGTAGGGGTTACGAAAGTGAATTGTGCAATCAGCTAAAACCATAATCCACCCAATTTGACGCTTATTCAATTGGTCCAAAATATCAAACATTCTTTCTGGTCAAAACCATTCTTTGAACCGCAATTATTTAGTTTTTAATCCACTTCGACTGTAAACAAGGGTTCCGCACGTTGCTCGTTGATCCGTTCGGCTTACGATGTTCCATTTCAATTTGCCACCTAATCTTCAGTGGTTGACCTTTTTTCTCGGTACGCCCAAGTTCTGACGAATAAAACCATCGGTTGCCCGCAGGGTTAGGAAAGATTAAACAAGCATGTAAGGCCGTTCCAGCCAAAACAGGCTCGTGGGCGACGTTTTCTTGGGCTAAAAATATTTGGCTGCCTTGGCTGCGGCAAAACCAACCTGACCAAACGTTACTGACTTGCATGTGTGCTCTTGTCTCTTCCTCCTTCTTCCCCCCCTAGTCGCTGTTCGAGCTGGAGCTGGCCGGATGTAATGAGATTACCGAGGCTGGCCTCTGGGCCTGCCTGACGCCCCGGATAGTGTCGCTTTCGCTGGCGGACTGCATCAACGTGGCCGACGAGGCGGTGGGGGCCGTCGCACAACTGTTGCCTTCACTGTATGAATTTTCGCTGCAGGTAAGAGTATCGAGGAGGTGACGGCTTCGCTCGAGTTTGAGCCCCAATCTTTGAAACCACCCCCTTTCGGCCTTTCTTTTTCTTTGCTTCCTTCCCAACCAGGCCTACCACGTGACGGACGCAGCGCTAGGGTACTTTTCGCCGAAGCAGAGCCACAGCCTGAGCATTCTCCGGTTGCAGTCCTGCTGGGAGCTTACCAACCACGGTGTCGTCAATATTGGTGAGTACAGGATCGATCCGGTAACCGAAGGCGACAGCAAGAAAATGCTGGCGAGGCACCAAAAAAGCACTCCCTGCCTTCGATCAGGGAAGTTCGGTGCTTCGGTGGGGGAGGAAATCCCAAAAGTTTTTACCGAACTACCAGCAACGGTCTTATTTTGCCAACTCCAAGTGGTTCTGTGCAGTCATGTGAAAGAATGCCCATGTGGACAGTTTCCGGTCGCTAAAATGACGCATGTTCGGGTCGTTTGATGTGCTCGAGAAACTTCCTAAAAGCTGTCAAGGTATATTACGTGGAATATTTCGCAAACAGTGCATCGAGTAAAGACAATGTAAAAATAGGATAACTTTCTTATATAAAGTCCAACAACAAGTCCAAGTTCATCAACATCCACATTATTTATACAAAAATATAGTATTTAAGTTCTTCGAAAGGCCATGACAATATTTATCCGAATAAGAAGAACACAAAATAGAGTGCAAAACTCGTTCAAAGATAACCAACCAAAAGAATAATTTTACAATTGACATGTTTCGTAGAATATCGTTATCCTCCTGCCTTCCGAAAATAAATTTGTCCACCGTTCCACTTCACACTGTTTTCTTTCGGATCACTTTTCAGTTCATTCCTCGAAAAAAATTTCTGCATATTCGGAATTCTTTGAAATAGAAAAAGCCAATTGGAATCATGGCCACGCAGCAACGTTTCCAGTTGACTTATCATTTCTTTGAGCCCTGTTCTAGATGAACTGAAATTGATCTTCCTAGAATCAACCAACGTTGGTTGTCAGTTTCATACTTTGTTTTGCATAGCTGATAGGAAATGATTTATTAATATTTTCATTGGCATCTTTTAAGCATTGATTGCAAGGAACCAATGTTTGACTTTGTACCAGAATTGAAAATATGTCATTTATGTGATTCTTTTTTTTATAACACAGAGCACAGAAGACACAAACATAACAAACGAATTCAAGTAAAAGATATTTCATAATGTTTCTGAGTGCTAAATAATACTGTTTATTGCCAATAATGATCTCTTCACTATTATTCCAAAGATGCTGCTCGCTATCTAAAATTCCAATATTCATTTTCTTCTGTGTGGAACTAAGGAAACCAAAACCATGCACATATCGAAGAGAAACGTTTCCTTGCGAAATGGAGTGATATTTTTTATGCGAAATTCTAGATGGAAAAATAATAGGATCGATAGACTTGGAACCATCGATGTCGATAAAACTGCTCAAACAGTATCTTAAACAGGAAAAATAAACAGCGCATTGCCAATTTCACAATACCGCTAATAGAACACAATGACTACAAGGGCGAATATTTGCTAACGTTGAATATATTTGCTAGCTCCTGAAAACATCCAGTGATTGATTTGGAAATTATTTTGAAGTAGATCAATATTGTGCTACCACCGAAAGCACACGAAATCGACGAACCTGTGGTGGGTTTTTCCTGCGGCTCTTAAATTGCTGCCGTTAGCAAACATTTACCCAACATTAGTGCCGTTTCTCTTTCAGCACTCCCGTTTGTGCTATAATCACCGGAAGTATTCTTCGTGCGCCCATTTTCCTCCTTTTCCAGTTCTTTTCTGTTTTTTTGCATTAACGTTCTCTCGTTCATTCCGTTTCAGTACACTCGCTGCCGCACTTAACCGTGCTGTCACTGTCCGGCTGCAGCAAGGTGACGGACGACGGCGTGGAACTGATTGCGGAAAACCTGCAGAAGCTGAGGGCACTCGATCTGTCCTGGTGTCCGCGGATTACGGATGCCGCCCTCGAATACATTGCCTGTGATCTGAATCAACTGGAGGAGCTGACGCTCGATCGGTGAGTGTTGTTTTTTCTTTTGCTTTTACTCTTTAAAGGGAAGCTTTTCACGTTTTGATTCCACCGTAACGACGTGCTGCGGCACCAGGCGCCTCCATCATTTGCTTTTTTCGGTCGATGGAGCCGCCTGGTTGCTCACGCAAATCAATGATAGCGAATGCTGGCAGCATCATTAAAAGTTAAACGACCGATTTCAGCGTGGAAAGCGACAACTTTCTCCCCGATATCGTTTTGACGACTGTCGTTAAAGAGTCCGATAAAAAGTTGCGGGAGAAATTTATACACTTTCGAATCGGTGACGCCATTTTCGACCTTTTTAACAGGGCAAAACTGTTGTAAAAATGTATGCTAAAATGTGAAGTTTAGTTCTAAGATTGCAATAAAATGTTGTATCAATAATTCCACACGTGTATAATGAATATTACTTTAAATAATAAATTTGCATCAATTTCTCATCCCACTGTTTTGATTTCAAAATACAGGAAATCTAGCAATATTTCCGTAGGATGGATGTTTGTGTCCCCACCTTTACAATTCAATCTTTCGATCAATCCATCCCATTTGGATTGGTAATATTTCGACACGTGTGTCAATTTTTCCAATCATTGCACCTGACATGGCTGTCATTTTGAAGATTGCCATGGTGAAATATTGGAAATCAAAAGAGAAGTACAAAATATTAAGTCTCACCCACACACGCCAACATTTTACAGCAGTCAGGGAAACTTGTTAACATCCACTCAAAATAACGAAATAGCTTTCGTTCGGGAAAGATCACAACCCACCTTTCCGTCAACAGCAGATGTGGAAAATGTGATGAAATAAGGACAACAAAGAGCTTTTATTGGTAATTGCTTTAACATTCACTAAGTTGAGTCTAATTGAAAATCCCCATTTTTCGCGATGTAGTGTTCAAAAATATTTATTAGGACACTTTTGCCATCAAGTTGCTGACAGGTTCAGCATAAATCCTTTTAAGCACCAACAACGGTAAAGTTTAGGCATGAATGGAATGCCACCGTCTACCATGGCACATTTTTTGTCGCTTCATCAGAGTGCTTACACGGCATTTACGATTACTGCCACCGGCAAGTACCACCACAGGCAACGACAGAGTTTTCCCTTTTGGGTTAGACTTCAAACGCTTGTTTGATTGATTAATTGACGGATGGGAAAATGCTTTCAATGGGTAACAGAAATAAGAGACCGGAAAACCCGTAACGGGATGCTACGTATCGGTGCATGTGCATCCCATATTTTTCCAAAACGATGCAAATTGCTTTACTACACTGCTGATGATGCATCGGCATGGAAAAGGTATGGCGTAACGTCGTTTGTAAGCGTGGCTTGCCGCACAAGTAGGAGAAAGGAGAAAAGGTTTATGAAGTTGATGGTTTCATTTTATTTTCCTCATTTCTTCGACATTCATTTTAAAGTTAATTTCCCGTTGAAATACTTAAAATTAATATCCATATGACTCAGGACCTAATATAAGTAATTGAACTTTAATATTTGCTGTCTGCAATCCAAGAAGAACTTCTTTTAAAAATAACAAACATGGAAGGCGTTGTAGCAAAGTATTTTTATAAATAAGATTTAAATTAACTTGTTTTTTACACTTCTATGTGAATCAGATACACTTAACGTTTTATTCAATCACTTATGATTCTTTAGATTTAATACTCTCGTTAGAATTAGATGCGGTAGTACATGAATTGTGTGTTAATTTTATCATTATTAACAATCAAAGAAGAACTTCATCTTATATTTGATGATTTCTAGGTCTGAAAAAAGCAATATTTCTCTGCTTGATTTAATCATCAGGAAGAATTTTTATTTTCAATCGCTATTAACTTTGTTGTCGGTCAGCATGAATAATACCGTCCCTAGTGGGTATATTGTTCGTCATCCATTCCACACAAAAATCCCCTCAACCATTCTACATCGCAACGGCATCAGCATAATTAGATCTTTAACAATTACGTCCATCCATTTTCCACCGTCCCCAAAAGCTCCCCGTAAGGCCAGGCTAAACGATGTTCCTCATGGCTTTGACGCAAGGTGCCGGACAAATTCCGTAGAACACACCGAGAAGCACAATCGTCTTTCCACCGTTGGTTGCTTGCTTGTCTACTCTCCCACGCTCCGGGCTGTTTGTTTTCAGCATCGAACGACGTTCTGAAAATGGCTCCACCGTTGGCGTGGAACAATTAATTTTAATTTGAAACATAATCACTCCATCAGGATACTGCCATTTGCATTGTCTTTTCCAAACGATGCTCGCGAAAAGGAGATGAAGACACAAATGAAGAAGGTTGGAAAATCCTCAGCCAGTGCCAAGGAAACCAATCACTTTTCCACCCCACGCGTGTTACTTTGTCGGTAGATGGCGAACAAGTCAAAATCTCTGACGCATTGTTTATCTTCCCTTTCTTCTCGGTATTCCAGAGTCTTAGAACATCGTTTAGATTTTAAAATGATACGATAAAGTCGCAATATTAGTTCTAACGGAAAATACGGTAGAAACATTTAAACAGTTTATCTCATCAACCACAGTTTCCTTGGGTCGTTACCATCGCAACACTAAAGCGTGTTTTACCATCGATGAAACATTTGTCATCATTCGGAAGGAAACATCGAGCAAATTGGGATCGGTCGGTGCTTGTTGTGACGCGTATCCTGCTGAGCTATTTTGTTGTTCTCCTTCCGGCCACGGCTTGGCAGGAATTTAGGAAGGCTTTCAACTTCACTTCCAAGAATTGATCCTCCCCCTAAGCAAGGTATTTTCCTTAACGCCTCCATGCCAGTGCCAAACGACGCTGCTAACCGGCTCATTCACTGTGGGGTTTTGCCTTGCCTAACCGATTCCGGTTACCTTTGAAGGCTTTAGGGCCCGGATTTGAAGGAACCTTTTTCCCTTCATGTTCCAAACAGCGGTCCCTGACATCTTCCACATGCGCCCGGCTTCGGTGTTTCTATAGCAATCGACCTGAGAAAGGTATTTTCGTTTCGGTTGGAACCGCCCGGAAATCCTGTCCCGAGCCTAGCCTGCTTTCGGTTCTTCGTGAACATCTGCTAACCGGCAACAGGAAGCGGTATATTAGACTTTGTGTTGATGGTTACGTTGGTGGACGTTGCGGCAAGTTGTTGGCATTACCAATCAGTCGAGTGGGATTAGGCCCGGAATCGCATCGCAATTGGGGAAACCCGTCGCGATGGGATGAACGTCGGAAACCTTTCAGCACCGGAATAAAGTACACCACTTGAGGGGAATTAAAATCTGTATGTTTTGTTCGCTGCGTGGAGCATGGTTTCCTTACGGGGTTTCTTAAGAAATCGTGATACTACAAAGATTATCATTAAAGCATTCAACAAATATCGTATGTTATTGTCTTTATTCATAATTTTGAAAGGACATGTGCTGAAAGCATTCAAGCATTCTGTACGCTGCCTGTAACCCTTGTTAATAATCGAAGTTTGTTCCTTTCAAATAGAACTGTTCTTTCAAATGGAAATTCTTTAAGATGTTTTGATGAAATTTTCTGTATTAATGCACCTTAAATAATATAATAAGTATAAAATTTAACAGCATATAATTTTTATTAAATACAATCAAATAGGCAATCAACCTTCAGTTTTATTGTTTGGCTTTTTGTACAAAACCTCAATAAACAAAGTGTCATTTAGTTTTGTGTATAACTGGTTAAATACTCAAAAGTATTTCAGAAAACAAACGATATTATCGATATTCGATATCATTTTTTAAGACAACAAGTTGAGCTTTCATAATAAAAACAAATCATTCAAATTATTCAAATAGACAAACATCTTCCATGAACTCTGAAGCACAAAATCGATCGGGATGGATGGGAAATAATTAAATCATCGCTTCATAATGTGCTAATTTCCTCTTTTCGGCTTTCTATTCCGACAGCTGCGTTCACATCACCGACATCGGCGTTGGCTACATCTCGACGATGCTCTCCCTGTCCGCCTTGTTCCTGCGCTGGTGCACCCAAATCCGGGACTTTGGCCTGCAGCACCTATGCTCGATGCGCAACCTGCAGGTCCTGTCGCTCGCCGGCTGCCCGCTGCTCACCTCGTCCGGCCTCTCGAGCCTGATTCAGCTACGCCACCTGCAAGAACTGGAGCTCACCAACTGTCCGGGTGCGTCGCAGGAGCTGTTCGATTACCTCCGCGAGCATCTGCCCCGCTGCCTGCTGATCGAATAATCCCGCACCGTGTCCGGTTCCTGTTACGGCGGTCTGCGCAAGCCCCTGTCGCCCGGCCCTATGGTGCTTCACAGGCCCGAGCCCGAACGATGGTGGAATACCCTCTGCAGCGAATCACATCACAGTTCTGGCATCGGCATGCAGAGATTGAGAGATTCCACGAGGACAAGGCATGCTTCCTGTTCCGTCACATCGTTGTCCCGTTTTCGCGTACAGTCCACGTGGAGCTGTGCGCCAATTGTGACTGAAAATTACGTTATATTGACGTCTGATGATGGCACGATTCAATTCCGAGGTTTGAGACCCTACAAGGCTAGAGCATGTTTTATAATTGAGATGTTATTATTTCCTCAGCACTTCAAAAGAATTTAGAGATCCCAAGCGTGATGCTTGCAAGCGCCTATTTTTAACTTGATATACTTAATTTTACAGCTACCATAACAAAACCGAACCAATTGCGTCCCTTTACACCTTGAAATGCTTTGCAAGTTTTGGAATTCTTTTGAGCAGTGAATAGAAAATATCAACTATAATTTTTATAAATCAACCCTTTTTATACGACACATTCTTTCCAAAAAAAATTGAATAAAAGTCTATCGCCATATTTGGACTGTTCAGTGTTGGGAAAACCCGATATACAAAACTACAAGGTCCGGTACAGGTTTAAATGAAGAATAGGTTTTTTAAACTCTATTTTACTCGCTCTATTCTTTTGCATGTCGAACGAATTAAAACGGATCTTACAGCCACTGGCAAACAAACAAAACAAAACAAAAGAGCAAAAGAGTGTAAAGTTAATGTTGAATGATTGTTTTAATGTAGTGTTTGAAAAAGTTGACATGATGCCCAGCAAAAAAGCAAAAAGCGTGGAGAAGCTAGAGAATTCTTCACACGAAGCAGAGTACTTTCAAATCAAATAGTTCATGAGCATTATTTGAGCACGAAGAATAATGGCTGTGTAGATAAAGTGTATAAAAAGACGGCAAATGCGCTGCAAAATTGTTGCAGAGAGTAAAACCCATAACGATGGCCAATCAATGCGACAAAATCATTGGCGAAAAAGTCCGAAGCCATTGATCCACCTGTAGTCGACAAAAAGGATACAAATGCTTAAACGCAAAAATCCACGCAAAGTGAAAGGAACGCAAAAGAAAAAACTGTTTGAAATTGAATGTTCGATGGTGAAAAGTGTAAGCAGAGTATATGGAAAAAAGGAAACGAGGAGATGAAACATGAAACCAAATTGTTATAGTGTACTAGAGGCAGATAGTGAAACGTTACAAAAGTAGAAGTGTAGGAAAAACAAACCACAAAAATCATAACACAAAATAATTTGCTGTCGAGTGCAAGAGATGTTATGACGCAGAACAAACTAGAGTTGAACAAAGAAAATTAAAAAAAAGTACTAAAGACAAAATTATATAAATATTTATTATTATGATTACTATTATTATCAATGAAAAGGGCGGTATTATCCTATAATCCTAACGATGGTTGATTCACTATTGGTACAATTTAACTTGTAAAGGAAGCGAAGGCGCCAAACGATGGAGCCCAGAAATGGAGTAAGCCTTTTATAGTATTCGTTGTATATATATTTCATTTTTCTTCAAAACCTGACAAGACTTGACGTAACCACCCGCAGCTCGCGAGGAAGACTATACATAAACAAGCGAATGTTTGAGTGTGTGGAAATATAGTAGATCTAACCTTAACTATACCGTAATTTAAACAATAACGTTACGAAACGAAAAGCGGAGGAACGAAACCAAACCAAAAAAAAAAACAAAACCTTGGAGGATGATATAAATCCCTACCTGCATTACCTATTCCTTCGTGCGGTTATGAGATAAGTAAACTTGTATTTCATTCGAACAAACTAAATTTTAATTGTTTAGAAACAAGCATAGCTAAAGGGAATAAACCAAAACATGCCACACCATCGCCCAGCGTATACCGAAACAAAGAGCAGACTTCAAAATAGGAATAAATCAAAAACTATTCAGAACCAATAACTGAAAAGGGGGATCCGCACAATAGCCAACATTTTAAATTGCACCAAGCTTTGGTTGAATATTTAAAACAAAATTAAATTAATTGCCTGTCTCACCCTTAAACCTAAAATAGTGGTGTAAAATGCGGGGCTAATACAAAATTCCCTGTAAAGAAAATTAAAACGGCCGCCCACGTGTCATGACTGATAACATTCGAGCTCTGAAAGATATTACTTTAGGCGTACTAGGTATTCGCACCTAGTAGTATTTTAGTGGTTTGGCTAAATGGGTGGCTAAGGTGGCCCGCCATTTTTCAGCGGAGGGGAAACGGTGTTGGTGTGATTTTTCTGCTCTTTTATGGTCAATTTTGCGGCTCACGTCTCAAAGTAAAGTAGTCCAAATTTAACCAAATATACAACTCAACAAGTGCACAGCGTGACCGCCGCAATCGCCGCGAGTTCGAACGACGACGATGGCACGCATAGTGGTACACGTAGAAGCTTTTCGATTCCTTCCTTCCGACACTAGTAGGCGACGGGAAACGTGTCAGCAAGCAAACGGAGGGCAGCTGCTAGTCGCGAATAAACACTTAGTATCTAGAAGACACACGAGGTCAAAGGAATTCTATTATAGCGCGATAAAGGTAAACAACATAACTGCTAATTTGAAAAACCCCGCGCTAAAGACGCTATTCAAATGCATTTTTATTGGGCGATGCGAACCGCGCAGAGGTAGAAAAGGTTGAACCAAATCAAGGCAACATTTGCTAAATTTCAAAGCCAACTGCTACTGCGACTAGGGAGAAGGTTACAAGAATATATAATATAGCATAGCAAAAGCATCAAAAAGAAGTAGGACGCGACTAACAAATGCAACCAAAACACAGCTGCAGCTGGACAGCAAACTTTCTGTAACGAAAAACTTTAAGATACACAATGTACGATGTATAAAGTTTAGCCGTGGGATGGAAAAGCTCGATAAGAATCCAGAGAAATAAGAAACAGAAGAAAAAACCTTTAAATTATAACGACTTACTTGATTTCACTCGGAACGTTTTTTATGCATGAGGTAAGTAAGCTTGTTCGTTTAACTTGTAATTTTATTCATCTTCCTCCCCTGACATGGCCTGATCCTGTTCCTGCTCTTCTCCTTCTGCTTCTTCTTCTTCTTCGTCTTCCTCTTCCTGGTTTTGCTGAACCCACCACGACAGCAGACCCAACCCGGACTCGTTAATGGCTGCTACGATTCGATAGGGAGTTTTGTTGGCATCCTGCGGCGTGGTACCACTCGTGCCCGCCCCACTAGAACTGGGACCGGCCGCACCGGATGGAACCTCCTGGTCGGGAGGCCCAACGGGTGAACTTTCCTCGAACACCTCACCCGACACCCGAAACTTTATGCTCTCCCCGATGTCCATGTACAGGTCGTGCGATTTTCCATCCTCCAGCGGGTACTCCCACACCCAGGCCTGCTCGGCCTCCTCGTAGCGCGAAGGATGCTGAAGGGCCGACGGAGGTATTAGGATGTCGTCGAAGAAACCGAGTGTAATGTGAACGCCCTCACGGCTACAGCTACGAATTTTGCCCGTTATTACATCGCCTATCATTGGCCGAAAGACGATGTACCGAAAGTTTACTTCCGTGTGCGATGCCCCGTCGCCTGGCAGGATGATCGAGTCTCCCAGCTTTACTATGTCCTTCAGCGCGATGCAGAGGCCAACGTTCAGCAGGACCTGTGTTTGAGTAAGATGAACATTAACAGAGGCTTCCTTTACATTCGCACGTTTGGCGGACATACCTTATTGGCTAACTTTCGATTGATTTCATCTCTAACTGCTTCGGGTAGTTTCAATCCAAACAGCTCCGGTGCTATCCGCACGTTGTCTTTCAATTCCGCAAGCACGAACATTTTGTGGTTGCTCTACGCTTATCAATTACTTACTCTAGACCTTCATCCGATGAAGGTGTGGCGTTTATCGTATATAAGAGGTATTTGGGTATGCTTTAAAGTTCACAACAGCTAGTAAAACCCAATTTTACCGCACAACGTCGTAGAATTCCATGCCGGCACATGTTTGTTTACAATTGGCTTTGGTGTTGTTACAATTTTCCATTTTATAGCAACCAGGGTAGGTTGCCGTTCCCGAAGGGGATGCGACTGTCAACGACTGTCAGTTGTGAAATCAAAATAAACACATTGCCTCGTGTTTCAGTTTTAGTGCGGAAAGAATAAGTTTATCGAAAGAATTTGTGAAATCTACATAGCTAAAGCTATCCAGCACCTTTTAACATGAGTGCAGGGCAGTTTGAAGATGCTCTGGAAGATGCAACCGAATATCTGGGCGTTGTTGACTTGAAAGAGAAACTGAAGTCAACGGTGCCTACGTCGAAAGTGAACGGCGCGTCACCGGCTGTGACGAGAATCGAAATACAAGATGCATTATTTGGAACCGGCAAGAACGAGGGCGAAAAAGAGCAGTGGGAAGAGTACGATTATGATTACTATGATGACGATGACGACGACGATCTGGATGATGATAATTTCTACTGCTACGAAGGTGGAGAGATTAAACGAAACCAACAGCTAAACCTTCAGCAATCGCACACCAACACCCAGAGCGTTAGCCAGAAGGTGTCACACTTTCAACCGGCCGATACGCTTTTCAAAAAGTTTACCAATCGCATCAACGTCGAAAAGTACGACGGTCCATCATCGCTGCCCAGTCATGCCAAGAACACGCTCATCGAAACGCAACGCAAAGCGGACAGTGATCGGTTGCGCAGCAAGGACAAGCAGGACCGGGCGACGGTCGAGCAGGTGATGGATCCCCGCACCCGCATGATCGTGTTCAAGCTCCTCAACCGGGCCATGATAAATGAAATCAACGGGTGCATCTCGACGGGCAAGGAGGCCAACGTGTACCACGCCACGTCGAGCAGCGGGATGGACTACGCGATCAAAATCTTCAAAACTTCGATCCTCACGTTCAAGGATCGCGACAAGTACGTGACGGGCGAGTACCGGTTCCGGCATGGGTACAACAAACACAACCCGCGTAAAATGGTGCGCACCTGGGCGGAAAAAGAGATGCGCAATCTGGTGCGGATGAAGAAGTGCGAGCTCCCCGTCCCGGAACCGATTCTGCTGCGCGGTCACGTGCTGGTAATGGAATTTATTGGGCGCGATGGATGGCCCGCACCGAAGCTGAAGGATGTCGAGCTGAGCACGTCGAAAGCGCGCGAACTGTACCGGGACGCGGTAGTGATGATGTGGACGATGTACAATCGCTGCAAGCTGGTCCATGCCGATTTGTCCGAGTTTAATCTACTTTACCACGAGGGCAAGATCATTATCATCGATGTGTCGCAGTCCGTTGAGCACGAGCACCCGCATGCACTGGAATTCCTGCGCAAGGACTGCACCAACGTGACGGAGTTTTTCCGCAAACGGGATGTCTCCACGATGACGGTCAAAGAACTGTTTGACTTCATCACCGACGCCACAATCACTCTCGAGACGATGGAAGGTTGTCTGGAGCGTATATCGGAGAAGATCGCTAATCGAAGCTTCGACGAGTTTACCGAACTGCAAAAGATTGAGGAGGCCGTCTTTAAGCGGATATTCATCCCGAAAACCCTGCACGACGTGTACGATGCTGAGCGGGATGTGTTCGAAAAGCGCGAGGAGGATCTGGTGTACAAAACGATCACCGGGCTGGGAGCGGTTGAAAAGCAGTCTTCCAACCAACCCGTTGTTCCCGGAACCGCGTTGGACGCGAAGGATGGAAATAGTTCTGAAGAGAGCAGTGATTCGGAGCACTCATCTAATGACGAAGACGATGAAGAAGATGGAAACGAGGGAAAGGGAAGTGCAGTTAGCGTACGAGCGAAGGATGAAACGGCCGAAGAGCGCCGGGCACGGAAAAAGGCAGTTAAGGATGAAAAAGCTGAAAAGCGAAAAACAAAAGTGAAGAAACACATCAAAAAGCGCAAGGAAAAAATGGGCCGAAAATAAGCGAAAGAGAGGAGTTGGAAAGCAACAACCCAATAATTATATGCTTGATGTAAGGATACAGAAATATAATATTCATTTGCTTGTTATGCTAATTTTGCGTCTAATTTTAAAATGTAAAAAACGACAAATAGATAATCTAAAAATTTAATATATCTTGATATCTTAAACGTAATTGAAACATTCGTTTTGAATTTCCATCAAAGCAGATGTAGATGCCATAAAAAACATTCCTTTGCATGCGTTTTATAGCATTTTGGCAACACGGGTTTAAACCGTTTGTTGGTAAACAAATGTTGACGTTAAGAATGAGCACAAAGTTCGTACATTGCGAATCATAACTCTTCACTAAAACTGTGAACTTCACCGGGATTGGAGCTAAAATGGCCAGCCAGGACGAACCTGGGCCGGTGCTGCGATTGTATCCCACCGCGACGGATATTTTGGCTGACAGAATATACTACTGTCCGATGGAAAATTGTGAGGTGACTTTCCAGAATGCATCGCACATGCAAATGCACATCAAGCGACACCACAAGACGACTGCCCCGGAACTGAACGGGATGAGCAAAGGTAGTGCAAAGTGTGAGCAAAACCAATTCTATTGTCCATCTGTTGAATGTGCCTACCATCAGGTTCCAGCGGATGTCCCCATCAGGGCACGTCATTTCAGCTCGTTCAAGAGCCTAAAGCAACACTACCTTAAAATGCACAGTGAGCGAAAATTTGCCTGCAGTAGCTGTGAAAAATCGTTTGCCACCGCTAGCTTTCTGCGACATCATCGTCTATCGTGTGGTAAAAAGTTCCAGTGTGAGCACTGTTCATATTCCTACGGATCTAGAGAAGCATTGCTGACGCATGCCAAACGGAAGCAGCATGGGTATTCTAACCTGGTGGGATCCAGAAAGTATACGAAGAGTATGAGCATTGGAACACAAACTCAGATTAGAAGGGAAAATCAGCAAACACAAACGGAAAGTTCTACGAGCTGTGATATACCATCCACCGAAGTCAAGCAGAGTGAATGCATGCCGTTCATGACGATTGATCAGTATAAACCAAATGAAGGCTATTCGTTTGTCAATGGACCCAGTACCGGTGACTTCATATACGGCCAATCCCAAAGCGGCCCGATCGAGGGTTCCGAATCGTTCGTGGTGTGCACCGAAACGCAAACCGACTTCATGGATGTTGTCAATCCAAATGTGATAAACCACCACGACCCGTTGCTTTCCTACACGCACATGTATACGCAAACCAACGACGAACCTGGGCTAATCACCGATCTTGGACTGTCCACCATCGAAACGCAAACCAGTTGGAATGACGGCGGCGAAGGATTTGGGGATTACCTAGTGTCCACCGAAACGCAGACCAACTTCGACATCGAGGGGTTTAACTGTGGCAGCCATTGTAACGACAAAATCAATCAGGCAGTACAATGCCAGCAAACCAACGCATCCACTGGAACGGCCTTTCTTTCGGTTATGAACGATAACCTCAATATTCCCTCAAACAGTACGCAGGGCTCATGATACAGAGATGGAAGCGGTGTAGACCGTGACTATCGATTTAAATTTTAATTCTCGCCGCGAATAATTCTTCCTTTTGAACATCTTATGAACAATGTATTTATATGTGATTATATTTATTTATCTGCGCTATGTACAAATTTAAATGCTTGAATGATCAAGAAGTTCAGGCTGAGGCCATCCAATAAAATAATGAAAATAACTACATAGATCAATTGTGATTCAAAAATTATTTACGTAATTTTCGAAAGGGTAACCTCGTTTTGTATTCTCATTTGAAACCGTTTTATCAAATTTTACCAACGTCTTGCGATACTCCGCTAGCTGATGGGGGCTGTCCAAGCAAATATTACTTTCAGGTTAATTGAATACATTTTGACATAACACGTTCAATTTAATTACTGAGGGCTTCCCCTTACTTAATTTACACAGGAGATTTATAAGAAAGCTTTCAAATTTAATGAAAATGTAGAAAATGCCTCTTGAATAGTACGAAAAATCACAAATAAAGAAGCCGGCTCTGCCGCAAATAGTCCATATGATTGCACCTTGCTTGTCATCATACCCTCCTTGGTCATCTGAAGCTCAGACAGCAATATACAGTCCCCTGTTTAGATAAAAAGTTTTTACATTCGGTTGCGAAAAGCACCGAACAATACTTTTTTGATGCTCAAATAAACTGCTTTCTACACTGCTGCAATGTGAAAGGAGAAGAGTTTAGTGTCAGGAACTAAAGTTACTATGATAAATTTGTGAGAAGTTTTCGACGCACCGCCAGATCACGGTCGAACAAGTTCCTAGCCTGTTTTTTTCTACTCAAGTGTTGCCTTTCCGGTGTTTCCCAGTTCTTCGGTTCATTAATGAGACAGGATTAAAGTACTGTTGCTTACAACAATTTAGCATCGGACAAAATCAAATGGACACACATTATTAATTTTGTGTGAGTGTTGAACAGTGCTGGTAACCTCGACGTTCGGAATTCGGTCAGCAAAGGACTTTCAACACTACCTGGGCAACGATGGGCGATGTAGGTTGTTCACACTTCGCCACGTACATTAAGGAATTCGGATACGATTCGTTCACCGTCGTGCACGCGTACTTTAGTGCTTGCATCGGAAAGGAGGCCCGACGCCGCAAGGCGCTGTCCTGTCTGTGCCACAAATGTGGCGGCTCCGGACCTCAGCTCTTCTCCTGCCTACACTGCATCTACTTCGGCTGCAAGGGAGCGCACATCAACGAGCATTACAAGCTCACCAAGCACTTCATGGCCCTCGAGCTGTGCTACGGGATGCTCTACTGCTACCAATGCCGGGACTTTATCTACAACAGCGAATGTCAGGCGATCGCCGAACGCCACCTGCGTCGCGAGGCACGCAGCCTTAACAAGAGCCTCTCCTGGCGCCCGTGGAGCCCGTCGAAGCTGGAGATTGAGTTGCTGTTGAAAAATCCGAAACGACGCCACGTGACGGCCTACTCCAGCATCGGACTGCGGGGTCTGCTCAACCTCGGTTCAACCTGTTTCATGAACTGCATTGTGCAGGCCCTCATCCATACGCCGCTGCTGCGCGACTACTTCCTCGCCGAACTGCACGAGTGCACCTCGAAAACGGCCGCCAAATGTCTCGTCTGTGAAGTGTCCCGCCTCTTCCAGGAGTTCTACTCCGGTGCGCGGGGTCCACTATCGCTGCATCGGTTGCTACACCTCATCTGGAACCATGCGCGACACCTAGCCGGTTACGAGCAGCAGGATGCACACGAGTTCTTCATTGCGACCCTCGATGTGCTGCACCGTCACTGTAAAATATCGATGACGGAACTGGCGGCAAACGTTGCGGCCGCCGCTGCTGCCGAAAAATCCCAACAGCAACCCCAGAACCAGCATTCGAACGCAAACTTCCACCTTCCACAAGGCTCCCTTCAACAGCAACTCCTACAACAGTCCACCTCAAACGCCCAATCGCTTCCATCGACCACCACGGGAGCACAACCTATGGCCCCGAATGCCACCAACGCCACGCCAGCGGACCCCAATCCGGCCCAGTGCAACTGCATTATCGATCAAATCTTTACCGGAGGTCTGCAGAGTGACGTCGTGTGTCAGGCATGCAACGGTGTCTCGACCACGATCGATCCGTTCTGGGACATTTCGCTCGATCTGGGCGAATCGTCCAACAGCCAGGGGTACGGCGGGCCTCCGAAGTCGCTTATCGACTGTCTGGAACGGTTCACCCGGGCCGAACATTTGGGTTCGAGTGCGAAAATCAAATGCAACACCTGCAAAAGTTATCAGGAATCCACCAAGCAACTGTCGATGCGTACGCTCCCGATCGTGGCCAGTTTCCATCTCAAGCGCTTTGAGCATTCTAGTCTGGTACGTTGGATGAAGATGACAATATATCAAAAGAGAATTCTGAATATTAAGTACTTAAAGTACTCGTTTGAATAATTTGTACACAGTGTGAAACAACTCTAAAGTTAGCTTAAATATATTTTTCTTGAAGGTCAGAAATTTCCTCATGATTAACAACGTTAAGTTATAAACTCAGAGATGCAATTTTTCTGTTTCATAACAAGCATCTTTTAAAAGTTGCAATCTACTTCGATTTTATTAAGCCTTTCTTGACCCAATTTTTCACTATCCACTTTCCTCTCCTTTGTCCAATTTTAGATCGATAAAAAAATTTCCACCTTCATCTCATTCCCGTCGGAGCTGGACATGACGCCGTTTATGTCACAAAAAAAGTCTGACCAACAACAGAATCCTCTGCCGGGCGGTGCGGACCGAAAAGCATCATCCCACAGCACCGACAACGTTGGAGCGAACGGGTCGTCCACAACGGCCACAATGGCTGGTGCGTCATCCAGTCAGGGTGACGAGGATCGGGGAAGTAATGGCGGCGGGAATGGGTCACAGCACAGCCGTGATACGGCAGACTTTCGGTATTCGCTGTACGCCGTTATCAACCACGTTGGGACGCTAGATGCTGGCCACTATACGGCGTACGTGCGCCACCAGAAGGACATTTGGGTAAAGTGTGACGATCATATCATTACCACTGCCACGCTGAAGCAGGTCCTCGACAGTGAAGGGTATGTGACCGGTGCGTGGAGAAAGAAGGAAAATTGTCTTACCATTTCCTGTTCTTGTTTTAGGTACCTTTTATTTTATCACAAAAAGATACTGGAGTATGAATAATCTGGTACGCTTTGCGCACACCCGGAGGAATGAATGAGGCCAACATAGAACAACAGGAGGGTTTTTCGGAGGCTCTTCGAACGACTACCAAACATTAAGACTGGCAATTCCCGATTCCCTCAAGACGGCATCGTTTTTCGCTGCTTCGATGCATTTCTTACCAACCGTTTCCTGAGGAAGCCTCCCTCATGTATTTTTTATGTATTTGGAAGACGATCGACGGAACAATGAACATGTTTAATTTGTTCACTGGAAGTACACCTTATCCCTCGTTTCCCGCAATCGGACACGACTATTTTTTTATTGACAGATTATTTTTAACTTACCGACACCGTACTATGGGCAGAAATTAGGCTTAGATAAACTATTTTCAATTTAGATTAGGTAGAAGAACAAACAAACAAAGATACGCGCTTTCAGTCATTGTGTTAATAATATCCATATTTATTAAAGTGATCCTTCTCTTTTTTCCTATTGCTCTACCTGCTCCACAAAAACACACAAAAGCTTCCAGTCCAGAGTTCCGACGATCGAGATGCGTTCAATGCATGGCGGCACAAACAACAACAAAAAAAAAACATTCAGCGAATAAAACAAGGGAATAAACCGAAAAGACCTACCCAACCTGTATGCATGGGTGTGTGATGAATCGAATCAAACGTTGTCCTTCCTCCTTTCACCGTCAGTGTGCGATCGGGTAGATTATCTTGCCTTCGATCATCACTTCCTTACGAACGGTTCGGTAGACAAATATCCTTTACCTTGTTCCTCCGGGTTTGGTCATGTGTTTTTTTTTCTTGTGTTAATTTGATCCACACAAAGCTTGCCTTCGTATTTCCTGTTGTTTAGAGAACGGTTCTACCGGTTCCTCTTCTCAAAATGGGAACATGAATGGAAGATGTGCAAGAGGTGAACGATCTTCGTTTTGTGCATGGTACGAATAGTGAATAACAAAAAAAACAAACAAACTCAAATAAACAAATACTTCACGCACGTTCTCCCATGTGGGGAAATTCAACTTCCTTTAGGTGAATGTTTCTGATATCAAACAGAGAACTATCCAATTTTTTTCTTCTATCAGCTTCCTCACGTTAACTAAGACCGGGAAAGAAACAACATTAAATTAGCTAACAAAGAGCAGGGCCAAATAAAACGATCGTACACGTTCGATGTATCTTCCTCACCCTCTCGTTTCTCTCGGGAGCACGAATATCGTTAAAAAGTTTTGAAATTTATTTCATTTTATAACAAGGCCCGAATGAAAAGTATTGCTGTATTAAGGTTCGATCAAAGCAGCCGATGAGGTGATGGGTGTTGGGTGCTTTGTTGAATTTGTGGCGAATAAAACGTTAGCGCCCTTCTAACTTACAATGAATCAATCAAAAGAAATGTCTCTCCCTCCGATCGTCAAACGGATTTGGTGAAAAATGCCCTAAACTTCGATAGGATTCCGAAGGTGTTTAAAATGGAAGCTGACTGTGGTTGAACGTGTTGAAATCAATTCCTTAAAAATGCGTGCACAAAACAGAGAGACATGCGTGCGGTGTGCTACGATCGAGGTGCACGTGTGTAGAGTGTAGACCGGAAACTGTTGAGATTGTTCATTCGTTGTCCAAGTGCATGGAAGTATGAATTCGTTCTTCGACAGTCTAGAGAAGGGCTGATTGGCAACAGAACAAAACTGAAACCTGACTTTCACCAGAATCGCGTCACGAGGCGCTGGTGCTTGCTGTGGTTGCTGCGACCACAGCCGCCTGGGTTGGGCTTGGTGTCGATGGTGCTGGTGTCGTGATAGTCGCTGTAGTTGTTGATGTTGTGGTCGTAGTAGGCGCGGTGCTCGCTGGAGCTGTGCTCGATACCGGATCGTTCGTAGACTTGTCGCTAGTTGTGCTGGGTGCGGATGGAATTGTAGTTTCGCTGCCCACTTTGGTCGCACTTGGGGTTGCTGTAGCTGATGTAACCGCCGGCGACTTGGGAGCGGCGGAAGAGGACGTGCCGGGTGATACGGATGATGCTGCTTGCGTGGATGTGCTTACACCGGCCACCTTCGACAGGTTTACCCGCGCCGTTACGGCCGCCTCTATCAGCTCGTCCAGCAGGTAGCTGTCGGTTTGCGTGGATTTATCATCCACCATGATTTTCTGCCCACCGGAACCGTACTTGTGCGAAATTTCCAGCAGCTCCCGAAGGCCCTTATTCTCCGTCACCAGCTTGCTCAACACCTCCTGCTCTTGGTTGAGCTTTTCCTCGTCCAGCTGCGAGACGCGCTGCATGACGGCGGCCATCTCCTGTATCTTGGCCGTCTGCTGACGGATCAGCTCGTCCCGCCGCTCGATGTCGGCCGACTGATGGTGGCGCGTGAACGCTTCCACGAAGTTCACCTTGGTGTTCAGTATCTTGGCCTGTGTGTGCTCCCGGTACTTGGACATAATGTGCTCCAGGGCGTGCTGGTGATCCTCGAGGGCTGCCTTGAGCAACCGGTTTTCCTGCTGTATCTCCCGGATCTGCGGGTTTTCCTGGTGGATGATCGTGATCAGCTGGTTGTTCGAGCGATCCCGAGCCAATTTGTTCAGTATATCGATATCGTCCTGGAACTGTCGCATCGATTCGATCTGCTTGTTCACCGACTCGGACTCGAGCAGCAGCGCATCTCCTAGTGCTTCACGATCCTTCAGCCGATTGGCGATCCGTTTTGCGTCAAGTATAATTTGCTCGAACGTTACTGACATCTTGGTTTACTCTCCTTCTCTTCCTTTCGTCACAACCCTCACTTTGGGATTAGATGCTTCGACGATCCGTCCTCCGTCGAATGTACCAACCTATGACGTAAACAAAAAAAAACAACACACAGATCACATTAGTACGTACGCATAAAAGGCCTACTAATATGAGGGCGATTAGCTTCCGCATTCCTGTCGGTTAGAAAACTTACCAAACACAACACCTCGTTTAAATGGAACGTGATCCAAGCAGGTCACGGATGGCTCCACAAATCACGCACAATGCAATCACTCTTCTTGGTCCCCTTTCTTGTATCACGACGTTAAACAATCACATTAGTGGGTGCTACTACCGCTACACCACGATTGAAAGGGGGTGGAGGAAGGGGTTTTATCGCTACGTTGGAAGGGTTTGTGTGTTCTTTTGCCCGCAGTGGAATCGAATTTCGGGATGGAAAGTTATCCCCAAGTTTAAGCAGTAAACCTTTGGCGAAAATCACACGAATTAGTTCACCGTAGAACCAATTCAACTAGAGACGGGTTGAGCAACCATGGGCTGCACGTTTTAAATGCGTACACGAAGTGCAACACTATTTTTCCAATCACTTTTTCTGTTCTGCTACGCCAGTTCTCTTTTTTCGCTGCGATCTCGTTATTGTGACAACTCTAGTGCTGCAACCTAGGTGAAACATATAATAAGGTACGACAGTTTGTGGTTTGTTTGACATTTCATGATCAACGATTAGATATTTGTAAAAATGGCTCTGGAAAATCGTTATAAATTAGTGCTTTACTTAATTTTTGGATTTATCAAAGAAGAAAATTTCCATTGTAATCACTAGATCTACGTCCAGTGCTGTACTTAATTGATATTGTTGTTTGTTGATCATGTTTGTTATCTGCACAAATGTCAAGCAATTTATTATAGCTGCACCTTCGGTAGTTTGACACCCTATTCCATTGTCAACAATCTGCATCAGTCCATGTGGTTTTGTTGACGGTGACTTTCTTCAAAATGTCTCTATTTAAAGTTGGTCGAAAACAGAATGAAAAAGTTAACCTCAAGGTAGTAAAAAGGTTCAACAATCCCTTGACCGAATTGTTCATCTATATAAAACTCTCTTTCGTCGTTCAACCAGCGGACTAAAGGTGCCCCGAAGGCGAACATTAGACCAAGCAAAGAGGCCAAGGTAGAGGACGACAACATTGATAGCGATGAGGAGCTGCAGAAGGAGCAACACAAGTACCGCGATGTGGGAGATGATATGGCCACACTCGAAACAACGCAAGACAAGCGTATCCGTTTGGCCAAACAGTATTTGCGTCACGTAAAGGAGCAACAGCAAGAACGCGAGGAGTATGAGGACGAATCGGACCTTACGAGGGGTATGGCCCGCTCGCTGAAGGAAAGCTACCTCAGTAGCACTGGCAAAACGTACCGACCGCTTGCTGCAAAACTAACTGGCTTCGATCTCGACAATGCCACCACGCTGCACTGGAAAATGCAACGGCTTTCCCCAACATGCTGCACGCTGTCGGAAAACAATGCAGCACTTTACGTTGGCTGCAAAAGCGGATGGGTTGTGCGGTGGGACCTGAAGAGCACCAAACGGACAGCAAGTTTCCACGCCAAGAATTGCAACGTGAAGTCGCTGACCGTGTCGCATGATATGAAGTACCTCGCGGTTGCAGACGGTACGGAGGAAATCAAAGTGCTCGACGGCACTAGCCTGGTACAGTTGAACACTTTGAAAGGTCACTCGAAAGCCGTCAACGGTGTGGTGTTTCGGAAGGGTACCTATCAGCTGTACTCGTGCAGCGCCGACCGTACGGTGAAGGTGTGGAGTTTGGACGAGATGGTCTACATCGAAACGTTGTACGGACACCAAAGCGAAGTGTCGGGAATCGATGCCCTATCGCTCGAGCGAATCGTAACGTCGGGAGGAATGGACCAATCGCTGCGCGTTTGGAAAGTGGTGGAAGAAACGCAACTCGTATACAACGCATTAACCGAGGACTTTTCGACGGTGAAGTTTGTCAACACGGAACTCTTCATTTCTGGATCGATCGAGGGCTCCCTGTGTTTGTGGAGCTGCGGCAAGAAGAAGCCACTGCAGCGGATTGCGCTGGCTCATGGCGAGGAAGATGTTGGGCATCCGAACTGGATCAGCAGTGTCGGCGTACTGGCAAACTCGGACGTAATTGCATCGGGATCGTGCGATGGTTTTGTACGCGTGTGGAAGCTTGCTAACAAACGGCGTTCGATCGAACCGTTGTTGACGATCCCGGTTGTCGGTTTTATCAATGCGATCGAATTTACCAGCGATGGACGGTTTCTGATCGTAGCCGTCGGGCAAGAGCACCGGCTCGGCCGCTGGTGGACGTTACGAAACGCAAAGAACCGAATACTGGTGATTCCGTTGTCGATTGAGGTTAAATGAAACTCTTAAACTGGTCGTTTAATATTTTTTTCTATTAAAGTACTAAGAAAATGATAAATTCAATAAATAATGCCGTTCATTTGGAGAATAAAAAAAAATTACCTCAAACAATTTCTTTAAATTTTTTAAAAATATCTGCCATTCACGTGCGGAAAAAACATAAACAACTCGCGCCCAATCCACAACAAACTTGAAGTTTTTCACGAAAATGACAAATGTGGGAAGGTAGGTTGGTTTAAACAGATTTTCAATGTTTTCTGAAGAACATTTAAAAACGAGATCAAAAGGGTACCTATTGATAAAGAAAGATATTCTACTCTATAATCTATAACAATTTGTAGATTTTCAAAATTCATTGTTGTAATTGTTTACATACCACAATGTTGTTAACAGTTTAACCTGTAGCATAAACTTTCTTACAAACTTTGGTACGCTGTCAAAATAACGCTTGAACCTTTGGAAAGGGGGCACCACGGAAGTGAGGGTGTACCAGTGGGAACAGGGCTGCGAAGAAATAAGGAAAAACCGAACTCGTCTTCTGCGAGTCGCCGTCGGTCGCGCAAGAAAAGAAACTTCCTACATCTCATTCCCTGCACGCGAAGGGAGAGTTTACCAAAGTGAAGAAAGTGACACTAGGCCTTAAGAAAGTGTAAAATCTTGGGTGCATGGCAACGCAAGACCTGCTGCGTCGAGTTTTGCAAATCGCATAGCAAATCCCTATTGTCGCGTCTTGCCTATTTTCAGCGTGTTGTACACAGGGAAACCCCGTGTCGTGTGGCGTTTGAGATTTGCCAGCCTTTATTGGCCCTCTTACCGTAAGCCATCAGCGTCGTAACGGGACGTGTGATATCTTGGGCCTCTGCTTAGATCGCAGGGCAGTAAAAAAATAGCCTTTCCACTTGCCATTTAATTGTTTTTTTTCTTCAACGCACAACACAAACACACCAAAACAAAATTCGTCACCCGTTCGGAAGCGCAGGTACGGCCCACGAACGACTCGAGTTTCGCGAGCCCGAATGAAAACAAAGAACAATTTTATTTAATTACACTTGTTGGTGCTCCTTTTCTGTGACGCTGAAGTTTAGGACCCGATACGTCATAAGAATATCGTTGACGATGGCAAAAGATAACAACAACATCAACACCGATGATCTCACGGATGGTGGGCCTTCCTCGTCCACTTCCGGAACGGTGGCTTCTTCGACAACCGGAACGAAAGCGGCCGTTGCAACGACAGCCAGCAGTGAGCCGGGAGACAATGTTTCGGCGCCCGTGGAACAGTCAGTACCGGCACCGGTCGATCCGCCAACCCGTCGGGAGGAGAATCCATTCTCTTTCAAACACTTCCTCAAATGGGACGGCCCCGCTGCCGGTGGAACGCATTACAACCACACGATAAATGGTGTCAGCTCGACCGGTATCGGGTTGGGTGCGTCCGGAGGTACGAGCACTAGCAGCAGTAGCAGCATCAACCACAGTAGAAGCACATCGAACATTAATGGCCACGGTAGCTCGAGCACGCTCGAGGCCGCGAACAGTAACGGAACGAACGGTAGTTCGGTGGATGCAAGGACGAATGCCGGAATCGCCTCAGGGAATCCGGTGAATCCAGCCACCACTATTACGACCAGCACCGGGTCCCCTTCGAAGTCGGCCACGACGAGTTCGCTGAATGTGGTCAGTTCGACGACCGGGGCACGTCCAAAGATTCCCCAGTTCCAATCGGTCAATACGCTTAGCAGCGAGTCGAAGATGAAACGCTCCCCACGCTTCCCTTCGTTCGATTCCCAGTCGAGCCTGTCCGACTTTGCCGACGAGCGCTTCGGATCGATTTATCAGAGCCGCAGTAACAGTTCCTTCAGCTCGGATTACCCGCCAGGAGCTGGCGGAAGTGGCGCCGGTTTGGGTAGTGGCCTCCGGGGGACACACTCTTCGAATGGAGGCGAGGATGCGGAACTACTCCGAGGGTACGTACCGCGATCGTACTCCAATTACGATCTCGACAGCCCCGGTTCGGCCGCCGGAACCGAGCGAAGGCACGAGCAGGAAAACGACGGTGGCAACGGTGGGCGGTTGGTTGGGGCGACCGAATTTTCGGCAGCCCTTCCCGATTTCGTGCAGGACCATCTCGTGATGGAGCAGTGGTATAACACGCTTCCGAAGGGTGGAAGTGGGGCCGGTGGTGCCGGCATTCCCAGCGGTGGAGGTGGCGGAAGTGGTTCGTCCGGTTCGGTGGATTTCGACGATATGTTTGAGCTGGCCGGAGTAGGCAGTTCCGGTGTCATTATCAACGATATGCCGTTCGATTTGACGGCAAGTAGTACCGGAAGTGGTCATGTGCGCGGCCGCGGCTCCGATATGGGTCATCGGAACTCACCGACCATTCCGCTCGATCTTCCCCCAATGGGTGGTGTTGGGCCCGAAATCGGATTGGACCTTCCCCATCGGAGAGTTACACCGACTCCATCGTCAGCAGAACTTCCTCCGGATCTAACCGAAGGCAATCCCGACGGTGGCTTGGGTGGGGCCAGATCGCGGCCCTACTATTACTCCGTCTCACCGCCTCCACCGGAGGCTTCTTCGGGTCCGTCGGCGGGGACGGCGGATAAAATTCACCGGCTGCCGGACTTCCTCTCCGATGGTCCAATCCATTCGTCCGGTCGACTGGCGGACGTGACGCAAGACACACCACACGGGTCGGAAACGGCGGCTGCATCGGCCGCAGCCTCCAACCATCGCCACCGGCTACAGCAACGCCAAAGGGAAGCGCAATACCAGAACCGGCTCGATTCGGAACTGGCGGAAAATGAACGGTTACGGCGCGAGCTCGATCAGAGCCGGCAGACGGTCAGCGTGCAAGCACGGCGTATCCGGGAACTGGAGCGGGATCTCGAGTCGATGGTTTCGTCGCGGGTGACGGCGGCGGCGGCGGCGGCAGCAGCAGCATGCGGATCGTCTTCGGGCAACGGCGGTTCGACGCAATCAAATGCAAACAGTTTCATGCAGGCCAAAACAAGGGCGGCCTCTGCAGAGGCTGAGGTCAAGAAGCTACGACAAAAGATTCACAGTATGAGCGTAAGTATCAGCCTACTTGTTTTATGTGAGTGGGAGGGAAAACAGAAGGCGTATCATAGTATACTTTGTTGAAGAGAAAGATCAGGCTGTAATATCATCGGCTTTTAATAATCGCCATCTTTTATTGCAGGTTGAAATGGACACCCTTCGGAGGGAAAACGAAACGCTGAAGGAAGAGGTCTGTGGAGGCGCCATCGGGGGCAGTAGTGCTGGTGCGGGCGCCAGTGCCGGTGTGTCCCGAGGAGACGATGGTACGAACGTCAACCAACGACCCCGAAGGGAACGTTCCTCGGCCTTCCTACGGGCCCATACCATTGCTCTCCGGCAGGCGGCCTCTTCAGCGGAAAATAATCTCAGGTGAGAAAGGGAGATTTGTTACCAAAACGTTCCTGTAATGAATGTTTGGATCCCTGTTTTTTTAGACAACTTTTAAGCGGTGTGGAAAATCTCCGCACGATGGCGAACCAGATCGAAACGTTCGGTGCCACGCAGACGGAAGAGCTCGGTGCAGCCACGGCCATCCCGTTGGAGGATTATCTTCACGGTGTGGACATAAACAGCGAGGACGACGATGACGATGATGACGATGATGATGCGCTCGGGCCGGCACTATAAAAAAGCCGTCGTCCAAATGGGTCCCGGAGACATCTTTGCTCTCTTCTGGAAGACTTGAGGAAATCAAAGCGACTGACGAGATGAAACACATATAGGAGCAACTGGAGTCGGCAGCAGCTTGTGCGTGTGGAAATCTATATATTTATGTAGACGGGTCACGAATCCTTTTCGCACATTTACACGTTTTGCTTGCCAAGTCAATGGACTTACTTTAATCCCTAGAGGGAGAGTTAGAGAGAAGAGTCGGGAACACACGGAAAGTGGAAGTAGATGCAAAAACACAGTCGGAACCAAATCGTATTAAACATGATTGCGGCACTCGCAACAGATCATTGGTGTACATATTTACACATAAACGATAATAGATTATCTACATCCTTCTGATTACTACGCTGTACGCTTACTGATGATCGAAATGAGGATACCCGATGGACGGGGGGGACGGAACCACCTCAGCAGTCATTAGACTCGCCGTGGCGGAGTTTAGAGAACGCTTGCCTACACGCTACAGCAGTCGAGAAAAAAGATGGTTTATTTTTTGTTGATATTTGCACGGACAAGCTGAAAGACGAATAGTCTTGGTTTGATAGATAGCTCAACGAATGGTGTATTTTATTTTTAGGCGAGAGGCGTTTCTTTGTTTGTTTCCCATACACGCCACGCACGGAACCAACGAACCCTAATATCTATCCGATCACTGTAAACTCTCGTACCAGTAGGGACGAAGTGAAAGTGCATGCATCATAATCAGCACAAACTTCCCAAGCTTCGTGGCTTCAAAGCTCGTCTAGAACAGTGGGGCACTTTCAGTTTTCAGGGAGTGTTTCGATTTCCTCCCATACACCGTCGTGCGATGTGATTTGAACTACATATTAATCTTAAGTTTACCCGTTACTCTATATGGCACCGAAATCAAACTCTCGATGGGACAAGGATACGGTGCGGATAAAATCAAAAGCATATAACGTGAGCAAAGAGCCGCTTTGGACGCTTGCGTCTTCAGCGGCAAATGTGAGTGATGAATAATTATTAGCTGAACAGAACGTGACGAATAAAGGCTATAATAAGTTAAACTCGTGGATGTTTTGGGTTGAATTGAAATTATTAAAGATCTATTGAACATTTATGTCTAGCGGGTGGACCGATATTTTCAGTTCTTCAGGAATTTTATTTATGTTATGCATCTGTAACGGATTCGTAAATTTTGAAATTACCAATAAACAACAAATACAAACAGTGCTGTCAAACGGTCTGACACAGTATGACCTGATGTTACAAAACCTTGACCATTCGTTGTCTGTTTATTTTTTGACGCAAATGACAGCACCGGCGGATTGCGTACCGATAAACATATTCTCCTCACTCGCTCTCTCCGCCGGAAAGTTGCGAACGGAGTAAACAGTACACGCGCAAACGCCCACGAGTCAGTGAAAAGTGTACATCCTTTTCGTCGGGCATATCACATCTTTTCTGTTATTGTTCTGCGCCGCAGCATGTCTCCGGAGTCCTGAAAGTTCCATGTACACAACGTCCTTTTACTAGTCGGTTTTTGCATAAGTGCGTAAAGTTGTTTTTTCGCAAGGTGACACACACTCCGTGAATTTGTGGTGATTGGTGCGGGGTTGAATAAAAGTGTGCTGCAGATTGATTGACCCCGCTGTCGAGAACGAAACATTCCACGTTCCCCCGGTTGGCTACGGTGAACGTGCGCTGTCTGCGCTTCGCATCAACTTCCACGGTTCGCCCGAGGGATTTCCCGGTTGCGTCTGGTGTGTATAATATTCGGGGGGAAAAAATCCTTAAACAACTTTCCACGTCATTGCCATTTCGTTCGTATCAGTTTTCGTCAATCATAATATGTCTCTCCACTCGTCTAGGACAGACGTCCTTCCACGGTGCATGGCCCTCGACGGGTATGCTCCAATTAAATCGATTATCTTTCACTATCACTATCGAGCATACGTGTGTCGTTCGCGATGGTGTCCAAACATACGTATGCTATCGCCTTTTGAGCCGAATGGCGGTTTGCCTTTGTGCAACAGAGTGCCGCAATCGAATCGCGCGTTGGCTCTCTTTATTCTTGGACACCGAAAATGATGTGTCGTCCAGACGGATGACATGGCGAAAAACGCGGAATCATGCTCAAGCAGCAATTTAATTTATTTTTGGCGAGTTTTTTTTTACTTCCTACCGTTTGGAAAACTCGTTGAAATGATATGATTTTTGCCGTTTTATGATACCGAAAAACAGGAATAATAAACGTCAAAATGACGTCACGGGACTATCCCCGCCACCTTCGTCCCATCGTCCGTCCAAGATCCGTCTCGCGTGGCGATCCTCACGTGAATCTTAAGATCACCGCTTGCTAAGAAATGCGAGAGCACGAGAGAAGGAATGATTGGGCCGCGAAAAGAAAATCGAGGATCTTGGCAGAGAGCGAACGCCTTCCGGGAGAGCTTGCCTCTACTCCACGTTGGAGGCAAATTTCTGGACCGCAAGCACAAGGTTGGAGCCCTAGTTGACGGCCTCTGAGGCCGCAGTTACGTGCTGGAATTCAGCGGGAACGGGATCGTTCGGTTGGTTTCTCCCCGATGGTAGAACCCGTTCGTGCGTATCGAGGTTTGGTGGCCGCCTTTGGATCGTTCTGTGCAGCATCAAACCGTATCCGTTTTGTTTCGCGACCGTTTTCTTTCCCGAGCTCCGGTAGTTATGTTCAAGCAAACTATGTGCAGTAACAAGTGCGTTTAGCGTGATCGTAAGACAGTCATTCTTGGGCGATCGAGCTCCGGTTATAGCGCGTCTCGATTTGCGGTTGGTTTCTGCTTCACATCCTTCGTCGGGAGGAACGGTCGATCAACAGCATCATGCCCGACCGTCCAGTGTCCACCACCATCGGTAGCTCTTTGGGCCGGCTGCTGGGCCTGGTGAGACGTCCGAATGGCGACGCTGGCTATTACGATGGCTACGAGTCGCTGCCCCAAACCGACGCCAATGACGCCGATGGAGGCTGTTACTCCGGCTACTCTGGCTACTCTGCCGTCGGTGACGCCGATGGAGGCTGTTACTCTGGATACTCTGGTGGTGTCAGTACCGCCACCGGCTTCACACGGTCCACCAGCAATGATGGATATATTCGCCGTATTTTTAGCCCGTTTCTGACCGGCAGTGGATCGCCGAAGTTGGAGAACGAAACGCTGGTGAGCAGATGGGAGCTGAAAGCGGGTCACGGTGGCACGCAGAAGTGCCAAAAAATCAAACAAAATCTAACCACAGGAGAAAAACCCTTTGCGGACGCGAGCAGGTTTAAGGTTTCAATGAAAAAAAAACAACTTGTACACGAATGCCAGCTAAGAGCAACTCAAAAAAAATCTGACACCGGAGATCTCACGCAGAAGATTGACTGTATTTTCTTTTGCTTCGCGCTTTGCTTCGCTGGAACCTTCTAATTTTGTTTGTTTCCATCCTTCCACCACGTTTCACCGCGATATTCTGT
This sequence comes from Anopheles sinensis, assembly GCA_000441895.2. NCBI lineage: Eukaryota > Metazoa > Arthropoda > Insecta > Diptera > Culicidae > Anopheles > Anopheles sinensis. Next base: position 1,583,701 of record KE525351.1, on the reverse strand, counting down.
GTACGTGCGTGTGTATGTGTGTAGGCACGTCGAAGAGAAAAAAAAACAACAAAATTGATCATAATTCCGTTATGGTCGATGTTGGTGGTTTAAAGGTCCTTGGTTACCTTAGAAACATGTCAACTCCTCTTTCTTATAATTTGCTCACTTAGATTGTGTTTTTCACAGCAGAAACGGAACAAATCAAATATGTTTATAGTTAATCAAAAATTGGAAGGTCTACATTAAAGTACATTTTGTGTTGAAGCAATTTGTATAAACTCAGCAGTTTGACTGCAATTTTACCTAAAAATGCTTCTCTCCATCAGATCGTAGCTCCTTTTTGGCCAAACAAGATGTTCATAGCCCACTGTGCTTGAAAATTGTTACTGTATTTTGGTTCGATTGTCTTTCTTCTTGCCCCAAAGGAACATCGTTGCCGGTGGAAAAGAGTCCGAGCACAAACCACAATAATCAACACAGGATTCTCGGTCGCTTTCCAGTTTTTCCACTATTACTATCTCTTTGGCGGGGAAATGATAAAATGAAACCGGACGAGGGAAAGAAAACGCTCGCTTCGGACTCTCCGGAAAGCTGCGCAAACAATCCTTTCTTGCTGGTCGGAAAATGTGTCCTTGCTCTCGCGCAGTTATTCGCTCCCTTAAAAAAAAGCTGTCCCGCTTTTATGTTTACGGCCGGTATATGCTTCCCCGTGTGCGAGGACGGGATAGCGCATCAATGCGGGAAAATTGGCTACAGTTTTCCAGCGGCATGATGGAGTTGTCATGCATGTTTTCCCATGTTGTCGTCGTTGTGGAAACTTTGCCGAGAGAGAGATAGAGATGGAGAGCGAACTTAAAGCTACAAAGACTGCAGGGAAATGTAGGAAACGCGGAGAGCTTTTTTGAGAGAGGTGCGCGTGAGTGAGATGGCAAGCGGTCCACTTATGGGGGTTGTATGGGAAAATTTGCACCGAGTTCGGTTCACTACCGTTCGCCCGTCCGTACGGTGAAGGTCGACCGTGGAAAATTCGCCGCATTTTCCGTTTCCCTTTTTCCTTTCGAACATACGTGCGATTGTATGTTTGTTCGTGTGTGTGTGTATGTGTAGTTGCGTGGGACAGCAAAGCGGTTCTTTTTTGTGCCAATAATACACGCTGCCTTTCCCCAAAGGATACCGGGGGAAAGGAAAGTGATCGGAAAACCAAACCGGAACCAGTCCCGTGAATCGTACGAAAGTGACATAATTTGCACGGAGTGTCATCGTCCTTGTGGAAGACGAACGTGCACGTTCTCAGTTGCAACTCGATTTGGAAAACTCGCAACTCGGGTGCAACAGTGGGTGTCCTTTTTGTCCGCCTGCTACTGCGCTGCATCACGATCACAACACACCGAAAGCTTACGTGGTCAACCAAACGGACCCGTACCATCACACTGAAACGTCACCCGATGGCAGCCTTTGTGTGTCACGTGAACGTTAGTGAGTGAAATTTCTCGAACGCCGGAAAACTTCCCAACCGCAAACGGCGGGTCGAAGTCCAAGAAGGAAGGTGTTATACAGTACATTTACCTCGAACAGCATGGTTCTCAACGTTCCGGTTGCATCTCGAGTTTAAAGTTCACCCGCGGTCCTTCCGTCAAACGGTTCGTTGAACTGTGCGGTCACTACAACTGCGACACAAAGGAAAGCTTCGACGAAGAAAAGCCAAACATGCCCGAAAAGCTGAAGGAAAAAGTAAAGTATCCTTTACGGGTTTGCCGTGCCATAAACCCCATCATCCCCCAACCCCGTTGTCGTTGTCCTCACATGCCAGCTTCTAACTAAACTAACAGCCTTTTTGCGTTTAAGGTTTTCCCGTTCTATTTGCATTTGTGTTCTATGCAACCGTTTTTTCTCTTCTTTTTTTTTTGATTGCCAACACCATTTCGTCCATCGTCCTTGTTTGAATTTCGTTTGTTCCAGCGCGACACCGGGACGGTTCGCTTCTATTTGGGTCAACTTTTAATTACTTCCGGACGTTTCCGTTCCTTCGTGTCTGCCCGGCTGTGTACGGTGTGTGTCTTGGATGGTCGCCAGTGGTCGCTTCTCCCGTGTTTTTTTTTGTTTCCCTTTTGCTTCTATTTCCGGATATGCACCCAAGCTACCAGCGTTCCCTTTCTACTCGGTCCGATGCAACCTGGGTTATCAGAGCGCACTATTTGCCCCATTTTCTATGTGCAATGTTCTTTTATTTAAAAAAGAAAAGCGTTCGGGGTGGAAAAAGAGCATGTTGGTATTGCGAAGAAAAAATATTATATAAACGTGGTTCAACTAAAAATATCCTGTTTCATAATTAAAAAATTGTTCATACCCTGATCTGCCTCCCATTTTTGCTTGTGTTGGGACACATTTATTGTACGTTTCTTGGGCGTTTAATCTCGTTCTCCTCTTCGGAGGACGAGCGGGGTTTTTTTTCCTAGAGCTTTGCATAATCACTTAATAACAAACAAATAAAAAAGCCAGAAAACAGTGCCGATCCGTTAGGATGTGCAACCAACCGGGATCTGTTGTGAAAAGTGTGCTTGTGTGTGCGATTACGGTTTAATTAGCTGGCTTTTGCATTGGCGGTCATATGCATCGATGCATTCGCGTGCCCCTCGTTCGTTGAGGTGTGAGATAGTGGAAATAAAGCAACGTACATACTGACCGGCTCCACCGACGAGAACAGCGTCACATTACATACATCAATGCGCTCCACCGAACGTGTTTAGAAGCGCTAGGATTAAATTTCACCCACTAGTGTTGCCAACCAAAATACGAAAGTGTTATGTTGCGGGAAAAGTGTGACCTGTGTGCGGGAACAATGGGTGGAAAGTAGGCAACATACATCATCCCGTGTCCTTACTGTTTTGGGCAAGCTGTCAGAAACACTGCGGAAGGGAACGGAATCAACTCATCCGTTTTCTCGTCCGATGCACACAACGGAGCAAAAGGTAAGGTTACTTACTAGATTTTTCCGTCCGTAAAAGACGTTCCAAATGGCGCAGGTAGTCCCTGCCAGCATCCCGGAAAAAGACCATACGAGAGCAGAAAATTAATTGCTACTTCACGTTTTCGAGACTGCAAGGCGTCGTTAAAATTAAAAACAGGGTAAATAATGTTCTTTGTTTAAAGGTACCCCAACAGCGAAATAACTTCTTCATTCGTTCAAGAAAGTCATACCAAAATAGAGAATTTGTTTTACTACAACGAAGATTTTCAGAATCTTTTTTTGTCATCGTTAAAGGAAGATTTTGCCAATAAGCTTGGTTTTGGGTATATTCTATCGAAATTTGTCATTTGGCAAGGTTAAATTCTTTTCATTTAAAATTACGTACATTTTTAATATTTTAAAAATTCAAATGCGGATAAATTTCAATACCTTTTCCCATACACAAGCAAGTCATATCGAATTGCTGAACTTGAACTAAATAATAATCAATAATGTACCTGAAGGAAACAATGTTTCTTTAAACGACTATTTGATCAACTATTTTTCCCTCTCGTCGACTTACTTGATGCGATAAAACAGTCTTATCAAATTTCTAAGCCCGATCGAAACGGCGAATCGGAAGGAAACCGCATTGCGGTTCGATAATAATTACGCACGCTCTTTGTCAACCGTGAGTGGGGCAGATTGTTGTAAATAAAATATTCGTTCCCCACGGTAGCACCTCGTAAGCAAATATGTTTCTGTTTAGTCAATAAGAGTCGCGCCACGTTGCGTTGATGGAATTATTTAGCGATAATGACGGAGGATGGGGAATATGGGCGAGAGTTGGTGCGGGTGCACTGAACAAACTTCACTAAGTACTCTTACCATAGACGAATGCGTTACCTGTAAGGTGCCACGTTTTAAAATTTGTTGTGCAAATAACTGTAATTTATTTGACGGGTTTTCAAACTAAATCAGCTAATTCAATCAGTGTTTTTTGCTGCATTCTTTTAGGAAAGAATTTGTTATCCCAACAATTTCTACTCACATTTCTTCTGCCTTCATTTTTCTACCATTATTTTACCCTCGGACGACACAAAGACCGACAACCTTTGTTGTCTGGCCAACGAATTTTCCCTCCGGCAAAACACAGACAACTTAGTCAGGTTGTTTTCGTCTTTCTTCTTAAAGCCGGCCGTTTTTGAGACGGCGTAGAACAATTGCTTTCAAGATGTTGCGCCAATGAATTCTATTGTTTTATGATTGTGTTTTAGGTGGAAAATATAGAATTGAATCATCCCACCCTTGTTTCAGCTCACGCAAAAGTTTGACGAACATAACAAGATAAAGTTATCAATCCAATGATTCACGTGTAGATTCGTATTGCATGTAGTAAAATGCTTCACTTTTACTCCAAAAAGTCTCTTTAACCATTTTTATCTCATCAAATATTATTGCGGATAAGAAATGTCTTTTTTTTGCATGACATGGCACTTCGTTATATCTCGAAGCTATTTCACTGATTTCCCCTCCCTGCATTTATCTTTAAAAGGACATGAATCACAATTCAAAAGAAAGCACGACCGGTTTTTATGCATGTAAATTGTTAGAATTTGTCATATACACATCCATTATGCATTCCCTATTCTAGAAAAAAGTGGTATCATATTTCACATTGATAATTCTTTTTTATCTTTATAACAAGACTGCTTCTCTTGGTTGAAAACTGTTCGGTACAATGCTTAGAACGGTGAGGTTGGATCTTTTGTGTTAGATCTTTTTTGTTTTATATATTTTTAATTATGTGATTTACCAAATAAACTTGTACAAATTGTGTATATTTCAATTTTCTTGAAACTATTTCGGCCTTGAATTTTGATTATTTGCACTTCACCCTATATTGTTAGCAATACTTTTCAATGCCAACAAACGTGTTGTTTTCGTTGGGCAAGTAATAGCTGTATTTTCAAGCGAAGAAAGCAATTCGTTACAAGCACAACGATTGGTCGCAAATTCCAGCACAATTTGTGCAACTCAGCCTTGTGTCGTTTAGTAACTGTTGCTTTTTGCACGCTTTAAATGTATTTAGTAATTGAATATAGTTGCAAATTTTTCACAGTCTTTTTGGACTGAAAGCCTTGCATTAGGTTGGTACTATTTTCCGTTCCGTTCGGCACAATTGACATGAATATTAAACGAATGGGGACTGCTGCATCGCCCTCAGCACACGCCTCGGCCGATAACGGGATCGCCACGGATCGATGGCCGACATTCGCGAACACGGGGAGATTGTGTAAGATCGGTTAAGATCGCTGTTGGCACCAACACGCCAACGTTCATCATCATCAACAGCAGCGGCGATCGTTATCAGTAGTCTAAGCGGCGCAGTTGCCATCGGCACTAATGGTGATTGCCTTCTGGGTTTTGCTCGGTTTTCAGTAATTGATGCCATCAAGTGTGTCTGTCCACCCCGTCGGACATACATATATCGATCGTTGACCAACAAACACCGGAAAGATTCGGTGACACGCACATGCAACGCAGGTTAAGTAATGAAGTTATTTTAATTACATAAAACATGACACAATTTTCCTCTACAAATAATACATTAAATGTCATATGCTTTTAATGTTTAATACAACTGAAATATGACTTGATTCTCCATTATTTCAGTAGATTGAAATGGTTAAAAATTGTGTTTTTATCTTCAAAACACGTGACCTGCTTGTAAGTCTTCAGTTTTTAGCAATTAGGTGCGAGAAATAGCATCTCAACGAAAGTGTAAAAGATGTCACCCCAATGTGATCGCTTACGATCAGCACATTTTCTCAAAGCCTGAAGCGAACGACGGATGTAATTTCGCCTTTTTTTGTATGCCACTACTCATTTCGACCTCTTTTTTTTTTTGCATCACCCTCTTGGAAAACTGTCCAACAGCGAACTAATTCATCTACTTTATATTTTCTTCGCGAAAATCTCTCGTTCCGCTTCGGCTGCGACTTTTCGTTTCGGTCGTACCAAACGAAATTGGCCGATTTAAATTTCTCTAAATTCTGCCCCCATGCGTAGGCTTTTTCCCTCTGGCGGAAATCGCTTTGGCCGTTCGCGTCGCATGGTGCGTGATCTGATTCAATTAGATGGAATTATAGAGCGTTGCTTAGCCAGCTGTGGAAGGTTGCGCTAGGGAGTGTAAGTATGCGTTGTGATTTGCTGTCCATTACGACCACTGTAAAATCAAGAAAAACCAATTCCGCACCGTTTGCGTGCGACAGACTAATTTTGATTCAGAACTATTCGTTTGGCGGAATTTTTACGTCTGATGGTAATGGGCAGCTTTAAGGTTGGATACGAAAACTAGTCAAATCTTGAAGAAATCAATTTATTTTATTCAAAAGAACACATAATATGAAAAGCATAAAAAGTAAAATAACCTTTGTTAAACCTAAAACTGTTGAAGAACTTATAGTTGATAAGTAAAAATCAGCTAACTTAACTAAACTTAGCTTGACAGACTGGTTGAAAGCAACAAGTGCAAACGTATGTTCTACGCAGAAGCGAACTGTTGTGGGTGTTATGTTCTCTAGCACCTGCATTGAAATTGCATCCATTCCCTACAGACGGTTTGAGGTAACCTAGGAAATCGTTTTTGTGACATTGTCAACTTAGTTGCACTACTAGAGGCAAATGCTAGGATGCAACCTAGCGTCGCTTTTCTGCATTTTAATAAAACTCGTCGCTTCGTAAACGTTGTCATGCCATTCACAGGTTTTCGCTTTTTTTTCCACCGATCCCGTCGTTTAGTATTGATCGAAACTCGTGTCATTTTATTTGTCGCTCTTCATTACTCATACATTGTGGCAGCAAAATCGACGTCCTAGATTTTTTCCCATCCATTCCCTTCACGTCCATGGCATTGTCGGGTGCCGTTTCGAGCCAATGGAAAGCCGTGCTGGAAAAAAGCAATGATAGAAAAATCGATGCACTTTCATTAATCGTCCTTGCAGCGCCACTCTGCGTTGTCTGTTGGCTTGTAGTTGGCGGGTTTTACGTGCGGTAATGTTCCATTACTGTTTGCGTTTCCACGGCAACGGCTTAGTGTCTGTGTTCCGTTGATTCCATGTTTTCTTGTAGAGGAGCACCCGGAAAGGATACCGTTTTTCATAATTTTACATTTTCTATTTATTTTTATGTTTTATTACTTTTTAGTTCGAGGATGGATGTTTTTCCACCTTGCTCTCAGCACCGAGCTAAGTTAGTAGACACGCCCAAGCTGGTTGTAAAATCTGTTAGTTTCACTCTTCTTTACTGTGCTATAAAAAAATCTACAGATGTTCTTTTGCACCTAACTATGAAAGGTTTTCTTTCTCAGGGTTTCAACCTACTCCACCCAAGAATACATTAGGATCCGTCGTTCCTTCAAGGATGTCTTGTGGTTTCATTTAAAATTCAATACAAGGCGAACGAAACGATGCAAGTTATCGATTTTCATTTACATGCATTAACGTATTATCGTGCTTTGATTGTCTTTTCGTATAATATTGATCCAAACCAGGTTATTACTTTTTTAATGTAAAAGTATGAAAACTTAAATTTTCCTCTAAAATTCTTTGAGCGAACTTATCAACATATTTCGCACTGATCAACGTAAATTTGGTGTATGTGTAAAAAGATAAAAACCGACAATCATCCTTCTATCGAATGGGAGGATTTTCCTCGTTTCCAACATCTGTCAAACTTACCGTTTGGTCGGGCAGACTTTCGGTTTACGCCGACTTCGAAAGGGATTAACCGGATATATCCTTTTTGAAATTCATTGATGTTTTAAATAAAGTTCGTCCTTCCGGTCGAGCGAAGGTTCAGAATATTCGTCCTCTGTGAACGGAAGCGTCTAGGAAGATAAAAAAAAACGGATACCGGCACCGGATCCGGTAGACATCCTTCGGGATGGTCGGGTTTTTTACCTTGTCTTCTATCTTCCCAACGCGGAAAACACTTGGGGTTCGTGAGATGAAGCCATTTTCCACAGACCATTAGCTGGCTAGGGTTTTCGTGTCGGCTGTGCTGATGAGAAAAGGGAGACGGATAAGCGTTTATATTTTTATAGACTGTAAAAATCATCCGATACACTTTAATGCCCATAGTAACCGATTGGAGTTTGGCTGGAAAAATCTTAAACCACGGTAGGATGCAAAAGGGTTACGTCTTTCTTAGTAACGTTTGATTACATTTGAGATACGAGATTTACTTTCATCTTATACGGGTCTACTTTTTACACGCGGTTTTTCCAAAACTCAAAATGTAAGCGATACTTTCGTCAAGATTAATTAGCTATTCGAGTGAGAAACATTTCCCACTGGCGACTTTCTTAAGTCACGTTATAAACAGGATCTTAAAGTGAAAAACAGAAAAGCGACAATTTAATCCAACAGTTTGCCATTGAAGCAACACAATCATAGACCAACGATATTATTTAAATCTTTAAAATAGAGGAGCAAAACATTTTCCATGTTTCTGTCCGAGATGAAAATTTATCCTTCCGCCACAGAGGATGTGTTCATTTTGGGAGGATTATTTGGGCTGCCTTGCCAGCAAAAAAGGACTTTTTATATCTCCCAAACGATGACGGCTCTTCCGGGGGAAAGTTTCACCCCTGATTTCCCCACCTAATCTACCGCTTTTTCCCTTCAGTCCGTGCGGGAAGGGGTATTGGTTGGTGGATTTGTGGTTTCGGGGGAAGGCCCCTGGCTTTGATGTTCGTCGAGAAGTATTTTACTCCCAACTCCAACTGTTGTATCCTTGTAGGGGAAATCTTCCTGCCTGCTTGGTTGTTGCCTCGGGTGAATAAACTGTCTCGCACTCAGTGACTCAGTCAGACACACACACACAAGGAAGTTGTCTAATGATTTTCTTGTGGTAAAGTAAGATAATGAACAAACGATTAGGGAAAATCACACCGAAGCTCAGTTCTGTACAGTTTTAGAACGTTTGTGGCTGGTGTGATGTAAATGTGGGGAAATAACTCTACCTGACGAACCACCCCAGTTTAGGGGTGGTGGGAGTATTTCCGGTTCAAATTTCCTTCAATTTGCTTTCCTGATGCGATGCTTTTCTGTTTTTCAACGGAAGGTAGACTTTTAATCCCTTTTCCAAAATATAAATGGAGGTGAAGTATGAAATTTCAATTCGTTTAGCTTGCATTTCATGTCCCTTCCACTGATTCTCCTGACTCTTCCTGGATCACGTCTAGTAACCGCGTGATAACAGCCACGTTAATTTTTTACTCCATCCGTCATCATGTGTCATCATCGCCATAATCAAATGCAGCTGTGTTCCATCAAAAGTTCATTAATCCCGAGGTGTTGTTGCAGTTTTTGTTCCCCGCTTAAGTTGCAATCATTTTTTTTCTCCTCTCCCCTTGTGAAAGTACAGGAAAAACATGCGAAGCCACTCTTTCCGGTCGGGAACATATTTTCCATATTTTCATGAATTTTTGCCGGTACGGGTTTCCTCTTTGAAATTTCCGCTTAAGCTAAATATTTTGTTTTTTTCCGTTAGTGTCGTTTTTCTTTTTTTTGGAAAAACATAAATGAAAAAGCAAACAAAATAAAATCGTCCACGGTACGCAACATTTGGGCAATTTATTTTTCAACCGTATGCAATCGCATCAGTTTAGTTGGGTGGTTCATTCAAAGGGGAATATGAAAAATATTCTCCAAGCTGAAACCATACCCATTTCTCCGTTTTTACAGTTATCGAAAGTCGATCTACACTACAAAAAGGGTTTGGAAAACTGCCACTATTTTTTTATGAAATAAAATGCACATGAAAACTGTATAATTTTTTATGTATTTTCCGCCTTGGTGGGAAAAAGGGGAAAAGCGCGGTTCGCTCCGTCAAATCTGCTTTATGGAAGAAATGATATTTTTGAAAATTTTATTCCGACATATTAATTCTATTTGCTTCCCGTTTCGTAACCGGTGTTAAAAACAGGTACGGCAGAGCGTAACCTGTGGTAACTTCCGGCTACCATTTTGATCGAAATCTGCTCCGGTCATTACTTGAACTAAAACCTTCCTGTACGTGAAAAGGATTGCTTTAGCTTGAGCTTGAACACGTGCGCTGAAGTGGCGAAGGGCGATAATCAACTTTCATTTTCCCAAGAACCGAAAGAAAATAAAACCTGTCCATAAAACCCTTTACAGCCATGTTGCCGTTAATAGCAGAAGCATATATGAGTGGAAACTAAACCTTCCTCTTGGAAAAGTTTTCTGTTCGTGCATCCGTAACGGAGGTATCTTGTGTGAACAGTTTTAAAGTGGCATTATTGAAGCATTTAAGATTACACAAAACGTAATTCCTTTTGATGTTAGAAATTTACCTTTCCTTTTTTTAACTTCCTTTTGTATTGAAATAATTTACGTTTACCATAAATACTTGCAAGATACTTATTGCTCATTGGGTTATTTGATTTTATTTTTAGTATTTTGTTATCTTCGTTTGGGCTTTCTCTGAATGGAATGTATTCAACAAACCACTGCGTTCAGAACATTCGGTGAACGAACAACGACATGATGGGTAATTGACGGAGGACACTAATAGCCTGCCACTATTAAGCTTCGTGTTTTACTTTTCCATTTATTTTTTTCCCTGAAGGATTTTTTCTCTCCTCTGTTTTCTTTGGCCTTAAACCATTCGAGGACTTGGACACTACTTGCACGTCAACTACGATGACATCGCACACGGTTGATATCGTTCGATGACAGCAATGCTTTCCTTCATTTGAACACCCAAAAAAGAAAAACCGGTGGTGAGAAGTGTGAGACCACTACCGAGGACTCAGCCCGAGTTATGGAGAAGAAAAAAGCGGGAAGGGAAAGTGGAAATGTGTTACTTTGCTGGAGAGCAATGTCCAACGGATGAGAGCTTCGGGTTTTATCTGTCCGTGTCCAGTCGTTTCCGTTGCACCTCTGGCGCTCGACCTGTCAAATGACATACAAACAATGTTGAAGCGGTCCTTTCGTAACCTTTTTCTACCCGACTCGGCTCCATACAGTCATTGGCCTGTTGTAGCGAAGAGTCTTCGCTATTCTTTTTTTTCAGTGTCAGGCATCTCACATTCATGACAGTTCATTTTCATCGTAACGTTTACCCGCATTCCCTTTGGGGTGGGGAATAACATATAAGAAAATTCTTCCTACGCTGTTATTTCCGATCCTCCTTTGCATGTCGATATGCTGCTTTTGAACCTATTTTTCGAAGAAAATACTTTAAATATCACAAAGAAACAGAAACCGAGAAAAAGAAATAAAACGACACAAAAACTAAGAGGAAACGAAAGAACCAACAAGCGTATATTTTTGCCTATTGAAGCGACACATTTTCCCAGGCATAGAAATTTAAAAGCGCCCATCGTATCAAGTGCGACGGCTCATTGTCAAATATTAGCATTGCATGATGACAGGATGATGTTACGAAATTCTGAAAATACCGAATGTCCTTCTGGTGTTCTGTCGTTCGAACAAAATTCGGTGAAAATGCCTTTTTTCCTGCTCTCGAACGGCCGTTTGGTGTTTGGAGGATGTTTTCCCCATGTTGGGCCCTATGTTGGGTACGATTTTTGTCGTGTTGCTGTCCTTTATGTTATCTCTCGCCGGCAAATGAAACCGCTCCCTGGTTCAGTGGGATGGAAAAACGATTTTTCGTTTGAATTTTACGACCCAAAATAAGTGAAAAAGAAATTACAACTCGAATCTCGTACTTAACCAATAAAAAAAGTGCGGTGGACCTAAGGCAAAAAGGAAAAACAAGGAGAAACCCCAAACAGAAATTTGGAGAGTTTTGGCCCATCCCGTAAAAGGTTTTATTGTTGCGCGTGGTAGCACAAACCTTTGCGTGGGAGCGAAAGTAAACAACCCGGTGGCCCACCCGGTCCGGATGTCTATAATGTTTGTTGACACACTGTCCGGTCTCGGAAGTGGGCGGTGCAGACATCCTGCGTCCTTCCGGTTTCAACACCCCAGCACCTTGTGGTCATGCGAGAGGCGCACGGGCATTCTCACGATGAGACGACGATGGATGTAAATTCTATTTAGGTGATTGCTTTTACTGCACCCATAATGTAATGGCCACGTTCCGAAAGCCGGCTAATAATCCCCTCCGGTCTAGCCCGCCTTTCTCTATCCTGGTGCAGGGCGAGGGAAAGAAGGGATTGTGCTTTCATTTAATTTGCATTTTGCAACCAAACCGATAAGAGCGTCGCCCTCCGGGATGAGAATGTTTTCCGTGTAATGTTTTCGGGATTTGGCGTAATCGATTTTCCGGCGCATCCGTTGGTTACTTAAAAAGCCTTTTGTGGCTGCACTAGGCGTATTATGCATGTATGTTTGTGTGTGTGTGTGTCTGTGTGAGGATTGTGACACGGTCAGTTTGGTTTTACATTTCCATTACAATGTTTTCCCTGTGGTATTGAAATAATATGCACAAGTTTATTATTGTCCTCTCGTGGCATTCCGTGTTCGTTTCAGTAAATTTGTTCCAAAATGTTCCTTTGAGTTGCAATAAAATGCATTGAATACAGGCGATAGGTATGCATAATATATTGATGAGGTTTAAATATCTATAGTTTCTTCAAGTAATTTTAAAACTTGAAGCTTTTAATTTGTTTGAACTAAATATGCTTTTCAGCTACCAAATAATTTACAGCAAAAGATTCAGAATTCTACAACAAAGCTTATCCAATTAAAAACATGTCAAAAATGATGATGATAAGTCACTTGATGTTCTTTGTTGGTGCAGATATAGTTTGTAAAGTTATAAGCAATTATTGGAAGATTAAAAACCAGGCCATTGCAAGTTAACGAGACATAAAGTAATCTGGAAATAGAGCCGTTCCACGCAACCCTAATTCCATTTGGCAAGCAACAGTTCAAGGCAGACGGATAGAAATTTCCATTTCCCTCTCTCACTCATGCATTATCTCAAAAACACTCACATTCGTCGCGTAATTGGTAGAGGAAAATCGAGGTCCATTTCCATCGTTCCTACACAAATAGTAGCAAATCTTTCGTTTCCTGTTTAACCTTTTACGCGATAGGACTTATGAATGTAGATAAAATTTTCTTCCAGTCAACGAACGATCCAAATGATACAGTGATTGCCAGAATTTAGTTGCACATATTTAACGCTAGGTAGATTTATGAAACATTTCAGAATGCCATGAAGAGCAGTTAAGAATTCGAGGCCAAAACTAAAACCTTGTAGATTATTATTAAACTTATAGATATTTGCATGAAAAATTATGAAATTTAATTTAGGTTGCAAGAACTTTGAGACACACTGTGTACAAAAGACCAACTAGCATAACTACGCCAAGTGTGTACCCTTTTCACAAATGTCACATAATCCGCTTTGTCCCATCCTTTGTCCAAACATCCCGTCGAATGCTCCGGCAGACGAGGTATTTTCATGCCAAAGCGTTTTTTACCCTTCCCGTAATCGATGCTAAATTGTGTCCTTCTGCGAAGCGAGCGCTCGTTTGGCACTTTATCACAGCATCACTACCACCATCAGCATCAGCATCATCATCATCATCATCGTTGTCGTTTTCGCATGCTTTTTTGGCTCATTATGCTTGTCCTCGCGGTCGAGCTTAGTAGCCCTTCTACATTTCCGTTCCCCAAACTACCTAAGTTTTGTTTAAGTGGTGGAAAAAGTAGAAGCGTAGAGCAAGGTGGCGGTGGTAGTGGTGGTAATTGAACTGAGGATTGTGTTCACTTCATCACTTCAGTTCGGAAGACAAAATGGATCGTTAGGTTGACGTGCATATACTCAGACATTTAAATTGATCCTTTGGCAGCTTAGCTGTGTGTGCCTTTCCATTGCAACCGCTTTTTTTTAAAAGAGCTTTGCAAACATTCTAATCATTGTGATGTTTCTCGTTCATTGAAACCTTCAGACAACGGGGTTTTTTATTTGTTGAGATCCTATCTTTTCTTAAGACGGTATCATAGTTCATGAAAATGTTTTAAAAATCTGGTCACTTGTTCTAGAGAATAAGTTAATTACGATTTGTTTAAAGGATTAAATGCCCCATCGATGATACCGCTTTTACCATGCTGGTATTGATTATCGTCCTATCGAAACCAAACCGGTTCCGGATTAAATTAGCCAATTTAGATCAGCACTTAATTATATAATCCCAACGAATTAGGGTCACTGCTGAGAGTGGATTAGCTCCTAAGTGGTGGTATCGTATTGAAAGGTGGGAATCGCTTGTTTAACGAGTAATTAGATTGCAAAATTGGCAGGAAAAGTATGTATATTTAAATATTCAATTAGTTTTACTGTACAAAAATAACATGTATCCTATTTCTTTCCTTTTAACACAACTTTTTGTATAAAGATTGCAAGAACTGATAGTATGTTTTCAACAGTTTGTGATGACAGATACAAATTTTATTTTATTTTATTTTTCAATCTATTCTTATGAAGAAGAACAATGGGATTTTAATTAAGTCATAGCTTTCTGGAACCATTTTACGAAAACCACGATGGGTTTCCCCCATCGATGCCAGATTTCAAGTCAATAACCCTCGATTGAACAGTGACTGAGAACTTCTATCCTCTCGAGTGTGTCCTCAAGGAACCTTCTTGATGGAGTCTAATGGCAAATAAAAACAAACTCACAGTACAAAGTAAGCCAAGTCATCGCTCCCTAGCGTGTAGGTCGGAATGTACAACGTCTAGTCATTTCCCTGCTGCCTTTGCCTGGCACGAAAGTTCACTCGGACGGGAAAATTACGTTACGATTTTTGCTTTGATGGTAAACCGCAGACTTTTTAATTAAATTTCACTGTCATATTTCTCGACGGTCACCACTGGAACGTTCTTCTGTGTTTTTCACAAGTCGTCGGCACTGATCGATATCTTTAACGGCGTGCTGTAGTTGTTGTAAAAGGAGAGGACAGAAGGGAAAATTGCGGTTTATTTTTTCAATGGCAATCCAACGTCGTAGAAGCAAAGCCGGCGATAATTTAGTCGATCGATTGTTGATAAAAGTTTGCCCATCGATTTGGAAAATTGTGCCTTTCTTTCTCTCATCTTTTAATTGGTCATGGTTTGGTGTTTCTACAACTCTTAGCACTTAGTATATGTTTTGGGCATTCAATTTGCCTTTCCTCGCATTGGGCTTCACACAGTAAATAATCTGCTGTTCGTATTTTGTCATCTTTCGTGCATCTGTTGTATGAAAAAACTTTCAATTATAACCGGCTAGAAATTGGTAGAAATGATGCTAGCTTCTTTTGTTGTTCATGTTGTCCATCTGAAAGTAAAACCGAACGTCAATCCATCCATCTTCACATTCCCCACCTTCATCAATATTGATGAGCTGATTTGTGGGTTGATTGATTGATTAATTGGCTTTTATGCGTTTGCGAGTAAGATGGCCGTCCCCCGGGGGAAAACGATAGATTGAGTTTCTCCCTTTAGGAATTTTCTCTCCGAAAGAAAACGTCTTCCGTATTGTTTTGTTAGGAAAATCACGTGTGGTTGAGCAGTTATAACTTGTGGTTGAGTAGTTTTTCTATTTTGTTCAATGTTTGTTACAATTAGAAGTTGTTTTAGAAGAGAATTAAATGCATGACTATTTGAATGAAACAATCGATATGAGATACTTTAAAAGAATTACTGAATACGGAACCAAAAAACCATGGGAGAAAATACCCTGGCTGGAGGAAAAACGCTCGACCGGTAGTTAGTAGGGATTTATTTTCCCAGTCGGACGGGAATGGAAAGGCTCTAGGGGAAAGGTTGAGGTTGTGGCTGTTCCGCTTTCTGAAAAGTCGTTCTAACCAAACTCAACCATCGCCCAATGCGGGCGCACGGCAGGAAAAGATAATTTACCCATGATAAGCGTATTATTTGCGTATAACAAAGTGGATTTTCCAGCGCACGAAGCGCTGAACTTTTCACCAGCATATATTCGAGCGGGAACGCAGGACGCAGAAGCACGCGACGGTAAGGGATCGGATTTTCCGGACCCATTGCGCGGGGAAAGATATGAAGCACCGGCAGCCTATGTCGGTTTCGCATTTTCCCTGTTTTACATTCAAAAGCTTCCGCCCTATTTTTGATGTCCGGCCGGGGTCGATTTTGAGGGGGAGTCAAAAAAGATGAAAGCAGGGGGGATTTTCTCTTCCCTATGTGCTCGTCGGCATAGTTTGTTTGCCCAGGTCGATAGGAATTAATTTTCAGTGTTCACTTTGTGCGGCGTGGACCATTCGGAGGTATGCGTTTTTCGCCGGCCCAAATCCTTCTTTCGGGGAAATGTGTTTTCAGGAGCACTCGACTGTTAAATCCTTGTTTTTCGGGAGGATTTTTGAGCGGAGTGGTATTTGCTGTCGATGGTCTTCCGGTTGAAATTATTTTCCATCCAACAATAATTCTTCATTATAATTTGGTTTCAATTCGGCCGTCAATATTTGCATACAAAAAAGGATATTTTCTTCTCAAACGGACAGATTATTTTAACTTAAAAGAGGAAAATATTTTGAATCCTTTATATAAAAAATCTTTCTTTCCGAAAAGCTTGGTAACAAAACCTAATTCGATTTATTTCCCGTTTCCAAACACAATAAATCTTCCAATTAATGGAATACCAACAGTTCGAGGGGGGAAATTTATCGCCGCAAAGATTTTTCACACGCTTTTCAACCGTCCTCCTTTCGTAGGTCGTTTTTAAGGTCACTTGTTAGGAATCGGAAGCGTGTCGGTGTGCCGGGTTCAAAATCTTACAATCGGCTGATTTACGACACGGTTCACAATTGCGTGTCGCAACGTCCCTTTTCATCGGTCGGCAAGTTTTCACACACGCTCTCCATTGTGTTGGAAAATGGATCCTTAAGGGGGGCGAATTTTACTTTGGCTTTCGAAAATCGTTTCCTAGCGAAAAATGGACGCTGGGCTTTACGGCACACTTTCAATTTCTTGGTGGAAAATTGGGTGAAAAATCAACCAACCAGGCCGCCGAGCTTCGTGTAAGGATACGGTGAATTTGGGGAAACCTTTTTCGTTTGCTTCAATTCCCACGGGCTGTGAACGTGGAAGGAAAAGGGATGCTATTTACCAACGGTTCAGGGTTCTGACGCAGCTTGAGGGTGGCTTGAAAACGGGGAAAATCAATTTCCTGTTGCCTTTCCACTACATCCACCAGCTTCACGTCGTATTTCCACGTGGTTCCCCGTCCGTTTCTGCTAATGTTCTCGAGCATTTCTCTAATGGGAACGGTGTTTCGAAACGTGTTGCTTCTCCAATTGACCAGCTCGTCCTTTTTCGCCGATCGTCTGATGAAAGAACGAATGCTCGTTGTTGATGGATGTCGAATAAGCAGAATCATGATGGAAGGGAAACGAATGTCAGGTTGGGTTGGCAAAATCGAATCGGTGACCAATGGAACGTAAAGGGCGGGCATAAAGCTAGCACAATTTTGAAATAAATTGCACGCATGTGTGCAAACTTTGTGGGTGATAACGAAGTAATTTTCTTTAAACTTTTTTATGTTTCTGTAACAGAAATTTGGAAACCAAACGATGCTTTCAACATTTTCTTATTTTTTCATTCTCTTGATATTTTTAATCGGGTTTCACATAACATCTTTTTTCGCCTTAATTGTATTTTTATTTGTTGCGTTTTCAAAGAAAATTGTGTTTGAAAAAATCTTTCCACTCCCATTTCCCATGTGAAAGCAGTTCTAAATCGTTACCATTTGTATGCCGTACGTGATTTTCCTGCTGTTTTTCCTCTCTCTACACCCTCTGGCCGGTTTGGTCTTTTCAGGTCCATTTGGTCGGTTTTTCTTCCTGTGGATCTATCATCTTTTTTTTCCGATGTTTCCTAATGCGTGTCACGGAACGTGATTTATGTGCAATCGAAATTACACTCGTACTTGTCATGGCTTCTGTTTTCAGGTTTTTGTCTGCCTTACCTTCGTTGAAACGAGCTTTTACTGATTGCCATGTAACGGCACTCGTACCTAACGGTTGTCAAATAGAAATTGATGGAAAAATGATGACCAAACAGGGAGAGATATTAGATTGTAATGTCATGAATTACTTATTGAACCTAACTCAGTAATGAATTATTCTGAGTTTGGTATTCTGAGTAATGTAAAAATATCTTGATTTTCCTCCAAAATATAATTTTGTATTTGTTGACCATTTTAAAACGGTTCACAGAAGCGTATTTAATTTGAAAATCACACCAACAAATCTTTGTGGTACTAGAGAAAATATTAGTTTAGCCAGAATGCGGAAGAGTTTGCCGAAAAGAGTTAACAGTCGTTGGCATAATCGCTAAACTCCTCCTAAAGGTTCTGCACCCTTGGTTCAATAGAACCGCGAGATTGGTGGTGTCGACGCACCACAACCTTTTCCATCACGTCAAAAAGTCAAACAACTTTTGGCAGCGAATGTCAAACAACAAAGTCAAACAGTGACAGGACCTATAAAGCCGACGAGCACACATGCACACACACACACACCGTGTTGGGCTGTGAAATTAAATTTTCCAACTGCAAGCGAGGAAGGATCAGCTGCCACCGGCTCGCTGTGTACTGTACAACTCCCTAGAGCAGAGGAAATGGAACAAGAGATAACTGACAACGTGCTATAAAAGTTGCGCCTGAGCTGACGAAGATAAGGCCGGTGGGCTTTTGTAAACAGAAGTGGGCTACATGGGCCGCAGGGTGGGCGCTCTAAACTTGCAAACTGTGCGCCGTAACGGTATGCAGCAGTGCCGGGATGCAGCAAGGCCGGTAATTTTATGATCTGCTACATTAAAGCATGAACTCCCCGCTCGAGTACTGCTCCTAACTTGAAGCGCTACGAGAACGAATGAGATGTCTAATCAAGTGGTATATTTTGTCAACCTTATGCACTTGGAAACTTCGCTGTAATGGCCGGAACCAAGTGCCGGAAGCTTCGAGACTTCACACACTTGCAGCTGATATCATTGCAGCATTGTTCCAGGATCGTTATCTTCAAGCACTCAGTAGTTCCTTCTGAAGTAGCGCCACTCTATATCGGGACGTATCGGAGCATAGACTCGATCGAAGTACAATGCGCTTGCATCTTACACTAATGAATTATGGATTGCAGCAAATCAATTATGTGCTTCGCAACCGTCTGCGACGAGCTTTACGGGTTTAGAGATGGTTAAGAGCTACATCGTCGTACCCGGTTTGCTACATCTGATACTACGAATGCACTTTATATTGTTTTCCATCTCCTGAACGCGTTGCGCTGTTTAATACTAACGACGTACACGGACTCTTTTTCCTGCTTGTTTTCCACGGTGCACGGAAACGTTATCCTTTAAATCCCTTCGCCGCTCTCTCCTCGGAATAACAACTCTTTCCTTCAGTCAGAAAACATAGACAAAGTTTTATGTTACACAAAGAGGCTAGCAACGCTTTTGTTGGGATGGAGTATTTGCGGGAGAAAATTCCTCTACTCCTTCCCTTCCTGATACTTTTGTTTTCCCTCTTCATATTGTGCTCGTTTGAAAATTGGACGCAAAATCTCATGTGCAAGATTTATTACTCGACGTTAGTACAGTGGCTACCAGTCGGTTGGCTCCAAGCCGGTTCCCGTTTTCCCGAAACCGCACACCGAACCAAACCAGTCCTAAGACAGCACAACAACAGACAAGTGAATCGTTTCGGATCGAATTTATGTTCCGATCGGAGAAGCTCGACATTCGAAGGAGGCTGCAGCTTTTAGTGCAGTGATACACCGGCATGCAATGTCTTTGCAGCGCCCTGAAAGTTGTATAATGGGATGTGGGTTCCAACGGTTTCACCTTTTTCGCTTCCTTCTCCCTCTGCCCTTGAAGCACGCTTCAAAGGGAACCAACTGCTGCCGGCATAGTTGAGTGCTTGGGGAATTTTCCTGGGAAAATGCACTACTGGCAAACAATAACACGAACGTCTTGAGGTCTGCTTGAGTGCGGTGTGCCCTGGTGTGGAACCGCAGCCTCTGGTGACAGTTCCTAAGGCAACACGGGCGCCTTCACTAAGCGTGGGAAAATAGGCTCTCCAGCTACAGGGCTCCAAGACCAAGCCTGATGGGGGAAACTTCGTGGAAACCATCCTCAAGTGACATGCTTTCTACCTTTTTCTTTGCGTCACAAATGCCGGATCGTTGGTGGTTAAATGGTACTAGCAGCAATTGTGTTTCCCACTCGCACCAAAGTGCGCCCGAAGGGACGCTGCAGGATGGGAGTGTGTGGATCCACTTGCCAACGGCACCGAGGCTGGCATGTGGCTGCTAAAGAGCAGCAATTGAAAATCGTATTACCAACGGTCCGTGGGTGTTTGTGAGAAGCTGGCGGCAAATTGATGTGGCCAATAATTTACCAGCATATTTGGAAGGCGCTCTTGTAAAGTTAAACCGCACGATTTATTACTTCACTTTCAAAGTGAACAGTAGGCGCCATCTTTGCTAAAATTATTTGCGAAATTTAACCATTCTTTGGTTTATCCGTTTTCGGAAGTTTTAACCTCCGAATGTCTAGAGTTCTAGAATATGTTTAAACGAAGGTTTTTTGTAAAAGTTTGACGACTCGTGACCTATAGACAATTAGAGTTTCATATCAGAGCTTCAATCAAAAGAATGCAATTCATATTAAATAGAAAGTATATATAATGTTCTAGAGAAATATAAGTTTTTGATTCGGTCGTACGAAATCCATTGGAATAATGATTTAAAGTTAATGTCTTTTTAGCAAAATTAACCAAAAGATTTTTGGAGTTGTTTTCAAATTCAGGTACTCAATATTGTTGTTGTTACAAAGAGTACTGAAATGCTTTAATATTTCTATGGATTTTTTTTGTAATCTTAAATTGATTGCTACCTCTCAAGTTGTCACGAACTTTACTTTGTAAGGTACCTTTCAAATATCCCTAAGGGAATAGATATTAAGCATTTAATAATTGGTCAACTTTTTCAAATACTAACATTAGATAGCAAAACACATCAAAAATGTTGTATTTTTCTGGCTGTACCTAATTTCCATAGATTTTCAAATCATTACTCGTCATTAGTGGGTATTGTATGGGGTGATTGTACTCACACCTTGCAACACGAAAAAAGTAAGCCTATTAAATCGACTTTACATGCATCGAAAAAACACCCCAATTGAAATTATAATTATGATGACTACACTTGTTTTTCTGTGACAAAATATTGTGAAGAAAAAATAGCACCTAGTTATATTGGTGTTCAATTGTTCAAGTCACCCTTATACCTTCGTACGTTGTTTGGTGTGGAGCTTTCAGTCGACTATGTTCTTCTGCTGGTCGAGTAAGGTTCAGTTTTCGTGTTTCTTGCACGAAACACCTCGATCATCCCAGGCCTGCTAGAACCTTTCGAAACAAAGATGTTGGGGTGTTACTCAAGAAACAGCTAAATCAACATCAGTTCGGCGTTCGGGATCGGTGGCGAAATGAGAGGAGGCATCTATACACGCACGTGCCGGGGAGTTATTTTATGTGTCCTCGGCTCCACTCTCGTCACCATTTTCGCGGTCGTTCACGTTCGTTAGCGTGCAAAGTCGTTTCGAACGGCGTTAACGAGGAAGATCGCCTGCTGGACACCTTTCCGGCAAACATATACACTGACACACACATAGTTAGTTTTGTTTATAAATTGGCTCGGATTCGACACTGAGGCTTCCAACACCACCTCCTACCACGGTGAGCCCCGGGCGCAACGTACGAGAAGGTAGGGAAAGTATTGGTATCCAGCTCGAAATTAGCCTGTCGTGTCAGACATGCGACATAGGCCTCTCGTCAGTTGTAGAGGAACCAGCTTAACGGCCTAGACGGGAGGTTCTTGTTCGGTCCACTGGCACATCTGTGCTCTGGAGTTCGTTCGTCAGAAGTATCGAAAACGTTGTCGAGGTGACGCTCAGCGTGTGGTCCAGGAGGGTTTCAGGGTTTTCTGGAGTCGAACTCGTTAGTTCCTAGTGTGTCGCGCATGGTGAAGACTCGAGCTCCGATGGGCTCGGGTCGTCGACGAACGGAAAGCGTTGGACCGGGCCATCAAACCCCGCTCACTACCGGCACCGTTGTCCGGTGGAGTGCCGTGGGAATTCTGGTTACCTGCTCGGTGCTGGTGTTGGTCCTACCGTGGCCTCTACCTTACGAGCAAACCGTCGATGAGATCATGGAGGAGCGCTCCGGCCATCTCCAGGAACAGTGTCGCATGATCGCGGAAGCTGCGGGGAACGGGTCGGACCATCTGTTCCCCGCTTCTGGAGGTTCCCGACAGTATCAGCAACCGTTTCACAACTACTTCCTCCAACCGCGGCTCGGGTTGCTCTGGTGTTCGATCAGCAAGGTGGCCTCCACGACCTGGATGTACCAGTTCAATCGGTGGGCCGGTGTTCCGAGCGAAAAGATTGCCTACGCAGCGAACGATCTGAAGGCGCTGGCACGCATGTACTATCCCGTGCCAACGCGGGCGGACGTCGAGCAGATCAAGCTGAACCCGGAGCAGTTCGCCGAATCGCCTGTGGTGCGGTTCCTGCTGGTGCGTGACCCGATCGATCGGTTCGTCAGTGCGTACGAAGATCTGATCGTACGTCCGCAGAGCGCCAACTATCGTAACCTGCGGCGTTTCATCTTCCGGGAGGTGTACGGTGTCGACGCACCGGAGACCAGTGATAAGGTGTGTTTGATCAAGAATTTCGGTTGATTTAGGCCATGGCACAACTCATTTCCGGGGGGCGCTTTTATGCCTCTACAGCAAACCCCTGGCAAGTCGTCAACATGGGCGCAAACTGCTGACGGTTCTTTTGGCACCGATTCATAGCCCAATGGACTTTACCGAGACAGCGATAGACGATGTGTGCGCTGACGTGGTTCTTTTCTTCTCTCTCGTTCTCGTTCTATTGAACCGGTTCGGTTCTGGATCCGGGGCCACCAAACAGAGCGGCAACGCCACGTCTCTGCCGGTGCCGAGCTTCAGCGACTTTACCGAGTTCGTGTTGCGCAAGTCCAGGCTGCTGGATCCGCACTGGAACAGCTACTACAACCTGTGCGATCCGTGCTTCCTGCAGCCGACCGTGATCGTCAAGCTGGAAACGTACGAGCAGGATGTCACCTATCTCCTGCAGCTGCTCAACCTAACCTCAATGTCGGGCGCGGGCGATCGGTTCGAGGTACACCGGCTGAATGTAAATAACCATCGGGGAGCCGGCGGGCTCGACTACCAAGGCGAGGCTGATGGGAAGCGGGCGTCCACGATGGCTCGTTTGGCGGAGCTGAGTGGCGAACAGTTCGAACGGTTGTACCGCCGGTACGAGCTGGACTTTCGGTTGTTCCAGTACGACGCGAGCCAATACTTTGCACTGTTCCGCGATGACTGATGGTCGAGACTGAGTCAACGGTTTTTTTTTTTGAGTGATAGGCGTGAAAGTAGGATACAGTTATTTATTTAGGTGGCACATGCTGCTGGCTAAGCTCTTGTGCAATAAAAAGATATGTTACCACAAAGAAGGCTGATAATGTTTTATCTTCGGTTAGTCGTTTTCAATTGATTTTGCCTACTTCGTTCATGGTATGTTTTGATAGGTAGCGGAATTTGGGGCAAGTCTGCCACCTTTGCGATTCGTTCTGTAGTTTACTAAAATTTGTTAAACGCTGGCTTTATTTTTAATACAATTTTACACGTATTTTTTAGCTTGTCGTTGAGTTTGAGAAATATAAACGCAAAAACTATAACTATTCTATAATTGTTTTAAAAATGGATGAAAATCATGTACTTTTTGGTGCTTCGGGGCAAGAATGCCAGCTTAAATTAAGGTTTAAGGATTTAATAGAAAAATTTTTAGCATATGTGGCGCTAGTATATGTCAAATAGAGCATTTCAATATATTTTATAGACCCATAACGACCTAAATTTAGCTCCAAACTGGCGACGAAAGTTGTCTGCTTGAGTATCATTTATTTGGCTAGCGTTCTCACGGTTTTCCATTCTGGCCGCTGGGAAACTTCTTTGGGACGAAACCCGCTTGTTTTTAGAAACCATCCTGCTTTACTGTAAACTCAACAACAATTTTTAAGTTTTTGGTAGTTTCACTCTTTAGAATAATAAATGATATAGGGGTGGTACTCTTGTCCCAAACAGTGATGGCACTTCTGCCCCATTTTTTAATTTTTTTAACTCAAATTTTTCCGTGAAAAAAATTTTTTTTTTGCTGATCCCACTTTTGCTTAGCTATGCGGAGTGACTTTTACCTTCTCGATTTTTTGTTTCAATGGATTTTGGCAGCTTTTTTAATTTGGTGGAAATATTATAAGATTACCGTCCATTTTGAAGCGTAGCATAAAATGTATGACAAAAATGCGAAAAGCACACTAATTTCGGTACATTATATGTAGTAAGAGGTATTGACTAATCTGTATACTCATTTGGTTATTTAATTAAATTTTGACTGAAAAAATACCACGTTGCTCACTTGCCCCTATGGTACACTTGCCACAATTACCGCTACATTATGCCGGGATGGAAAATACAATTGATCAATTGATTTATGTGGTTTTCGTCCATTTATCAATTGCTTGTTCAGTTTGTTTATTTAGGGCCTTTATAAAAATCTTATCATATCTTCTTTAAAGAACTCGTTTGCTTTGGTACAGTGTTTGAGAATTTATTTGCATACATTTATCACTTCTTTCAACAACTTTAAATCAAGACCTAGGGGTGGACGGGGTAATACGCACCCCTTAAGGAAAACTCTTGAATTTTCAATTAAATGGGCTGGGTATGGTTGATTTTATTAACTCATTTGGTTCATAAAGGTTCTAACTAGTAACCTATTAGGGAGTTTTTGCCGTTTTTGCTAAAAAAATCATGAAATTTTCAATTTAAAAAAAGTGCGATTTTTGATCGACTATTTCTTGATGGGGGCAAAACGCACCTGTCTTGCGGTAAAATGCTCCAAAATGGGTAATACGCACCAAAACGAAAAGAAAAAATACACAATAAAAGTGAGGCAAGATACACAACAAAATAGAGGTACACTGCACTCATCAAATAACCAATTTTGGACCAAATAAATAGTTTAAAAATTTCGTCAGAACCGTCGTCGGCAAAATTACGAATTACCGGTTCGAACCGGTAATTTTGGTTATTTTGCTTTTATTTCGCGTTTCTGTTGATGTAGAGCTATTAAACTCACTAGGTGACCATATTTTAGTTCATTCTTGCAGAGAAATTATTTTTTTCGCGACTAGAACTTGTTTTTCATAATAAATTGGAAAGGGTGCGTTATGCCTCAGGGATGCGTATTACCCCGTCCACCCCTATATGTTACCGGATGCACCAATTCTTGTTCTGTCTTATTGTGTGTTTAACAGGAATAAATCAACAGACCCGATCCTTTCCATGTTGTTAACTTTGATTCATCATAAAAACAGCATATTTAAACACATGGTTGTTTCAGCCACACTTTCGTTTGTGAATGTCTGTAAAAGCTTACAAAAGGACTCCATACGAGCGGTGGAAACCGAATGGAAGCATTTTCCTCCCTGATGGAGAACACTTGGCGAGCGGTGATTGAGGCAAATCTCGCCTTTATCCCTTCGCTTCGCTCATCTTCCCTATTGTTCCGAGCAGCTTTAGAATGCTTTTCATGCATAAGAATTACTCGAGCGTAGGAGTGTCTCTTTGTGCTTCTTGTCCGGGAAAAGCCTCGCACCTCGGCTCAAATGCTTGCAAATCCTTGAAAATGCAAATCGGTGTGGAAAA
>KE525351.1:1504495-1547777 GCA_000441895.2 Anopheles sinensis | reverse complement strand
GGTGCTTCGGTGTACGAAAAGGATGAGTTTTCCTTTTTCCTCACTGCGTTGTAGTTACTTTGCGCATGTTGACGCCATTAGAGCATCCAACTGATAACGAGTTCAGAAACTATTGCAGCTTCTAGTCTAGTCCTTGAAACCCCTCCACTTCCGGGAAAAAGGAAACACACACACAAACACTAAAGTGATGTAAAAGCAAAAACTGGAGGATCTTCGGACGCTGTGTAATCCATCAGCTCAGCATCAGCTGCGAAGATGAGGAAAAAAAATGGCCTGTAATATGTTGTTGCAGCACCTCAACTACTGGATCGCGTTTGTTGTTCCGCATGCATCTTGTGCTTCGAACATTAAGGAAAGGCATAAGAACCTTCCGTGTGGGTCCTTTCATTTTGTCGATGGAAAAAATGAAACACGAAAATTGTGTGAGAGAGCGATTGAGATGATATACGAAGAAGCATGAAAGCGAGCATGTTGTTCGCTAAAGAAAAATGTCTTTCATGTTTAACTATTTCGGTAGTTGGGTAGCAGCATGATTCAAGGAGATATTCAAGCTACAAGGACTTTTCATTCGGTTTAGCGTGGTTTTATCTTATGCAGGGTTTTTTTTGCTTTTCCTTATATTTCTTTACATTTATCAGCGAGCTCGATGTAATCTTTAAAATCAGAAGGCTGTAGCCAAACTTTATTACAAAATGTTGTTGCTTCGAACCGCTTCTGAAATTCGAATTGAGAAAGGGCCCATTAAATTGCGAGTTTAATGAACATATTACATGAACTAGACTTGAGTTGAAAACATTGCAAAATGTACAGATAGTATTTCTAGTATTACGAATCGTTGATATTTGTTAGTTTTCACGCCAAACATTTCGTCATTTTTCGGTTTAAATCAACATTCCTAGCCGGGAATCTTTTCCGAAAAGCGTGCTAACACGTTATTTTATTAGCGACCACTTAACGAGTGTAGATGGTTCCGCAACCATTATCGCCTGCTTCTGATACAGTGTTGGTATATATTCTATGTTTAATAGTGAAAACCGATGTGGAAGTTGCCACTGGACACCATTATCGCAAAACACAACGACCAATCTGAGCAAGGAAGGAGTAGAAGCCCAGAAGAAGAACTGTTAGTGGGAAATGCAACAGGATGTGACGCTGCAGTGAAGAGACAATAAATGCGTTGGGGGGAAATAACGGACGGATTTTCCCAATATAAGCGACGATGATGATGATGATGATGATTTTTGTTCGGTTCTGCGATGGGTTTCCTCAAGGGGAGTATCTTTCAAATCGCTCGATCCAAGATGAACGACCCGAGCGAAAGCAACGACGAAAGCGAGCCACATTAACAATGTTTAT
Source organism: Anopheles sinensis (assembly GCA_000441895.2). Taxonomy (NCBI): domain Eukaryota; kingdom Metazoa; phylum Arthropoda; class Insecta; order Diptera; family Culicidae; genus Anopheles; species Anopheles sinensis. The sequence goes on along the minus strand of KE525351.1, from coordinate 1,546,421 downwards.
TTGCCTGTGAAAAGCTATTCACATCGTCTCGAGGTGGCCAGCGTCAGAAGAAAGTTTTCGTTTTGCAAAAAAGCGACCGAGAAACGTTAACTGGAGGAAGGAAAAATGGCAAGAAACCGAAAACATAAATTGGATTTGAGCCTTTGCACTGCTTCTGCAGCGTCGTCGGTCAAACGCGTTAGAACAATAAAGTAGGAAGCTAAGTAAACAAAAAACCGAAACATTGTTTCTTCTCCAATTGTTTTGGAATGTTGTTCTCTGTGTAGGACACAAAACCCGGTCCAACTGCGAGCCGGAAAAACTGCCATGAGCGTGTTTTGGTTTCCCTTCGCTCCCGGGACGAAAATGAACGGCAGAAGAAAGCGTCGGAAAAACTTTCTACTTTGGTTGTCGTTATTTTATTTGTATATTCTTTTGTTTTCATGTTTTTTTTTCGCTCACCACTTCTCCTCCTTAACTTGATCCAAATGTCCCGTAGTGGGTTGTATTGAGTATTGTTATTGTTGCTGTTGCAGATTCGATTGCGGTGAGAACGAAATTTGAATTTTACCATTTTCCGGAGCCCGGAAGGGCTCTCGCTGCGCTTATTTCAGTTTTCCATCCGATGAAAAAACTTGTTTCTGATTTCAGCTTCCGATTTCAGGTTGCTTTTCTTTTCTTTTAACTTTGCTGCTGGCTCGTATCGATTCGAAACTAAAAATCGAACTTGCTTTTTAACTTTTTCAATAACTTAATCCAATTGCTTACAACTGAACTTGTTCCGTATTGTTCCTCGAACAGCGAAGAAACTCTTTGGCAGCTCCTCCGGAGGCGGGGAAGCAAAAAGATGTTTGCTACCTGCAGAGCGTTTCTCCATTTCCGTGGAGTTGTTAATTGTTTTAATTTACTTCTTCGGACCTTCTTCCCCGAGTTTCAACATTTTGTTTAGTTTTGCACTTGGCGAAACGAGGCTGGTACGGGTTTTTGTCCTTCCGAACGCACAACCTTTGGAAGCTTGTGGAAAAAGGATCTCTCGCAGAAGGATATTTTCTTTTTCCGACTACCACCACACAGCGATGCGAGAGCAAATTAAAACCATCCATTTTGCCTCACTTGGCTTACCGAAAGGGCTTACCGGTGAACGGGGGATCTCGGTAAATTATGATAATTGCGTGACTCTTCGTCCGGCCGATGCTTGTTGCTTTTGTAGGATTGTTTTCACTTGCCCGATGGCTTGCTTGTTCTATGGAACCCGCGAAATGTCTTCTTACAAATTGGTTGATGTTTGCAACGTGCCTCAAGGATGAGGATGAGAGACTAGCATTCCTTTTTTCCACTTTAAGAGACGATGAAGCCTCGTGATGATTGTCAATTACAGCTGAAATGATGTTTTACTGTCGGTTGTAAAATGTAATGTTTTTCAATATGCCATAATTTATCTAAGCTCAAGCTGATTTTATTAAGTTATATTGGACGGGTATGTTAGCCTCTAGTTCGCTTTTTTCAGCTCATGTTTCTACAACTTTTGCCTCATCTGAGATTCTGTTAAATTAAATCCTTTTTTTCTGACGCGCCCTTGGACTTGCTCTTCGGATCCGCAACGGTTTGTTATCCGATCCCCCGAGGCGCAGTGTGTTCGAGAGCGATATTTAATTGTGGCCCTCGGTCGGTTGCGCCTTGTGGAAGGACCCGAGTCCAAATGGGGCGAAACGGGGAGGAGAAAGGCGACACCACCGCAACCTAACGATTCGTTAAGTTTGCACAGGATCAAAACCAAACAAACCGACCGAAACAACGAACCGCCTTCCACCGGGTGGGGTTGCAGCACAATGAGCCGGAAAAACTCCCCGCCACGAACTCCAGTGTTTTCCGTGCACATTTTATCTCAAACCGCATGGAACCGCACGAAAAACTGGCCGGTTCTCTCCGCCGGAAGCGCCGAGCGGATAGATAAAACTGTCTCCCGCTCCACGCAAAAGGGTCGCGTTTTCCCGATGTTTGTAGGAAAGGGAGAGAGAGAGAGAGAGGGTAAGGCACCATTGCCACTTAAGTTTGGCAGGAAAAACGATGTCACCTCAGCGAGCGACACAGCGATGGCAAACATTTTCCGTTGCGAGTGGAAAGAGGAAAAGTGTGACCAGAAAACCGGCCGGGGTCTGTTTGCGAAAGCCCTCTGTTTGCTGCGCTGCCTCGGTAGGAAGCCGGTTTCGTGATGGGAAGGTTCTGCATTGCCCGGCCCGGGAAACACCCGGAGCAAACCGTCTGTTCCGACCGAGATCTCGCACCGACGCACCTTCTCTCCCTCACTTTCCGCTGAATGTTTGTAAACCCCTGCCCGTTATCGCCGACGTGCGAATGGATTAAAACTTGCCGGCTTCAGGAGGTAGGAGAGTTTCAAGGGAGGGAGGGTTTAAATATTGTTTCACTGTCGCTTTCCCTAATTCCAGCTTGTTGCGTGCAAACAATAGTAAATTATGTTTTCGAAGAATTTCGCAAACTCGCACGATTTTCCCTGCCACGGATAATGCTGTGATTTCATCCGTGCGGTTGAAAAGATGATTGTTCCAATTTTCACAGAAACACTTCCCCAAAACATGTCGAACTATTTTTTATATTGTATAGTTCTGTAAAGCAAATTTCTATTTACTTTTTTTAAATCTGTTTTTGTTTTATTGGGTTTGGCACGTCGAATCCATTAAATGGCGTAAATTCCCTATATTTTTCCTATTTTCAGATATTGTAGATGAGTTTCAAAAACATTATGGGAGGTTAAAATGTTTGAATAGTTAGTTTTGCATATAATATAACTGAATCCCCTAGTGCCAAAGGTGTAATGTTTGAAAAATGTTGAATAAACTCCATGTTTTGCTTGTCGAGATAGGTGGGTTATCAAATCCAACTAATCTTAGCTATAATATGTTGCAAGCTAGTTATACATTTTTCACATCATCTTTTATGAAATAAATAACTCAATGAAAGCAAATATTCATTTTTTTTACTTTGATTTTTTACGTAAAAACTTTTCATATGTTTCTTTTGATGTTGCTAAACAGGATTTATATACATGTTAATGTAACCTCTATAAGTCACACATTTTTCAAACGTTTTTCTAACCGCGATGCTGGCTAAAGTATTTTCTCTAAATATTTACATGAAACATGTTTTCTTGAAATTTGTTATCTGATTTAAAAGGACAAATTATTCTACGCAAAATTCTTACTTCATCTTTCCTGTTTTTCAATAATTGATTCACGTATTATCAACTTCGTCTAGAAAGGAATTGTTTATCGATGAGACAGACTCTATCTCTACGGCGTTCGCGACCGGCGTCAATCAAACCAATCGGGCGGTAATTACGTTAATTTTTGGCCAATTAAATCTTTCTCGGAAGAACCGCTTTCCAGCGCGCGCACGCACCCCGGACCGCGGTTTCCACTAATTTATATTGCCCAAATCACATCAAATCAGCTCATGTTTGCCTTTCTACTGCTGCTCGAAACGCTGAGCGGCCCCAAAAGTGGGAGAATTCCACCATCAACCAGGTTCCGTTCTGCAGCAGGTTGTAAAACGTTTATCATTACCATTCGGTTCACTTTTCGTATGAGTGTGTCTTCGGGCGTGCCTGTGTGTTGTTACTGGTTTATTGGTAGAGGGAAATAATAAAGTGTTAATATTCCTTTAGTGTGTTGATGAAGTTTATTTGTCTTCTGTGTTTTTCTCAACATAGAGGATGTAATACATTTTGGTTATGTGTCAGGCGAAGGTTTTACTGTGTGACACCTGTTAAACCAACCGGATGTTGGTCTTTCCCTTAGTTTCTGTTTCTACGTAAAGGATTTCCCCTGCTTTTGGAATTCTCATAACTCTTTTTCCAACTCGGTGGTTTTTCTCACTTTGTGCCGAAAGCTGCCAGCAACGCCACTTGCAAATGGCCTGTCCCACACTGTCTCACCACCTCCTCCTCCTCGTATCCTACCATCCTACTGCAGGGTGGGAAATTGCCAAGTGGGCAATTTTTCGGCACTACCGGCAGAACCCTAGGGGTGTCCAGCTCTTTCCATGCCCGAGGCGGCAGGTTGTTTTCCGAAACTCCGATCGGGCTCCCTTAGGGCCGAGAAGGCAATGAGTTTATCAATTATGCAAACGAACCGACCCGGTGAGGCGGGGGCAACGAAAGAACACTAACCAAGACAACAACAATCAGGCTGAAATTTTCACTCCATCACCACGGTGGATTTCCACAGAAGGCTTTATTTGTTGAGACCTCTTCCCGCGGGGGTTGTTAAAGCTTTCTAATTGTGTCTGTGTCGTTGTGTGTGTGTGTACCACTCGGTATCCTCTTATGTACGGCAAGCAATTTTTGCCGGGCCAACTTTAATTCATTTACTCGCCAACCTTCTGCTAGTGTTCGGGTGGAAAATTTCTCCAGCACCGGACGGTTCGTCGCTTCGGGTCGGTCATCATCCGTTCGACTGGGTGGAAAAGTGTCCTCCGCACCCAACGAACGAAGAATACGAACGATGCGGGTTTCCGCTGTTCGTACTTCCTGCGAAAAGTTTTCCTTCCGTCCCCGGTTGAATTTATTCCGATTCCACACTCGCGCACAGGTTCCGGAAAACGGAAAACCCTTCCCCACTCTTGCTGGGTACAATTGTCACAGCAGCAGCACAGACTGGCATGCGCAATCCGAGAGGTTGCCCTTTGTTACTGACTTATTTCCACCACAGAAATTCAACTCGTTTGCCTTCGGTCGCTCGGGCAGAACAAAAACGCACACCACGACTAGCGTGGACGGCAAAGTGTTTCTCCAGTCTCTTTCAACTTCAATTATAAAATTTTCCCTCGGTTCTCCCCTTGCTGATCCATTTTACAGCTGCAGAGCTTTCTCACTTGTTTTTTTCCTTCGCCCTTTTCCCGAGTGCTAGTGGAAGCCTTTCTCTATTCTGTTGTTCTCCCGTACTTTGCTCGGTAAGTCATTATTCTCGTACGGTTGACGCCTACGAAAGATCTTCCCGCCAGGTGAGATCCCCCATGGTAATCACACACACAAAGTTGTCGAGGAAAACCTCGACGGTGGATTAAATTATAAAAAATTTCATTACCTACCATCGTTCCTCGGTGGTTTCCCGTATTGTGTTACAAATAACCTTCCTTAAGCCGTTTCCGATGAACAAGCTAAATCGCTTGCGGGAAAATTAAAGAAAATAGATGCTAACTTGAAGCGCGAGGTACTAAAAAAAAGTAAAATAAAAATCCAATAATAACCTCCCGTTCGCTTTTCCGCAATCACAGAAGCCAAGACCGCTTTCTGGGATGGGAAGGATAAATTGCCTTTCTTCTACCTCGTCCGCGCGAGTGCAGCATCGAATGGTTCAGGTAATACTTTCCCAATGGAGGCGCCTGGTGATTTATGGAAAAAGGCACAGAAATCGTCGTTCGTTGCAAACGGGCAAACGGGTCTCCGGATAAGCTTTCATCAACGTGGAAAAACGGACGAGTTATAGGAAAGCAACAAGCTTCTATTCCCGTTAGTTTTCCATTTCTCTCCCCCATCAGATGGTGCCACCTTTCGCACCCATAATTTTCACTCCTTTTCATTCATCGGAGGGAGGTCCCTGTGTGTTGAGGTAGAGAAATTTGGTGGCTGATTCAATTGTAAAAGCCGAGGGGCTGGTGGAAAACGAAAGTGGCGTCAAGGGTGTAAAGTATGCAAATTAATTCACATTGGGAAACCTGCGAGAAGTGAGCCCTTGAGCACACGGTTAACCGGAAAAAAGGGATCAATCACGGTCCATTGTGACCTTCCGTAATTAATGACTTTACGGAACCACTCAGATTTACAATGAACTAAAAAGAAAGGAAACTACTAGAAGGAGTATTTTACATTTGATAAAATCATCAAATCAAAATGAATTTTATTTTTGTTTTCTTTGTTGTCAAAGAGACTCTTGAACATTTTAATTCTAAGATGCTAATAATGCTTTGAACGACACCTACGAATAAGAAAACAAATCACGTACAAACAACCCAGTTTATCTTCTTTACAACGTTGCTAATTCGTCATCTCATTTATGTGATGTTTTGCTTAATTTGTTTAGTCACATTTGGAAGCTCGCTACTGAAACCCGAAGTAATATTGCATTGAGCCGTCAGCATTTTAGCGTGAGCGACCTGGTTAGCGGTAATTAGAATTATTTATACAACTTCCATGCTAGGCTTGTTTCATCCCACGGAAGATTAAACTTCCGACAGGCGCGCTACTCATTAGTCAACGACAGCACGCTGCCTGCAACATTAGGCTCTCGGTGCGTTTGGCTAATTACGAAAACCCGTACGACGTTTCTTTGGGTTTCTTCCTTTTTTGGGCTCGGAGCTACCTTTTCATGTTCTACCGGGCTCTTTGGCCCGACGGGACCAAAGCTATCCCTTGCGGGTAGCTAAGCCCTTTAAGTGAAAGACAGCAATCATTTTTCTAAGCCCTTCACCACCTGGTGCTGGGTGTAGATGACGCGCAAAGGTATTATTATTTCTCGGCCGGGTGGAAAGTCATCCGTCAGGAGATGCGTGTTCTGGTGAAATTTATCGAAAGACCGGGTGGGCAGACGTTATTTAAACGTGTGCCCAGCAAGATGTCTCCGATAGTAGGACATAAGGATTTTAAGGGGAAGGAAAAAGCTGGCACGTATCAAGATTTACGTTATACAATAACAACAAATTGATTCCACCTGTCTTTCGACACAAGGCTTTACACATTAATTTAAAGCGAGAGCAATATTTTTCTACTCCTTAACGACGTACTTTAAAATTTAAACACATATTTTGCTAAATTCAACAGGGTTTGTAGTGCTTCAATGGATTTATTTTAATTGGGAAGGTTTTATATATAATATTTATTTATTTTTCTAAACATTTCATTTTCAATATTTTTACAATTGAAATATTTCACATGTCAACATGAAATTTCATAATTTGCTTGTTTAAACTGCATTTGAAACAACCCAATGTATGATTGAAAATTTAAATGACAGTTATGCTAATAAAATTCCAAATCATTGAACTCCAAATACGAAAAGAACAATGAGTGTAACCTGTTATTTGGTGTATGAAACCCTTTATTATGCATTCTACCTAACAGTGTTTATGGTCAGATTCCTCTTCATTCCTTGTACAATATTTATACCATCAGCAGCCAAACGCACATGAAAACATTTCGTTATTCGCTCCGGTTGCTATATTCCAATATCAGGTTGCAATCATATATTATGTCCCCTTGCCTTCTCTCCCAAACTATTTATCTTCCGTGCACAAAACGCCCCTTTCTTCCACCATCGTCGATACGTGCATGCATTTGACGCATTCATCATCTTCGTTTGTCGTCACCGTTATGATTATGGCACATATTTTACGACAAATTGCCAACGAGAGGTCGCATTGCATTGGAGCAGGTACTTCTGTACCTTTTACCTTCTGCTACAATTTCTGTCGACGACAACTGCCAGCGCGAAGGTTTCTTCCGAGAAAACCATCCAAAGAAACCCGACGGGATGAACATTTTCCACCCACACACCCACTGTAATTCTTCTGTCCTCTGCAGCGCACTTCCGTTTCTATTTCATATCGCTTTTATAGCATCGAAGAACCTTACGAATGTGGAAAGTGATGAAAAATTATACTTCCCGTTTACCTTCCGTTCGTGAATCGTCATGAACTGTCACAGTCAGTGCTGTGGAAGGAATGTAAAATGATTCCTCAAACACCCACATAGGTAGAGAGGGACAGTTCCATAAGTTGTCTCGTTAAATCTTAGCGTATGCAAGGCAGGAAGGTGCAAGACACAACACAAGACAGTTTGAGTCGGGAAAGAATATGTAAGGTTGTTCGGAAAAGTTTTTTTCATCGGCATCCCCGGAAACGGGGGCAAAAGTTTCTTAAACTCTCCAGCCATGGACAGAGTGGATCCTCGTGACTGCAGTTGTAACTTTGGAGAGAGTTTGGTAACTTTTGGTGCAATCGATCCCTGCAATATTTCTTTTTTATTTTGGTTTCGAGTGCTATCTCTCGTCGAACAAATAAGAAAAAATTGTGTGTACATTCAACTCGGCAACCGTGCATATGGTAAAACGGTGCAACGGTAACAAGCGATTGTAAATAATTAAAATATACCCGAGGACAAGAAACTTTATTCCCCTTCCGTGGTTTGAACCTCGGTTCGGAACTCCGAACGATCAGTTTCTCATTCTAGCAACTGGTTGTATATCAGATGCTAAGTAGACTTAATAAACTTTCCCCGACGCCACCGTGTTCCCCCTCCCACGAGGGGAAAAGTTTCACATGCAAGCTTTCTTCTGTAATGCTTCAGATTACCGTTTGCAAACAGTGAAGAATATATTCATTAGTTACGTGACTGAAAAAATGTAGAACAAGTTTTTAAAGGAAGGGATAGACAAACTTTCCAAATATTCAGGGTGAAGGTATACAATCTTAAAATATTATGTCAGGCACTCGACAATAAGCACGTGAACAAGCAACAACAGATGGTTTTGTATCAAACTAGTGAATGTGTAGAAATTCGCATGAATATGTATATTTTGTTCAAAATCATTTTGTAAGTTAAATTATTTACTCGTCTCGTATGGTCTCACCGGATGGAACTGCGCTTATCAGACGGGAAGTAAGTAACCTTATCTTTAAATACGCATATTTTGATATATATTGACCATACTCAGATTTAACAATAAATATCTCCAATCCTTGTACAGCTTTAGATAAACCGTGTTTGCGGGTCATATGAATCGCCATGAATCATCGATCGAAATTCTTTCTATGACATAAAATAATCGAACGTTGTGTGGAATGGTGATTCAACGGTCTCTTTATTTTTGCAAACTTCATAACGTAGATTACACGCGGCGCTTATCTTATCCGCGACCACCATGCACTGTAACAGCACTTCGATGGCCATAAAAATCATATCGCTTCGAAGGGTTGTCGATAGAATCTATCGGTCCGCTTTCGATAGGCCCGGAACTAATCCCTTAAACCGCCGAACGGAACCGAGTTCACGGCAATAAAGCCGCACCATGTTCCACGTTGGGCGCTAAATCTAAAATAACGGGGAAAAAATAACACTAGATGGACAGATTATGTCCTCGCTCAAACCGGGTATTTCTCAGCCAGTTTTCTGTCCGTCTCGTTCAACCCAGGGTGATCACGGGATTAGGCGGACCATTTCGGTGGCTTCAGCCTTCCTACTCCTATCACTCGATGTGCAGATGGGCGAAAATGCCGGTAGGATTATGATGGCCAACCAGTTCGCGAGCTTCTGAATCACTTCGGAAATCACCCGTCGAAATCCGCCCTAAGATCCGAAATATTGTCTTTCCGTATGTCCGGTTAAAACACGGCCGGTTCTTTTCGCCGGATGAGACCGCTTGCATATTCCTCGCACGTGGTGAAATTGTGATCGTTTCTGCGGTGATTCGAATTGGATTTCGGATAGATTCTCTGTCGATTGAGCATGGAAAAGCAAGTTTTCCACATACTAATCAAGCATTTAATAAGGCTGTGCTAGCTACCACCGAGCTTTTTCTGATTGAGCTGCGTTCAGTGCTTCAATTACTTTCGAACCCTTCCACCGGTTTTTAACGTTTTCCGTTAGTTTATTAGAGTTTTTTTCTGTACCCAGAGGCAGATTAAGCGTTTTAGAGGCCCCAAGCAGCTATAAATTTGAAGGCACACTTTTATTTTAAAATTTAGAAAATTTATATTACATTTAAACCGTAACAAAGCAATCAAATTTATATTAATCTACAATTTACCTCAATGTTATTTCTATCAAATGTTTTTTATTGGCCTTCATTGGGAGATTTCATGTATTCATAGATTAATTTCCAATAGAATTCATGCTTCATGTTCCATGAACAAAACTTAAAAGTAATTTGTTTTTTTACTTTTAACCAAAAAAGTTTTGGTCGTTTTAAAACTGTTAAAAATTCTTTTTGTGAAACGTTTAAAAAAAAGATACAATTTTAATCAGTTACAATTTGTTTTGAAATATACAGTTCTCTACTTTAGCTGTTCCATAATCCTCAAAGTATTCTGAGAATTTTTTCCTTTTTGAAAAACAAAATGTTTTAATTGATCATTTAAATATTGTATAAATAAATGTTTTAATTGATCATTTAATAATAAATACGTTAGTGCATCAATCATTGTATTTTGGTCTAAAAAAAGACCTTTTCTTCATCAAAACTAAATTCATACAGCTTAGTTGTATCTTTCTCACATTTTCTATTTCTTCATTTTCTTTGCATCACGCATTTGATACGACAAGCAACGTTTCTGCAAAATCATTCAAGCATTAAAATTAGGAAAAATATTGACAAAAATGTCGGTGCTTTCGACAGCTTGGGACCCCAAGAAGCTGCTTAGTTCGCTTTCCCTCTGATCTGCCGCTGACTGTACCATAAACGGCTGTTTTTGAGTTGTTTTATACTTTCCTTGCCAAGTTATTTTACCCCGTGTTTCTACTAGCAACAGTTGGTTGCAAGCATGGTTTGTTTTTGCATCCTACATATCTCTCCTACACTAATGCCCTTCCAATTATGTTAATTCAAAGTACATAAACTAATCTCAAAATGTTCGTTCTTCATCGTCACAGAGTGGCAGCGGGGCCGTTGACACCGGCGGCGGAGGAGGAGGCGGTGTAGAAGGCGGAGCAAAAAACACGGACACGGACACGGAAAAGGAAATGCTCCTGTCGACGGCCGAATCGTCGGCCTACTCGGCACAGGAGGTCGCCGCCCGGCTGCGGGTCGATGTCCGGACCGGACTCCGGTGGTCCGAGGCCAACAGCCGCTCGAAGATCGTCGGCTACAATGAGCTGAACGCGCTCGATGATGAACCGCCCTGGTTGAAGTACGTCGAGCAATTTAAAAACCCCTTGATCCTGCTTTTGCTCGGTAAGTTTCGGGCGTCCCGGGCTCCAAGTGAACCACTCTAAAGGTTCCTATTTCTCTTCTTGTGTGCTCAGGTTCGGCCGTCGTCAGTGCCTGCATGCGACAGTTTGACGATGCAATCAGCATTACCATCGCGATCATCATCGTCGTGACGGTGGCGTTCATCCAGGAGTATCGTTCGGAAAAGAGTTTGGAAGAGCTTAAAAAGCTGGTACCTCCGGAATGTCACTGGTAAGCAATCGTTGGCGAAAGCCCTAATGCGGATCGGATTATAATAAACACATTTCTCTGTTGGTGCTCCTTTAGCCTACGGGAAGGACGACTGGAAACGTTCCTCGCCCGCAACCTGGTGCCGGGCGACATCGTCTATCTGAACGTCGGCGATCGCGTCCCGGCCGATATACGCGTGTTCGAGGCGTTCGATCTGTCGATCGACGAATCGAGCTTCACCGGTGAGACGGAGCCGGCGCGCAAGAGCGCCGAGGTGGTGCTGAACGCCAACAACACCAAAAACCACGCCAGCATGAAGAACATCGCCTTCATGGGCACGCTAGTTAGGTGCGGTAATGGAAAGGTAAGAACCAACCATCCGTTGCTTTTTGTCACTTTGACCCGACTCACCAAATGTTCCTCTCTCCACACACCACCACTCACGAACAGGGTATCGTAGTTAGTACGGCCGAAAACAGCGAGTTCGGCGAGGTGTTCAAGATGATGCAGGCCGAGGAAGCGCCGAAGACACCGATGCAAAAATCGATGGACATACTGGGCGCTCAGCTGAGCTTCTACTCCTTCTGCATTATCGGCGCCATCATGCTGCTCGGCTGGATCCAGGCCAAACCGCTCGTGGAGATGTTTACCATCAGCGTCAGCTTGGCCGTGGCCGCCATTCCCGAGGGTAAGTGTTACGTTTGAGTACCGCTGTTTTTGGGCTGCAAATGGCTCCTTGCCATCGGTTTCTTTTTTTACCTCTTTCGTTTTAAAATGACCTCCCACATTTGTTTCAACTAGCTGTACAGTTTCATTGCTATGAAGGCTAGGGTAAGGTCAAATTCCAACGATGTTACAGATTACGAGGTTACAGATAAATCATACTTACTTAAGCAGATAAATCATAGTCACTAGAAAAAATGTTTGTAACTCTTCCTGTTGGTGGTTCATAGTTTCGTGACTCATTCATTCATTTTGGTTTTTCCCTTCTTGCGAATCCCTCTTTTATTACATCGGAACGAAAACCATTCTTGGATGCTTGCCAAAAACAAGCATACGATTGTATTTTCTTTCCGTTGCCTTTAATCTATGAATCATTTTCGTATCGCAACGTAGAACAGATTTCACTGTTTATATTTCCCCGAAAGATACCAAAGTAGTATGTTTTCCCTGCATTTAATGTGTGTGTTTTTTTTAAATTACTCTCTCAAATGTAATTGAACCAGAATAAAACAGAAGCATTAAATCCTTAAAGGAAATGAATGTAGTTTTTACCTTCTGTTTTAATTTGTACATCTTTTGGTTAGTAATAAAAATCCTCTTTTTGTTGATGACAATCGTGCATTATATGCTATTTTTATAATTTATGCCAAACGCCAAAGTATATAACGTCTTTTATTACATAAATTGGAGTTCAATTGATAACATTAGCCAGAAAAAAGCATATTGCTTAGTAAACGTATTGTTAGAGGATATATATTCTATCAAAACGCGACAGTCTTTTATCTGTCATATATAAAAGAACATATTTAATTATTCACCGCTTACATATAATGTTGTCCAAGATTTCAACACTTTTAGACGAATAATTGATTCATGTATTTTGCGAATGGAAACTGTTGCTTCAAAAAAACATCTAAAATATCAAACTCAAATGCAATTCTCAAGTGAAGTTTTGATTACACAGACAGAAAATGCTTGTCTTATTTTATAGGTTAAGTCAGGTCTCAGTTGCATTATTGGATTTCGAAGGACAATTTCTTTTAATCACTATCACTTTGTGTAATTTGTAGTTTATTAACTCAACGTAATTGTTTCCTCTTCAGGTCTCCCCATTGTTGTGACGGTGACGCTTGCTCTCGGCGTGATGCGAATGGCCAAGCGACACTGCATCGTCAAGAAGCTACCGACGGTGGAAACACTCGGCTGCGTGACCGTGATCTGCTCGGACAAGACCGGTACGATTACGAAAAACGAAATGACCGTCACGGTAATCATTACGTCCGATGGGTACATGGCCGACGTGACCGGGGCCGGATACAATGACAACGGTGAAATTCACATCCGCGAGTGCAACAGCATGGATAATGCGAAAACCAGCATCAGCCAGCTGCTGGAGGCGGGCGTCGTGTGCAACAACGCCATCATCCAGAACGACACCCTGCTGGGACAGCCGACGGAGGGGGCGCTACTGGCGGCGGCCATGAAGAACGGCCAGTATTCGGCCGCCGACAACTACCTGCGCATCCAGGAGTATCCGTTCAGCTCGGAGCAGAAAATGATGGCCGTCAAGGCGGTGCCGAAGTACGCCAACACCAAGGAGGAGATCTACTTCGTGAAGGGTGCGATCGAGATGGTGCTACCGCAGTGCACCAAGTTCTGGTACGGCGGGCAGGCCATCACGCTCAGCAAGCAGAACGAAGCCGAGTTCCTGCAGGAGGCGTACGAGATCGGACGGAAAGGGTTGCGGGTGCTCGCGATCGCACGCGGTTCGTCCTTCCAGGATCTGATCTACATGGGCCTGGTGGGAATAACGGATCCGCCGAGACCGCTCGTGCGTGAATCCATCGAAATGCTGCGCGCCAGCGGTGTACTCGTGAAGATGGTCACCGGAGACTCGCAGGAAACGGCTATGGCCATTGGTAAGTTCCAAAAATCTCTATCCTTTTTTGTTTTTGGTTAATAAGTTAGCTTTCTGTTTTATTCCATTGACACAAACATGGCGCAATACATTTTTTTAATAATTGGACAAGGAAACAAGGATGGGGAAAGTGGAATGGGACAGGGTGTGGGAAAACTCGCTCAATTAGCCAAGGTAACCCTTGAGGGTGTGCAGGTGGGGGAACTTCTTCAGCTTGGTCAGCTTTAAGGTGTGTGCCTCAACCTGAACCGGGACGTGAATCGGAACCGTCACCGGGTACGGTTCGGGCACGTGAATGTCAACCACGACCACCTCCTCCACCGGCACCTCCTTGATCACCTTGACCACCTTAACGTGGGGGATTTCCTTGATCACCGGCACCTCCCGGATAAGCTCCACCTCGCGCACCACCTCGACCGGAACCTCCACGCGCTTGTGGACCACCTTCTCGACGGGCACCTCCTTGATGACCTCCACGTCACGGTACACGGTGATCTCGTTCACGACCGGCACCTCCTTTATCACCGGGACCTCCTTCACGTGCGTCACGATGTGCTCCTCCGGGACCTCCTGGATGTACGGCACCTTCACCTCCTTGATGGTGGAGACACGCTTTTCGATGTGCTGGATGTGTGGCACGGGCACCTTAACCTCCACCGGTACCTCCACCTTCACCAGCTTCGCCTGGGTCGACGACACGTACAGTAGCGCCACCGCGGCGAAGAAAAGATTCTGCAAACGAAAATGATTTGATTAACACATCCGCTCGGAGTAAATTAAATTCGAGTTCCACCAACGCACCAGTTTCATTGTATGTTCGAACCACTGCGGCTTTACTCGAAGATGTGTATGCTTTGGTAGTTGAGCAGCTAATAAGTGTCATTACCGAGGCTCAAACGCTTTTATACCTGACCTATTCGGTGACCCAACTGTCGGTTTCTTTTGCTTCGGAAGGTGGAAACCTGCTACATCCGGGCGTTGTGGTGGTCTTTTCCGATGCGCTTTGGGTTACATGATCGGTATGTGAAAGGAATGCGCTTCACTATTACTTAACGGTTACGGGAGAGAGCATACTTTTCAGAACACAGAAACAGGTTAGCTTGGCCGCAGGTGTAACAATGACAGACGGTGAAAGAAATGCGTCTGGAGAAAGCTTCTGCTAATACAGCCGTTTATTGCGAAAACATGCATATTTATTATTTTAACAAAGTTTATTTACCAGTTTATTTTAAAAGTATCTGTTTAACTGGTGAATACATTGTACACGGATAGTATTGAGCTTTGTCAAAGATACCCTTTTACTTTAATACTTTAATTAACAATACCCTTTTGCACATTCATAACTTCTGAAGAATTTTGTAATTAAAACTTAAGCTCGTTTGTAAAGTTTTGCGACAGTTCGTTCACTTATTTACCTATTTATTTATCGTTTTTCTTATGCATTCTAGACATACTCAAATCATTCCTCATAAGCAGGGTGCGTGAAAATCTCATCTTTGCGTCACAATATTCTGATAAATTGGACTCAGCAATGGAAAGGTTATTCTGATCTGAAAAAAAAAAACGATGGAAAGCCACTTGCTCTCTCAGTTCGACATAGTTGCGTCTAACAATCCCTGGTTGTTTCTGATACTTTCCACAATAACCTTTTCAAATTTATCTGAATAATGGTAACCAAACATGAAAAAAGATTTGTTTAAATTTACTGAAAAAAATCGTTACGCACCCTTGTATAAGAATGTTAAGTGAACTGAAAAATTAACGATTTAATGTTCCAATTCATAAGAGGGTTTCCGTTTATGAAATCAAAGGTCAAAAAAATTATCTGTATTTTATGATGGTTTAAAATTAATGTAAAAAACAATTGTTGCAGTCCATATTGTATTTCTTTCAAATATTTAGAATCCCGATCTAATTGTTACTATTTGTTTCTTTTGCTACTGGTATGCATTGCATATTTTTTGGTGCAATTATTGCGGCCTTCGTATTATCAAAGTGATTCATATCTACATTTGAAGTTAGTATAAACGGCCAGCAATTTATAAGTTATTTATTAAAATGCATTACAGAAATTTTTGTTTTGAGCATTTTCAACGTGTCTCAAGCATTTAATGCATCCCAATATGATTTTACGAACTGGAACGTTTGTGGACCTTTACCTGGTGGTTCACCTAAAAATAATATGGGCAGCTTTTCAAAGCCTGCATTCAGTCCAAGGCACAAAATTGGCACAAAGAAATTTGCTAAACATCTCATAAAAACGTTTAATCATAAACGCATTAAACACCTTCAGAAGACAGGGTTTTCCACCATACATAGCATATATTTTCAAACAATATGAATATAACGAATATATATCGGATTTATATGAAGAAAATTATAAAAGTTTAAGATCACCTTCGAGCCTTGGAATATATATATATTTTTTTTTCATTTGGTTAACACTGTGTAGACATCTACCAAGTTCCGATGCTATAATATGATTAAACATTCTCTGCTGTTTATAACCTAAATGAAGGTTCACGGTTATCATACGGTTACAGTTATCAGACAGTTCAACTAATTTCCTTAAGACAAGGAGCAGTCGTGGCTCTCCATAAATTTTTTCCTAGAAAATATTTGTGTTAAGGTAAATTTCAGCCACTTTCACAGGCAAATAATGTTCCTCAGTAATAGTTTCGGTTTTGTACAATAAATACTTTTATTTAACTTTTGTTGTGCGAAGTGTGGCGAACCAATTTGTCAATCGCGACAGACCACCCTACTCTAGTTGACGAGTTTCTTGAACAAACCCACCGGATCGGGCATATAGTCGTTGGCGAGATGATGGAACTTATTCTTCAGCGACGTCACAACGGGTTCCGGTTCGGGCTCCGGGACGACGACGGGCACCGGCACGACCGGCATCTCGTACGGCACCTGCACTTCCTCCGGCACGTTGTACGGCACCGGGTAGGGCTTCTTGTTGAAGACGTACCGCTTGTACGGCACCTCGCGCACCTCCTCCACCTCCTTGATCACCTCGATGTGCTTCTCGACCGGGACGTGCTTGATCTTCTCCACGTGCTTGATCACCTCGTACGGCACCTCGACCTTATCGATGACCACCTTCTCGACCGGCACCTCCCGGATCACCTCGACCGGTCGCTCGACGACCACCTCCTTCGTGACCGGGACGTGCTTCACCACCTCGACCTCCTTCTCCACCTCAACGTGCTTCTCGACCGGCACACGCTTGATGATCGGCTCCGGCACGTGCTTGATGATTTCGCCCTTGGTGTGCTGGATCTTCGGGATCCCGAACGGCACCTTCGTCAGGTGCGGCACCGGAACCGGCACCGGGATGTTGAGGTCGTGCGTGGCCAACACCGCCACCGCCAGCGAGCAAAGAATGATTATCTGTAGCGAGGGCAGGGAAATTCGTATGAGCAAAAGCACAACCAACATGAAAGTACGCTGCGCTTGCGGAAGGAACAATACTTACAACTTTCATCGTGCGTATCGTTTCGAATGCGCTCTGCGATTGATGTCTTACAGGCCACTTGCTGGTCGCTTTTATACGGTCACGAATGGCTGTTCATTACGCCCGAAACCAAGGGTCTACCGGTTTCACCCTTGGTCAGAACTTACAAAAACCGGTAATACAGACATTTCGTGTGAAACCGGAATCTTTTTCTTTCCGTCCAACGATTTTCCTTCCTTCCTTTACTCTTTTATTCTCTAACGTACTTTAGAAAGCTTATAGAGGGCAAAAGTTATATGTTATTGAATAATTAGGTCACATGTTTAAACAAAATTTAATATGAATATTGTCTATTATTTATTCAGTTCAAAAAATGACTATAGTTCACTAATTTTAAATGTCATGGACAAAGTTTGAGACTTTAAAAAAATATATCTATGTTTTAGTGATGGTTTAGTCCGTCTGATAGTAAGTCAATTATAAACTAATTTTCATTCATGTTTAATTTCGTCCTCAGCATCCAAAATCGGCCTAGATATTGTGCACATGCAGGCCCTGTCCGGCCACGACATCGATCAGATGAGCGAAATGCAGCTGGAAAAGATGATAAACACGGTCAGTGTGTTCTATCGTGTCACGCCCAAGCACAAGCTGGCCATCGTGAAGGCACTGCAGCAGAACGGCCACATTGTCGGTATGACGGGGGATGGCGTTAATGATGGTGTTGCGCTGAAGCGAGCCGACATCGGTATCGCCATGGGAAAGAACGGTACCGATGTGTGCAAGGAAGCGGCCGATATGATCCTCGTTGATGACGATTTCCATACGATCATGTACGCAAACGCAGTGAGATTGTTTTTCGGGCTCTCCGATGAAATCTTAATGTTTTTTTTTGGGTCTTTTTCTTACAGTGCCGCTATCGAGGAAGGCAAGGGCATCTTTTGGAACATCCGCAACTTTGTACGCTTTCAGCTGAGTACCTCGATCGCGGCCCTTTCGCTGATCGCGCTCTCGACGCTGATGGGCATCTCGAATCCGCTCAACGCAATGCAAATCCTCTGGATCAACATCATCATGGACGGACCGCCGGCACAGTCGCTTGGCGTGGAACCGGTCGACCAGGACGTGCTGAAGCAGAAACCGCGGAACGTCAAACAACCGATGATCTCGAAGTCGCTGATCATCAATGTGCTGCTGTCGGCCGGTATCATCATTCTCGGTACGCTGTGGGTTTTCCAGCGCGAGATGGCCGACGGCACGGGTGTGACAAGCCGGGACACTACGATGACGTTCACCTGCTTCGTGCTGTTTGACATGTGGAACGCCCTAAGCTGTCGATCGCAGACGAAAAGCGTGTTTCAGGTGCGAAAAAATTTACCTTCCTGTAGTGTTGCAGGGTGTTAAACAACTACAACACATCTCTCCTTCTTTCTTTTTATAGATCGGTCTCTTCACGAACAAGATGTTCCTGCTAGCGGTCGGCTTTTCGCTCCTCGGCCAACTGCTGGTCATCTACTTTCCTCCGCTGCAGATGGTGTTCCAAACGGAAGCGCTCTCCGCGATGGATCTCCTCTTTCTCGTGTCGCTCACCTCGAGCGTGTTCATCGTGTCCGAGCTGAAGAAGTGGTTCGAGCGCACCATGGAGCGACGAATGTACCGTAAGCGCACCGAGCTCGACTTCGTATGACAAACGGCTCCCAAAGATGCTGGAAGATTGCACAAGGACTAAACAAAATACTATCAGAAGCAACAACAAAAAAAAAAAACTACAAGAACAAAACTGTAACCGACCGAGAGGAAAAGTGGAACCCACCAGAGGAACTAGGTGTGCGTCAAAAAACACCCACACATGACCGGGTCGGATCATGGCTCGATCGATATGATCCGGGATGGATTTTTTTGGTTGCGATTACGGTTGCTACTACCGGAGGAAAAAAGGAAAAATGAAAAACACACACAATTCTTACCACCGAAAAAAGATGCAGACTCTGGGCACAAATTTGACGATCGACGGCGAGAATAAACTCGCTCGCTGATGCTTGGCCATTTTGGAACAAATTTAATGCTGCTTTTATTTAAGTATACAAACAAACAAACAACACCCACAACCATCTCGTACTCTATGGAAAACCGAACAAAACGCCCATCGGACGAACTATTGGAGTCGCTAGAGTGGATGAGTCTCATGAACCCTAAACGACACTTTAACTTTGACGGCACAAAAACGTAAGCATCGGAATCCAAAGAACGATATTCGAATGTTTTCACCCATTTATACGTTTCTGAAGCGAACGAATTTTGAATCGAAGGCGGTTGGATATCAGCAGTAATAACGAACCGATAAAAAAAAACAGCAAAAGAACAAGAGGGAACAAGACAGCAAGTATCCTTTAGACCTACAGTAGAGGGAACGGAGAGAGTAAGTAACAGACAACAGCTGTGCAGCTTGCAGGGAACACCAGAAGAGAGCGATGAAGAACAATGTGACATGTGATTCCGAAACATGAAACTAACGCTTCATAGCCTACTATCCAAGTAAGAAGTCATCATCGAGAGGCGACAGACGTGTTTTGCTCCAGTTTAGTTTACGCTTCGCTTCTGTTCCTCGCGGAAAGGTTTTACAACTTTATTCTAGTTTTATGTGCGTACTCGTAATTATTTGTGCCTTCGCATTGCCTCTTCTTTTTTAAATCTTCTCACAACCTTCGATGTTTACAACCGTTGTGCGCTTCTTTATTTTCTCAACTGGAGGGAGACACAAGTATGGCAACGTTCAAGCACACGCTGCCACAGAAAATCTTTCATTGGAGAATATTCAGTTAAGTATTATTATGCAAACGGCCTAGGTACGATTTATGTTAAGTATTTAAAAACGGTATATAAACTACAAATCTTTATAAAGGACAACACGCTGGCAGCAAGGGCACGTTGATACCAACCCAACCAAGGCCCGGGAAGAAGAGAGGCTGTGCATTCAAGAGAAATAGAAGACAATTTTAAATGATTTACTTTTTGGTTTTATTTATTTTTTTCTTTTATTTATATTTTATTTTATGGCCACGTTTGTTTTTTCTTTTATTTCTATTTTCATTGATGGTCTCGGTCACCCTGTTATGATTGTTTGTTCTTTTTATAAGTATTTTTGCTTGTTTATTTCCAGCTCCTATATGCTATCGTACGAAACTAATGTGTTAAAAACAGCTTTATATAAAACCCTCTAAGCTTCTCCTTATAGGTGTATTTAATAGCTGTTTTAGTTATTGTTAGCTGGAAGATTAAACTAATTAACCAAATGATGCGTGCGGCTGTTGGCCTGTGGGCACAAAGAATGACAATACATGAACGAAAACAGCAAGAGATATGAGGGAAATCATGCTAGTAAAGAGGACATGACTCGAACGACATGAAATGGTGGTATTAGGTAGAGCGCACATTTAAATTCGCCGAAAAGGGAAACGCTTATTTTCAACATTTGGTTACCCAACTTGTGACAATCGGAAACCGTAACGGATAGGAAGTAGGGGAACCGTCTGGCAATGGAATGTTCCCGGCCGCCGGGAGTACTCTGTGTTTCTGATGGTAATACCTTCGAGGCGGTCGTAGTTTCACGCAGGAATTGTGGCGCCGCTACCTCATTGACGACGCCCTTTGCCGGTTGACCACCTTCACAGCGGGTATGCCGTCAGCTGTCCGGCAGGTGAAAGTTTCCCGGTTGTATAAATGCTAATTATCTAAGCTCGTTGCGTTTTGCCTCAAAATCCGCTCTGTGGCCCAGAGAAACATGTTTTCAATCGTTTCTTTTATGTGCTTTGCTTCGTTATGTTTTCAGTGGTAATTGAAATAATGGAAAACTCGCCTAACGCTTAAATAAAGTTCATTTTTCTTTCCTTCTCTCGACCTGCTATAAATGGTAAATGAAGAAAAATATTTAAAAATACAAGCGAAAAGACAAAACTCCAAATTACACTCTTATACCTGTTCACACACATTTGAAGTTGATCTGAATTGGTAGTGGATCTGAAGTGGCGATCTAATCGAAGAGACGGCAATATAAATGGTAACCGTTTACTAAACGCATCACAGAAAAGAAACAAAACGTACAGAACAACCAACCAAACCTGGGTAAAGCAAACAAATGGGTGTAGCGCAACGAAAAAGCAACCAAACTAAACCCTCGATCGGGCAGAACAAGCAGTTACAAATGAATAGTCTTTTGCGAAGCATTAACATACGACAATGCAATACTTCTAGCATGAAATGGGAGCATAGAGATGGGAGCGACAAGACAAAAATTAATGCAATTTTTGAAAACAACACATGGAAGCCTGTTCAGGCGAGGGGAGATACATTTTTTCATTCATCATTGGCCATAGTCAGTGGACTGTACAAGGCCGCCCCATTTGCCCGTGGTGGAATGTTGAAGATTCAGCAAGGAAATGGGTGCAAATTGTTATCATCAACAACCTACCATACACCCACGTTTGAGCACATTTCATCGTTTGAGGCAGAAATGTTTAGCCGAAAGGCGACGAAGACACCTCACATTGAGAGAAAAGGTCAACTTTTCGACACAAATCATTCCGCACTTATTACATTTTTCGCACAATCTCTCTCACCCATTGCCATTCTTGTGCGCGGACACTTTGCAACAGTTGGACTCTGTGCGCAATTCTGTACTGCTAAAAAAAAAGGCACAATTAGAATAGGAAAATACGTTTGAACACATGTTCGAACAAATCCGAGCAATAAAACTGGAAAAGAAGGCAAGTAGTTTGATGCAAATGCACGGAAATAAAAAATCACTATTCGGAATGCACCCATTTAAATGTCATCATCACCCACCATCATTGTCATCCCCAGAGCGTCCATGGCATGACGATCAACCCAGCGTAGATCACTCCGAGGAACGATCGATTGCAAATGGAAATAGCTTTCCTTGGCACACATCACCACATTATCGTTTCATCTCAGCTACGGTTTAACTTATCGTTACCAAATCGAGGAATTCACTTGAGCCAATTGTGTGAACTTTGTTTTTAGGGCTCAATTTATTTCAATTAAATACTCTCATTACTTCATTTTCACCATCGAACGAACACACTTCATACAAACGAGAGAAAGGTTGAAGATACACATAAAACAATTTCATACTCATGACACACATATCATAACCAGGTACCAAGAGGAAAATAAAGCACAAAAATATTATATCTTTTCTTTCCATTACAATCCACACAGTGCTTATGGATTTTGCAGTTAGGAATTTAAACAATTGGTATTCAAAATTGATCATGCTTTTGGGTTCCTCGCGACCTTTGGCTTTCAGCTCAATAGCCATTTACCGACACTGAGGGTTCATAGTTCACACCAAATTGGCATTTAAAAAAATTAGAACGTTTGAGCAACGGGATTAGATAGTGTTTGTACTCGAGAATTGGGTTCGTTCAGGTGCAATGCAACCACTGTAACATTGGTTCACGAATTTATCCCGCTGAATAACGTAGAATCATCGACCAACCACCATCAGAACCATCGACCATCTCATCTTAGCATTTAAGTGTACGACCATCAATGCATGTGCAAAATCACCGCAACACGAAGATCGCCTAGCGACGATCGGAATATTTAAACAAAGTCAAATTTCTCACACAATGGAGAAGAAATGATGATTGGAACAAGATTTATTCGAGACAAAAATGATAAAATATAATTAATCAAACACACACCAACCACCACACATTGGCCGACCATTTCGGGGAATTTTGAAGCAGAACATGATAAATTGGAAAATCAGTAAGATAGCAAAGAAATCAAGCATAGCTAACCTTTGGCAGTGGCATTTTGGAAGGGAAATAGATTTGTGTCACGAAAACTATTTAAGTGAAATGAAACTATCACGTGCGTATTTATTATGGAAGCAAATAATACTATTTATTCGTAGAAGATACGGGGCATTGTGTCATACCGGGACTAGGCCCTAAGGACTAACTAAGGGAGGAAATAAAATGTACACAATATATTTACTCCGACTTGATCCTCGTAAAGCCTTGCAGGCAATTATACATAAATACTTCGCATGCTGCATTGCTGAGAAATAAATAATATATGCTATTTAAGAGGCAACCAATACTCTACTCTAACGAGGATGTTATTGAATGATAACATATTTTTGCATGCAAACAGTTTAGTTTCTTCCCATGAAAAGGATTGTCATCTAGCGAATTATTTTCTTTTTTCTTCTACTCGAAAACCAAGAGGAAATGCACGAGCCTTTGATAGCATGCAATCAACAAACCATTTATGGCTAAACGAAGCAACAGCATCCTCCCATTACTTGTAACTACTTGGAAAAGAATAGAAAAATTAAGCATTAAGCATAAAATATAACCCATAAGAGAGCGTCATGAAACAATGCAGATGAACGATAAACTTATCCCTTTTCAGTTTGCATAATTTCTTATGCACGTCACATTGTACGGATATATGGCCGTGATTCATTTCATCGATGGTTAATGTTGATTTAATCTATACTGCATACTAATCGTCTAAGATAATACTCGGATTGCCGCAAACGGTGAGTGGCGTTCGAAAGAGAAAAGAAAAGAAAAACATAAAATAATGAACTTACCCTTACAGTTCGTGTTACGCTTAAATGTTTGAACGTTTACTCCAACCGTTCGAAAAGGCGAGACGAGTGATAGTAAATTGCAAACAGGAATAACTGCTGCTATTCAAATGAAGGTTCAACTGACGAATCAATCGGCTTGTCGAAAGTGAAAGAAAACAGATGGTGAGGAAAGAGATAACAAAAATCAACAGCGATTGTAAAGCTAATCGAGTGGCTTGAAGACAATGAATATGTTAAAACATCACGATGCTGATTACCACGTGGTAAAATATGCTACTTTCAATTACACAAGCATCGTTTAAAGGAAACAATGTGGAAAGTAGAAAGGATGGATGGATGGAAAGTGGATAAGGAGGAAGAGGTTCAATGTGGAAAGTGAAATAGGTTGCAATAAATGGCACGTACGATCAAGCTTTCGAGTATTCATTCCATTTAACTCATAGTTATGTTCTGTAAATGCATAAGGGTCATCAAACATGGATTATTTTATATCTTTATTTTATCTTCTACCATTTTTGTGAACGCTTTGAATTAAATGTACACGTTAAACTAAAAATTATGCTTATACTGAACAGGATGGAAAAGTGTACGTGAAGTCAAAAAGGTAAGTTGGTAAAGTAAGACACTCTTAAAAACTAAATGCGAGCAAAGGTTGATAGCAGGTGAAACTAATCAGAGAACTAGCAATACCGGCGAGCGTTGCGTGCTCTAGCTTCCGTTTGCAAGACCTCAATAACCACTATGAGGGTTTATAAACTGGAACCACACTTCTGCGTCCTAAGCGCAGATAAGAAAAATTTAAATTTTGATTTATCAATTTCGAATCTTGAAGTGGTTTAACAAAATCCGGTAAACGAAAGAACTTACCACATAAATACACAATAACCATATCACACCTTTCGGATATTTCGATAAAATACTAAGCATGTTGTTTATTTGAGGTACAACATAAATAAGAGTTTATTGTCCAATCTTTTTCTTGTCCTTACATTAACATTGCTTTTGTACAATCTACCTGCTAAAGGTTGTTTGAATGTTTGTTGTATGGTATACATCTAGTAAAATCTTCCATTCGTGGCAGACTGCTTTTTCTTTCCATAGAAACATTTTTAGTTGTTAACACGGTTGTATTATTTAATATTTTACCAAATTTACAAGATTTCTATTTGAAAACATCTAAATCGAACAAATTGAAAACGTCTGACTAAGCGCATGCCAAAATTTTTTGCAACTGACTAACCGAATTCACTTAGATAATTCGGGCTGCTGCAAGCTTATGCATCTAAATTTGATGCATCTAAATTTGACCGAATTTCTGGGTAAATCTCATCTTTTGCTTCCAACGAAGACTTTTGTTTCCAATCCGTTAAAAATTTATCGATTTTCGCCCGCGTTAGAATCATTTCTAGGCAAATCATTTTGTATTATATATTTAGCAACGAGAACATTATCCAACAACGCATAATAAAACACATTATGTTTTTTGGAATCCAGTTGACCGAAACAGTCGAAAGGGTCTTTCTCCATCAAAAAGGTGAATATTTCCAGTTTATTTGAAGCATTGTTATGATATCTACTTTGGGTTGAGACTTGCCAAGGGAGTATGCGAGGAAAATAACCATCATCATCATTTATGCTGGGGAGCACGCAATAGAAGAATGCGTTCCTTTCGTATTCTATTTCATTGATTTCCTTCGCATCAAAACCATAATGTTCAATGAGACATTTCGTCAAAGTTAACCAACCCTTCAAACAAGCGATATGTAAAAGATTTCTACCCGTTTCTTCGTCTTTGTAGTTCAGTTCTCCAGTTGTTTTCAAATAATCGCAAAAGATCGTTACCCACTCTTCATCAATCAAATGATTTGCTTCTAAGAATTCCCATATGTCTTCGATAGAAATGCCCGAGTTTCGTAATTTGTCCATCAAAACGGGGATTCGCTGTTCGATAGGAAGATGTTCCTGCAATTTACACTCTAGTTTGAAGATTTCCATTCCAAATTCTCTTTTCTTCCTCATCGCATGGTGAAAGACGCTCTTCCCCCTTGAATCCAGTTGACCGAAGCAGTCGAAAGGGTCTTTCTCCATCAAATAAGTGAATATTTCCAGCCTGTTTGAATCATTTCTCCAGCTTTCAACGCAGTAGAAGAATGCGTTCCAGTTGTTTTCTTTTTCATTGATTTCCTTCGCATCAAAACCATAATGTTCAATGAGACATTTCGTCAAAGTTAACCAACCCTTCATGCAAGCGATATGTAAAAGATTCGTACCCGTTTTTACGTTTTTGTAGTTCAGCTCTCCTGTTGTTTTCAAGTAATCGCAAATGATCTTTACCGACACTTCATCAATCAAATGATTTTCTTCCAGATATTCCCATATGTCTTCGATAGAAATGCCCGACTTTCGTAATTTGTCCATCAAAACGGGGATTCGCTGTTCGATAGGAAGATGTTCCTGCAATTTACACTCTAGTTTGAAGATTCCCATTCCAAATTCTCTATCATATATCATCACACGATTAAAGACGCTCTTCCCCCTCGAATCCAGTTCACCGAAGCAGTCGAAAGGGTCTTTCTTCATCAAATATGTGAATATTTCCATTTTGTTTGATTCATCATCACTATCATCATCATCATCATCATCATCATCATCATCATCATCATCATCATCATCATCATCATCATTCTCATCATCATCATCATCATCATCATCATCATCATCATCATCATCATCATCATCATCATCATCATCATCATCATCATCATCATCATCATCATCATCATCATCATCATCATAATCATCATCATCATCATCATCATCATCATCATCATCATCAATATCATCACTGCCGCGTGCGCAGTAAAAGAATGCATTCCAGTTGTTTTCTTTTTCATTGATTTCCTTCGCATCAAAACCATGATGTTTTATGAGACATTTCGCTATAGTAAACCAACCCTTCCAGCAAGCGATATGTAAAAGATTCCTACCATTTTCATCCTGGTATTCAAGTTCCCCCGTTGAGTTCAGAGTGTCACAAATCCATTTACTTTTCTTGAGATCATCAAAATGTTTGTTTAGAAGATATTCTAACATGTCCTTCGCATCAAAGCCTAATTGTTTGAGGAGTTTCATCAAATCAGAGGTCTGATTTGAGTTAAAATGCTTTAACTGGTACTTAAATTTTCGCTTGAGGATATAATCAGAAATCTTCGAGTTGTACTTAGTTGCATAATAAAAAATACTCTTTCCTTTCGCATCCAATTGCCCAAAACAATCCACAGGATCCTTCTCTAACATATAAGCGAAGATGTTTTGGTTGTTTTTACACTTATTACTACTTGATGCGCAGTAGAAGAAAGCGTTCCAGTTGTTTTCTTTTGTGTTGATTTCACTCGGTTTGAAACCGTAATGTTCCATCAAACATTTAACCAAATTTAAATCACCGTAATCTGCCGCAAAATGTAACAGATTTCTATCTTTTTCATCAGTGCCGGTAAGATCTGTACTATTATCGAGAAGATAATGATAGCAGCTTAGGCAACTCCACTTAATTTTACAATTTCGCAAAAATTGTCTAATAAAACGATTGTCTAGATTTGTTTTTGTTTTGGACAATAAGTATTCGACTGCGGATGCATTATCAAGCTTCAATGCTCGTGATATCAAAAACTCTGTACCACTGTCAATACCGGTATCATCTCTTTTTTTAAACTCTGTAGGAAAATGTTCTGTTGGTGTGGAAAATCCCCTAATCCATTTCGTTGATTTATCTTTGGGAGTTTCTTCGAGGCAAGCGATTTTGTACCTTGAACAGTAATCGTGAAAAAGAGATTTAAACTTCTGTTCATCACATTGCATGTATACAAGCAATACACACAACTCCTGTTCAAAGTTGTCTTTTATCGCTGACAAGTCAAATGGACGATCGACGATAAAATACTCAAGAACATTAATTGAACGAAATTTGAATGCTAACGTGAGATGGCGTTCGTTTGCGTGTTCGCTTTTAGGACCGTTTGAATTTTCCATAAGAATTTTGAACATTAAAGAATCAGTCCTGATGCAAAACTCTAAAATTGTTAGTGAGTCGGTTTCAATCAGATATAGAATTTTTCGCATCTTCATATGATTTAATGCATATCTCGAAACCATAAGATTGAGCACTTTTTTTGGACCTAAAACCTGTACTACCCTAGTGAAAAACGTTTCAAAGTTCGATGTGCATTTTCTACCTGAATCGAATTCTATGAACAACAGATCTACGATTTTGTCTATTTTAGAAAATCTAGATAACATTTCAGGAGTATCGATGGAAGCTCCTTTGTTTAATAATGTCAGTACATAATGCCATTTCTCTAATAGTCCTCGTCCAGACCCGAATTCTGAGTTTTTGATGTCAGCGCAATATGCATAATCCAATGTGAACCATTCAAAATATGTATCTTTCAAATTCGAGTAATCTTTATCAACCCGATCCAATAAAAATTGAATAATATCTTGGCTACCCATGTTTGCAGGAAGCGTAAATGCCAAATGCAATGCAGTTCTTCCCCAGTCATCCCTCGCATTTATCGAATGTGGTTCTTTAGTAAGAATGCTCTCTACTTTAACTTTTGAACCTTCAAGAACTGCCATATGGAGAGCACTTCTCCTACAAATCATTCTATCTAACAATTGTCTAAATTCTATTTTGTGGTGGGTCTCATAAACTTGACGTTTCAGGAAGTCTTTAACGCCGCTAACATTTTGATTCGAATAGAACCACAGAGCAGTAAAGTACTCTGCAAACAACATGTGATTAAAAATCGGTTGGTTATATATAACTCTTTCAATAAAACCAGATTTTTCTAACCCATTCATAACATTTTCCATGTACCGGAGTGCAGTGATTTGTTGTTCATTCGTCAGTAATTTCTTGACATAATATTTGTTTAAAATTGTGTACAAAGCCAGGAGTGAGTGGGTTTCTTTGACCTTTTCTAGTTTTTGTCTTGCATAATTCATCGCCACGACAGTTTTAATAATAGCAATAGTTAAACCGGGTTTTTCAATGTTCACGATTTCCAGCTTCTTTTCAACAAAACTTTCCACCATGTTGAGTGGTTCAAAACTATTCGCACAACCTTCTATAATTTGTTTGGAAATTGTTTCTTCTGCTATATTTACATGTTTTTCCACCATTGGCATCAACAGCTCTATTCCCATT
This sequence comes from Anopheles sinensis, assembly GCA_000441895.2. Classification (NCBI taxonomy): domain Eukaryota; kingdom Metazoa; phylum Arthropoda; class Insecta; order Diptera; family Culicidae; genus Anopheles; species Anopheles sinensis. Next base: position 1,517,336 of record KE525351.1, on the reverse strand, counting down.
GATAAAAACAGAGGAATTTCGATAAGGTCACGCAGGATCTTTCTTAAAATTGCAAAAACTACACTACATGTCCTTGCCTGTTTTGTATCGTCTGGTGGTTTGTTTTCGTCAAAGTGCTTCAAAAGGTATAGATGTATGAATTTTAATTGATCTTTTCTGTTAAATTCAAGCAACCGATAGCAAGCGCAACCCTCCAGTGTGGTTTCAATTTCGTTTCTCAAACCATAAGGACGGCTTGATAGATACACCTTGCGAATTCCATCAAAGGTTTTAAGCATGGATAATAGCTTGAGCACCACCGTCTTGTAATCTGGCGCAATTTCGTCAAACCCATCCATCAAAATAACGATTTGTTTGGTTTTGAATTTATGTTCAAATATTCTAAGCAACGTTAATTCCTCAGAAGATACACTTTTTATTTTATTTTTACTCAGCTTCAAACAACCGTTCGAAATACTAAGTGCTTTCGCAATCGTCTGAGCATGAGAAGATTTCTCATTTGAAACAACGAGAAATCTGTTTTCAACATGAAAAGCTAAGTAAATCAGCTGAAAAAGACATCTGATCGCGATCAGTTCATTCATAGATTCACTCTTATTCTTTTGTTTAAATTGATCGAATTCCATGGAATATTCGTTCAGATTGAACTTAATAATCCACCATGATGGTCTTACATCCTGCAGGTACGATGCTAACCAAGTCAGGTAGAATGATTTCCCCGATCCGGCTTCGTTGAAAATTACATGCATCTTAGTGTTACCGTTTATTCCGGGTGGCTGTGTGTATTCACTGTTTCTATGCAATAGAAAGCTGTTAAACTTTGCCATGTCTAAGTCATTATAATCTAAAAATGTTTCGAAACTGATTTTATTCTCATCTTCACTGCCAGGAAATAGTTTACTAAGAGTCGCACCTGCATCTCTAGCAGACCAAAAGCTCCAACTCGAAGTTATGCGTAATTCTTCATTACATTGCTCCCATTTTCTATGAATAAACATGTCTTTAATTTTTTCATAACTTTCCTTCAACTTATTACATTTTATTCCTGCCTTACTGGGAAGTTGAAGGACACCCAAAACAAAATTAAGTTCATCTTCATCATGGAAAACTTCACTGATTGATGTTTCGGTTCCAAAGAAATTTATGATCTTGGTTTGAAAGATTACGTTTTTTCTGCATTCGTCCGTCAGATCTCGGATAAGCAGATCCCTGTCAATATCTGAAGCACTATAAGTTTGGTCGATAAGTATAATCTTTTTGAAAGATTTTGTAGACATTGTTTCAATCCGCCCTTCTATAAACGCTTCAATATTGGACAAACTTTTGCCTTCAATCACCAAAATAAGTAGACTTTTCATTGCACCAAAGACAGCCATTATCGCTTTTTTCCGTGGTTCAAACTGTGCGTCTTCTAAAAATAAAAAATCCAGTTTGGAATCGATTGACTGTATAATTTGGGGTACAACCCACGAAGGGTAATTGTATCGATCAATATCCGCCTTTAATTCCTCATTTCCATTAGTTTTTACTTTTGCATGTAACGAATGGAGGTTTTTGTACAATTTAAATTTTTGCAAGGCTTCCTGCTTGCATTGAAGTCCCAATTTAAGCAATTTGTTACAATTAGAGTTTGATATGCCTTTTAACTGTGAGAAATTGGATGATGACTCAATGTCCATAAACAACTCATCTACATCCCGTCTGTTTATAGGTGGCTTATTTTTGTCTTTCATCCTCTCCAATATCCACATCCCGACTTTGTTAAAAGTAAACTCAGCAGAAGATTGTTCTCTTATGTTTTCGGGTAACACTTCACCTACGAGAATGCTTGCAACGACTTGATCTTCCTCGTGTTTGGTATTGCAAACTATCATAAATGAATGGAAAAATTTAATGATTTGATCATCTTCTATTTGTTTTGGTAATTCCTTTTCCGCATTTGTTTCTGGTTGTTTTTCTTTCTTGAGACGTATGCCTTTTTTATGAACATCTGTCCAAAAGTCTACAGACTTTCGTTTGAGCAGGTTTTGATACTCAATATCAAACAAACTTTTGAAATCCTTACAACCTGCTTTATTGAAAAAGTTTTCATCGACTACGTAACAACCTTTACGATTTTTTTTGTCTGTGGCAATGAACTTTTCGATGACGTATCGGTATTTTTCGAATACAGGAATCTGAAAATCAATATCTTTCTCGTGGTAAATATGTTGGGCTAACTGTGTTGCAAGATCAGCTAAATCCAAATTGCAAATTCCTTTTGGATTGTTCTTGCCCTCACACTCTGTTTGGTTTTCCTTTTCAAGTTTAATGCCTTTTTCTTTTATATCATCCCAAATTGATTGGAGCTTGTACTCGTTTTCAAAAGCACTTTTAAATTCCTCGTTTGCATTGAAAAACGCTTCATTTACTTTGAACAATTCGTTACCTTTACTTTCCCCAGCGGCAATCTGGTTTTCTATGATATGCCGATATTTTTTAAGAACCAGATCGTTGCGAAAATCGACGATTTTTTTTTGGAAAATACTCTGAGCTGTGAGCTTTGCGAGAGTACTTAATTCGGAGTTTTCTTTAAAACATTGCAATAAATTGTTTTTGGTTTCGGCTTTCAAGATGTTCAAATCAATTTTATAGGCATCTCTAGTAATGGACTTAAGAATACTATCAACGATTAATGTACCAAAAGGGTATTCTGTTACTGTCGATTTAACTTCTTCGTATAGTCCAATGTTTGTACAAAGTACTAGTACGGGCGGATCATCTTTCTTATCCCACTCGTTCTTTAGAAAAGAGTTCAAGTACTTACTAATCGCAAATGGCGCACTTTTATCCGTCGATATAAGGTCGTCCCATGTGATGGCGTAGCTCTTATCTTCCTTGTGCTTAGCTTGGATGAAAAGGTCTCCATCGTCGGATTTAAATACGATGTCGTCAAATAATCCGCCTTCTTCATCGTCGTTGGTTATTGTGAAGTTTAACAGCTTACCTTCCCGAATCAGCTTAGCAACTTGACACAGCATCGGTATGGACAGCTTTTGCTGATAGGTTGCACCGACAAGAGAGTCTATCATTCCTAGATTTCTTGGTTTTGTAGAAGCGCCATCTTTGGAGCCTTTTAATTCATTCTCCTTTTCACTATGCGTTTTATTAGATTTGCTCTCACCGAGCGTTCCGGAATTGCTGGCACCATCGTTCGTTGGCGATGCGTGGCCTACGAGTTTTGGCTGGGACGGCTTCATTACTTCATTCGATTTGACCATCTCATGCTGATCAGCTTGATCGAAATTGCCTTTATCCGATGCTGTTGTCGAATCACCGTCCAGTATCCCTGTTCCCGAAGATGATGCTTCTTGTTCGGAGACTGATTTATGGTCATCCTTGCCATGATTATTTTTGTTGAATTTATCCATCTCCTTAATCGTTTCATAAAACTTCAGCTGTTTGTGTTTGTATTCTGTAAATATATTTTAAAGAAAATTAGTTTATCGTTTACAGTAATTAATTATATAACTCATATTGGATGGCACGTAGAATAAATTTAGCTTTTAACATTTTGTTATTTCTTTTTCAAAAATACATTCGAACAAGCAACTATTTTCGACTCGAACATTGCAGGATAAGGAGTAAAACAAAAGGAGGAAGCTAAAAGCCAGAATGCGTCCAACAAACTGGAACATACTGTGGCAGGGTGAGCAGATGAATAAACGCTAGGTAATAATCGTATAGCTGGTCTGTCTTTCACCTCGAGAGGCCAAGAAACGACGAGTCATTTGTGCTCGATTCGACCACCTCGCAGAGACGTGCAAGAGTGAGGTTCGATGGTGGCAGTGTTTCGAGTGTGGCGAGGTCAGTCCTTCAGGATCACTTATGATACAAGAAGTGTAGATTACCCTTTAAAATAGCAGGAAAGCTCAGGATTTGCTGATGGCTACTCGTGAGGGGGTGTTTATCTTCATAGGTCAGACTGAGTTTGCACTTGCTTTCCTTACATTGAAATTTAAACAATCTACGATGATCACGATCCCCTTGAGAGCTTATTGTGGGAAAGTGATGTGTTCTACGATCTTTTCTTTTAGAAATATCTCCGCCCAACGTTGGGGCTTTCGTCACTGAATCGTTGATTCATCGCCAAAATTCGTCAGATTACGAAACAGTACGTTACTAAACAAAGCGGCACCGTTCTAGTCCGATGTTTGCACTTCGTTATCACTATTTGATATGATCCTGCTGTTCTAGTGGTTAATTAGATAGAATTTGGGAAACGATATCCTCGGCACGGATGCTGAATAATCGTGAGGGTATACACTTGCATCGATGCTTTGCTAAGCTTCTTTATGTCATCGTTCTTTAAGTCCCCAATTTGTTTGAAATGGTTTAGGAGACTGTTCGAAGATCAATGATGGCATTGCCGAAATTTCAAGTCCACGAATTTACATGCTCGTACGTGACTTTTCCTGATATGACGATCGCAGTAAGAACACTTAGACAACGGTTAAGAAGCCTTTTTTAAATACCTTCCGCCGCAAATAAGGTGGTAATCAAATAAATCCACCAAATACAAGACGAGTGCAATCTGTACTGTTGACGACGTCCTGTTCGACACCCCAGGATGAGTCTCCCGGGCCAGTATGAGAGTCCATATAAAAGGGCCAGCAAGGGTCCCGACGGGAGGAGAAGCGGCGAATGTAGCCGAAAGGCTCGAAGTCTCTATAAAACAAATCAACAACAACAGAAGCGAACAAACGCGCAAACACAAAACGCTTACGCCTGTAGGAGTTAAAGCTGATGATGAAGATTTTACTTCCGTCTTTGCCATGCGAATCTGACTCCATATACCCAACGTGACTCCTTCAAATGGATCACTAGGTCATCGAAAGGCAGTCTTTCAGCGAGCAGATTAGATGTATTACCGGTGTTTAGAATAGAAGACAAACTTAATTTCTAATCACTTTCAACCCAATTGGATTCGGTACACAGAGTTTTGTGATTTTCTTAGGGAAGCTAACACGACATAGAAACGTAAGGACTAAATTAAGTTTAATTTTACTTCTTAGGTCTTATATTTCAGAATATTATTCATCCATCCTGTTGCGTGAGCAACACTCGGCTGAAACTGGGTCAACTAACAAACTAACGCCAAGAACAAAGGGCATGGTTGTTTGGTCAGCATAAAGCGCTTGTTTGTAAAGTGCAAGCTGGAGAAATGCTTATGATTGTTAGTTTGTAAGTTCCGCGTTTAAGCTAATATATAAGATGAAATAGAAACGTCTCTAAAATGAGAACACATCCAGAACTCAAATGGAACGGTGTTCTTACTAACGACTACTCTCTTCGTTCCCCTTGCTGCGGCATAGACTCTCGAAAGCGGAAGAACACTAGCGGGAAGGTATTTGGAGCAAAGAGGTACGAGCACTTTTGAGGCAGACTCCCACCCTTTAGGTAACGGTTTCACGGCTCCCAGATAGCCAAATCCGTCGCTTGGCCGGAACGTGGATCACGCGCAATACATCCATTTTACTAAACAAAATGCGTGTACAAGTGGTATGATGGAGGCGCCTGGTAGGTTAATATGGAAAAACTATACGCTGAACATAAACTGGAAGGGCAAAAATATGTGTGTAACAAAGGTTGCCAAACTTATAACCTACACAACGATATTCATACCAGTGTTCGTAAAACTACTTAAATTTTAATACTTTTATCATTTATTTGCGGCTGGCTATGGCTTGTTGATATTACTTGAACAAACGCGGTTGTGAAAATAAGAAAATTACTGTGAAGATAATAGTTTAATCATGTTTTGCAGTCTTAAATATGAAATGTTTTTATTCCATCTATCACATTCTTTTCTTTTCTTTCTATTCTTTTCAGATCTTTCTAAAAAAAAAGTGAAAATTCTTTTGAGATCTTGCTAGATCACATCGAATCAATGATCCAATGAGCTTAATTTGTCAAGCGAATTCGATTGTTTTCGAAGCGCAATCGACCCGACGTGACATTTCAAATAACATATACCTTGCAAAAAGTTTAGTGGAAATAGCCTAAAGAAAATTATCTGACATTGCGGTCATCGATTGTCTTTTTCCAATTCATCTTCACAAGTTCCTTCTGAACAAAAGAAAGTCTGATAATCTATTAACAAAGAGACACGACAATTATAGTTCACTCGTGCAAGTGTACTCGAAATCCGTGACATGCCTCATGTAGTAGGTTATCTTGCTGGAATGAATGGTCATGGCTGCGACTCGATGACGTGTTGCCCTCGCATAAGTTGGGTGATCGGATGACTCACCGTTTCGCAAACGATAGCATAGCCAAGATAAAATTAGAGCAATCCATGAGTTCATTTGGAATCCCGGCTTAACTTATCAGACTTGAAAGAATAACCACGAAATTCTCAAGTTTCTTTGCTCGAAGCCGACACTATACCGGACATATATAGTTCACATACGCTTTCGAGGCACGGACTCTGAAGAAGCCGCCAGTAAAGCGAACGACCATGAGCGGTTTCGGTTTCGTCAGCCTAAGACCACTCAGCTCATCGGCTTCTGAAATCATCATTCCATATACAGGCAGGCAGTCAAAATCGGACGCTCAAAAATCAGACAATCGTTTTACATTGAGTTAAGTTATCTTCTTCCTCGTAGTTGCAAACGACACGAAGCTTCATAAGAGATTTCTTTTGTCTTTCCTGTATACTAATATACAAAAAAGATGCTCGAAAAAGATTCATTTGAAAAAAATAACAGAAACGAGTGAAACAAGTTTTTTTGTTGTAACAGGCATTCATAGTCGGACACAACACAAATGACAAAGAAATTAATTTTTGGTTATTTGTTACTGTTATAACGGTCATTAGTTACTACTTAGTTGCATTTTTATATTTTCTGAAAAAAAATTTCAATCAAAAGATAATATGTTGCCATTCGTTTTTCACTTTCCTCCCATTATTTTCGCAAATAAATCTTTTTCACTAATTATTTCTGCATATTAGTATAGAGCAGGTATGTCAAACTGGCGGCCCGCGGGCCGCTTGCGGCCCTTGTAGACTTTGGATGCGGCCCGCGAGAATTTATTGATAATAATTATTATTTTATTTTATTTTAAGTTTTATTTTAAGAATAGATAACCGAAAAATTTAAAATTATTTTAAAATCATCCAAGTACATTAAGTTTGCGAACTGCATAAGTAAATGAAAGATATTGTAAATGATTTTTGTACGTTTTAAAAACGATTTTTGCTAGACCTAGTAGATTTTCTTTTGCAGTTCAACTTTGCGGCCCGCAAATCATTGGAAATTTGTAAGTGCGGCCCGCTAATGAAATGAGATTGACACATCTGGTATGAAAAGTTGCTTGTAAAGTTTCGTATTGTTATCAGTTTGAAAAAAGAAGACAATGAAACTTTAAGGCTGTCCGGATTTCAGGTGTCCGCTTGTGACTGCCTGGTACTGCACATACATATGTATGTGTACGATGGTGCGAACAACGGTACCGCAGTAGCGCTACTGATCGAAATGTTTTCTCAAGCGTTCTTATCTTAACAGCAAGTCTGCTGATAAGTGAATGAAATGTCGAAAAATTCTCAGAAAATGAGGCAACACATTATCGGCACATTGGTTCTATTTCATTTTGGCTTATTTTTCTTGCTTTCTTGTATCCAGCTCACCATTGTACAATTTGTTCCATAAATGTGTGGACAGTAAATCGTACGGCTTGTATAATAATATGTAACCAAGTATGATTAAATATGTCATTAATATTCGATACGATCTTTAAAAAAAACATGGGTCATTATGAACAAATGTAACATATTCCATACTTGTAGTACTTAGTAGCAAAATAAACTCATCACGTCGTAACGACCTTGGCAGTTTATTGAAAATTGAAAATTTCAACCGCAAGACCTTACAGTTTATTGCTAATGCGAGGCACAATTCACCCGATATCGTTTACCCGTAAGATCACAAAAAAAGGAATTAGCACAATTCCTACTTACTTTTTCCTATCATCACAATATTCTTACTTATACTACTATTGAGGATTTCGATCATATGACTTTGACCTACGAAATGCTAGAAACATAATATCTATTCGAACACCATTATTAATAGCACTCGACTTTGAAGAGAATTTTCCACAAGTACCAAAATGTGCACTGAACAACAACGTAAACCTTGTAGTAGGAGTTTTTCTTGTGGTCTAAAGTGTCTGTTCAGTTAATTCAATGTTATGAAAAATGACCAACAACAGCATGTGTTCAATTTTATGAGCGGATTTCATGAAGTAGAAAAACATTTCGTCATGATACCCAAGAGCAGAGTAATGGAAATACATGTCAAAGTTTGATACGAACCTAGATCGGGTGATTGTGGCAAAGTTACTCTGCGAAATTGGTGTCCGTGTCTCCAACCTTCTCCTACGTTGTACTACACTAGGGGATGATTCACGGGGAACTTCTACAAAGCAAGTCTTTTTTTACACTCAACTTCACAACGTGATCGGAATCTTTCACACGGGTTTTTACAAACAGAATCCTCGTACTGGCATGGCATGCATTAACTCACATTAAATATACTATCTGTGTATGTTTCTTCTGAATTTCACTCCAAATAACAGCTGCTGGGATGGCTCATAACTTGTATTGCTAGTGTTACTAGTTCTTACTCGAAAAGTGAACGTACACTTTATCTCACATACGTATGTACAATACGATGCTACAGGATGTTTTTGCTGAAGTCGTTATCGACTGCGAAGAGGAGTGGACTTTATGGCTAAGCGCACAATTTAGTGACTGCCTCGTCCTTGATCAAGAATATCGTCGTTATTTTCGCTTTTGCTCTCAGTATCACGACTGCAGTAACAACACCTCGTTTAAAACAGTATAGAAACACCTTTATAACAGCTTTATAACCACAGAAGCCCACCAAACGTGAGTCCGATAAGAATAGGTGTGGTGTGGATGCTCAACAGTTACCTTGATGCGTTTGACTGGGCACTGTAGGACAACTCACCACTTTATACAAGAGCCCTTCTTATCACACTTCCGGAGCGACATTTCTCCCTTCTATACTCCGTTATCTGTCATTTCTCCTTCTTCTTGGCGTAACGACCGTCTTCGGTCATGCCTGCCCTATGAAAGGCTTACAAGACTTTTTCCGTTGGTGTACGTGGATAATAACTCCTCTCGTACAAGGGGAGGGTCCACTGTCACTGTCGCCGTCGACGGAATCGGAGAGAATCTTTCATTTATCTATAACGTTGATAATTTTCCCTTCCCACTTCCAAAATTACATTCCAACATAAGCATGTAAGCGCCTACGCATCTGTGTGTGGGTTTAAATTTTTGGGATTTATTACAGCTGATATCGTTACAATCTAAGCCTAAGGTTTCTTGGAAAATATACTTCGTTAAGTTGTGTGGCTCGAAATTTTTGATTTGAAATGATGATAAGGGCGCGTCCAAAAATAACGTAACGTAAATGTTTTCGACCCCCTCGGCCGTTCCAAACACGAGGAGGCAATGTGACAAACAACCAAAGCATGTGTTCAATTTTGTGTACATTGCCAAGTTAGCTTGCCAAACGCCAGCAAGCTGGATTAAATAGGCGTTATATAGGCGGGGAAATGACATCGTAGCTGTTCGTTTCTTTTCCGTTTGCTGTTTCCTGACATTTCCTGTTTATTTTGTAACGAAAGTGTTTTCGATGTTGATGATCTGGCGAATGTGAGACTTCTTTCTTACATTTGAGCAGGGCTTGATTTAAATAACGGTCGGCATCGAAAATATGGTTCGAAACCCGGAGTTCATTATCCGAACTATTACGTCCGCTTTCCGCTTTCCGATAATGATCAGTCGTGGAAAACGGCACGGTCAAAGGCGCTGCAGGTAAGCAACCTGACGATATCCCCTGTGTGCCTTGTATGTGGAGCCATGATGGACGATCCTGGCGGTTAGCGGAATCAAGTCGAACCGTAGCAGTCGATTTGGAAAGCAGCCAAGTTTTGTTCTACACTTCGTATGGTGTGGAAAGTGGTTTGTTAAATAAAAGGATATTTTATTCAACACAATACTGCACAATTCATCTTATGTAGTTTTAAGTCAAAAACCGAAGGGAAATTTATTAATTCCTCTAAATATATTAACATTATTGTGAAGTTGAATTCGAATGATAAGACGGAAAAAATTGATTCAGATGGATTTTTTCAAAATAATTCTATTTTTAAACTGCTAGACTGCTTTTTATTTCGAAAATTGTCAATTTGAATTGAACGACCAACTTTCCATCAGCAACCACATCAACCAACCAAAATATGTTTGATAGTAAATAATTTCTTTTTTAAACCAGATTCACAGCTTCCCAATTCTTTCGTTTCCTTTTCTCCCCTCCACCAGCAGCTGAAGATTCCCGGTAAAGAAAAAATATCTCTCGTGGGAAAGTAAATCGCTCCGGATCGCCTTGTCAGTGTATTCGTTTATCTACTTCGCAAACATCCTGCTGGACTACAGCTGGTGCTACTTCACCGTCTGTTACCAGGAGGCGGGTGGTAGTTCCGGGGGCGACAGCACGGACATTGTAATTTTCTAGGGACACCAACTAGAACTAGTTCTATGCGAAGCAGATCATGTGGAACTAAAACACTGTTTACCTCGATGGAAGTGACAGATGTGACAGGAGGACACTGAACTAAAAGTTACGGACTAGTATTGAACTTAAATAGGTAGATCAAATGTTCTAGAAAAAGCACATCCGATGCAATCGTCTAGCAAGGCAGTGGTTTATATACTCAGAAAATGAAATAAAGAACAAAACGCAAATTATAACCGAAGTTATCGTTTTTCAACAGATCAAACCGATGATGTCGATGGCCGCTTCGGCTGACCATTGCGTGATCGCGGTTGAGACACGCATGCCTGGCAAAGAGTACAGCGTCGTGAGCGAAGGCAAGGGGAAGGATCTGATCTACCAACTGCTGATATGCAACTCGATCAGCACGACAGATGATTGTAGGTTCATTTATTTTTCAATCTAATTTGCAATTCGTTAATGGTCTTTTCCACGCGGGTTTCTTCGCCTTCACCACCAAATACATCGACATTAGACCGTAGTTTATAACGATGAACTCAACGCACGTGATCGTGGCGTCAATCTGCTCTGGCATTATCATACACCGAAGGTAAGTCCGCCCAGTCACCATTTCCAAAGGAAGCTATTTGATCGCCGACACAAGTTCTTTTTCGTTATATTTTTATTTATTTTATTTTTACAAATTGTTTGCCACTAGGGCACTACAATGCTGGTGCAGCAGCCCACGGAACGCCTATGAGGGGAAAAGGGGAAGGGTATCGGAAGGAGGAGGGAAGTAGAGGACAGTCACGGTGAGGGAGACGCGAGGCGCGAACGAAAACTAGCGATGGACAAGTTGTGGTCGAATAGAGCGCCTACAGCATTGAGGGCACGTTGGGCTCGTAGCCATGGGTCGTTCGAACGACCCAACCTATCCAGCGCAGTGACACCAGCGGGAGACCAGATGATGCAACTATAGTCTAGGATAGGAAGCACCCAGCAGCAGTACAGGGTTCGCAGGCCCAGAATCCTATACGCGCGTTGAATAACCGAGTCGAGATGTGGCAGAGAAGGCAGCACCGAAACGTTGTAAGGAGAGGAGATCTTTAGACGTGGATACAGGAAGGTAAATCTTGACATTATCCGCATTAATGGAACCAGGTGGAAGAACATTTGGGCTGTCGGCTATGAAAAGTGAGAAAAGGACGGGACTCAAGACGCTTCCCGTGAGGTACACCCGACTGCCCGACAAATGGGTCAGAGAGAGAGAGCACCCTCAACCCTAATCCTTTAAGTCCGATTTGCCAGAAAGGACTCGAGCCAGGCAAGGAGAGACCTCCCGAAACCCATCCGTTCGAGTTTGGCAAGGAGCAGCCTATGTGACAAGCAGTCAAAAGTGGCCTTAAAGTCGGTGTAAATGACATCGACCTGCCTCCTGGCAGCAATGTGCGGATACAGATCGAGCATCAGAGACATGAGGTTCGACACAGTTGAGCGTCTTGGCATGAAACCAAGCCTGGGAAGAGGGAATCGGAGAGTAAACAGAAGGAAGAAAGGAGGAGTGGACAAAATATTCGAGGACTTTGGACACTGAACAGATAAGGGAGATGCCTCGATAATTAGAGGGAGTGGAACGGCACCCATTCTTGTGGATCGGAGTCATTCAGGCAGACCGCCAGCTAGCGGGAAAAACCCCGTCCCTAAACGACCTGGAGAACAGGCGGGTGAGAACAGGGGCCAAGGCCTCCCGAGCATGAATGAGCAGGAAGGAATGCCGTCGAGACCAGGATAGAAGGAACATTTCAGCTGCTTAAGGGCGGTGAGAACCGAGGCCTCGCTGATCCCAATGGTGCGCAACTTGACCGACTCTTGAGCCGTGGAAACTACACCGTCAGAGAGAGATGCAGTAGAAAAGGCAGGGTCAACAAAGAGACCGGCAAAATGTTCCGCAAACATATTACTTATTGCCAAAGGAGAGGAGGCGGATCGACTGCCAACGGACATGGCGGAAGGAATGCGGGAGACACCACGCCGTGTGTCCACATGCCGTCAGAAAGATCGCGACATGACAACCATAGTGGAAGCGGTTGTAAGCCCGATAAGCTGACTCCCTCAATGCACGCAAGTGGCTGTCGGACCACAACGGGTTAGGGGGAAGTTTACGGATAGGACAGCAGGATGACAGAAAGGACGGTATAATGGATGTGAAGTTGACGGTGGCTGCGTTCTACAGTTGCATCCAGGTCCAGGAAGCTCCAATCGTGGTTCCGGAT
>KE525351.1:1466650-1483810 GCA_000441895.2 Anopheles sinensis | reverse complement strand
AGAGCATAAGTGAGTATCTCATTGGAATCTATTTGCAATCTGTTTTCAACACTAAATTCTAAGTAGACAAGCTGAAAAATAAATCTGATTGCGACAAGTTCATCCATACTTTGACAATTATCGCTTTTTTGCGATTGATCGAATACCATGGAATATTCGTATAGATTGAACCTTATAATCCACCACGAAGGAAACAACAATTGCAGTTTTCTGGCTAACCATGTCATATAGTATGATTTCCCTGATCCGGCTTCGTCGAAAATTACATGCACTTTAGGATTTCCGTCAACACCGGGAGGTTTGTGCTCAGTCTCTTTATGCAGTGAAATATTGTTTATCTTGCAGGTGTCTACTGAAAAGCGTCTGAAAAATGTTTCGTAACTTATTTTATCTTTACCGTCTTCATCGAGAAAAAGTTCAGAAAGGGTTTCGCCTACCTCTATAGCGTCCCAAACTTCCCTAATCGAAGTTTCCCCTGATTCATATTTATTACATTGTTTACATTTTCTTTGAACATACATGTCTTTGATTTTTTCAAAACTTGTTTTGATTTTGTCACAGTCCCCGCGATCAGTAGTAGCAGAAAATTCTACGATATCAATAACAAAATTAATGTTATCTTCATCACGGATAAACTCATTTCTCGATAACTTGGTTCCATAGAAATTTGCGATCTTGATTTGATTGATTACTTTTTCCTTGCTTGTGTCTGTTAGGTCTCGGAAAAGAAGATCCCATTCACCTTCTGAAGCACTAAAGGTTCTGTCGATAAGTATAATCTTTTTGATAGTTTTCATTGATTTAAACTTATTAGAATATTTCGATAAACGTAGAAAAACAGCTGTCATAGATTCGCAATCAATCACCAAAATAAGTGGAAAGTCCATTTCGAAGAAGACACTCATTATAGTTTCGACTTTTTCTCTAAACTGTGTGTCTTTAAAATATAAATAATTAAGTTTTGAATTGAATACATGTAACGAGTGAATTACTATCAACGAAGGGTAGTTTAATTGTTCAATATCCACATTATAATCATCTTTTCCACTATTGTTTAGCTCAGTGAACCACGAAACGAGCTTTTTATACACTTTTGTTTCCTGCAATATTCCCTGTTTGAATTCGAGCTCCAAATCAAGGAATCTGCTACAGTTGGAGTGTGACATGTCCTTTAATTGGGAAAAATTTAACGATGAAGTTATCTGCTTGAACTGCTTGTCTATATCCTGTCCATCTATAGGTGTCTTGAATTTATCTTGCATCCGTTCCCAAATCCACGTCTCGACCTTGTTTAAAGTATGGTCGGCAGAGCATCGATCTCTTATGTTTTCCGGTAACAAATTGCTTTCGAGAATGCTGTCAACGACCTGTTTTTTTTCGTGTGTTGTGTTGCAAACTATCAAACATGATGTTAAAAATTTCTCGATTAGATCGTCTGTGACTGGTTTTGGTAATTCGACTTGATCGTTTGGTAATTCGTCATTAGCGTCAGATTGGTTTTTTTTACTTAAACATATGCCATTGCTCTGAATGACTTCCCAAATATTTTGCTCCGCTGGATTTAGTAGTTTAAGATACTCTATATTAAACAACCTTTCAAATTCCTTAAACCAAGTTTTCTTTTGTCTTTGCGAATTGAATTCGTAAAAACTTTTCTCTTTTTTTGATCTTTTGCAAAATCTTCAATGACATTTCGGTATTTTTTAAACACATCAATCTGGAAATCAACAGCTTTCTTGTAGTAAATATGATCGACTAACATTGTAGCAAGTTTATTTAAATCTGACTCTTCAGTTATATTGGAGCATTGATTTTGATTGGTTTGATGCTTTTCTTTTGTTTGATCTTTTAGATTTTTTTCAAGGTTAATACCTTTCTTTTGTATATCATCCCAAATGAGCTTTTTACTTTGTTGAGTTCTACACTCGTTTTCAAAAAGCTCTTTAAATTCCCCGTTTTTATCGAAGAACTCTTTGTTTACTTTGTAAAATCCATTGTTATTAATTTTCTCTGCCGCAATCTTGTTTTCTATGATAAAACGGCATTTGGCTTGCACCGACTCGTTGCGGAAATCGACAACTTTTCGTTGAACAATACTCTCCGCTAAGACATTTGCGAGAGTAGCTAATTCGGAATTGTCTTTGAAATATTGCAATAATTCGTTTTTGTTTTCTTCTTTCAAATTGTTCAAATCAATTGTATAGGCATCATTAGTGATGGACTTAAGAATAGTATCAACGATATTTGTGCCAAAAGGATATTCTGCAACTGACTTTTTAACATCTCCGTGAAGCCTGGCGTTAGTACAAAGGGCTAATTTGAGCGACTTTTTCCTCTTATCCCAGCCGTTCACTTGAAAAGAGTTCAGGTACTTACACAACGCAAACCGCGCTTTTTTATCCGTCGATGTAAGGTCGTTCCATGTGATGATGTATCTCGTATCTTCCTTGTGCTTAGCTTGGATGAAAATGTCTCCATCGTCGGATTTAACTACGATGTCGTCGAATAATCCGCCTTCTTTATCCTCGTTGGTTATTTTGAATTTTGACTTCTCACCATTTTTAATCAGATCACCAATTCGACACACGATCGCTGAGCTCAGCGATTTCTGATAGTTTGCTCCGCGAAGATTGTCTATCATTCCTAGATTTCTTGGTTTTGTAGAAGCGCCATCTTTGGGGTCTTTTGAATCATTCTCCTTTTCACCATGTGTTTTATTAGATTTGCTTTTATCGAGCGTTCTGGAATTGCTGGCACCATCGTTCGTTGGCGATGCATGGCCTACGAGTTTTGACTGGGAAGGCTTCATTACTTCATTTGATTTGACCAAGTCTTGCTGATCAGCTTGATCGAAATTGTCGGGATCCGATGCTGTTGTCGAATCACCGTCCAGTATCCTTGTTCCCGAAGATGACGCTTCTTGTTCGGAGACTGATTTGAGGTCATCCTGGTCACGATTATTTTTGTTGATTTTTTCCATCTCCTTAATCGTTTCCTAAAACTTCAGTTGTTTGTTTTTGTATTCTGTAAATATATTTTAAAGAAAATTAGTTTATCGTTTACAGTAATTAATTTTATAGCTCATATTCGATGGCTCGTAAAAAAATTCAGCTTTTAATATTTAGTTTTTCTTTCAACAACACATTCAAACAAGCAACTATTTCCGACTCGAATATTCCAGGATAAGGAGTAAAACAAAGAGGAAGCTAAAGGCTAGAAAGCGTTCAACAAACTGGACCATACTGTGGCAGGGTGACCAATTGCATAAACGCCAGGCCAAAAACATCATTGCCAACTACGGCACTTAGATTTGACCGTTTGTTGTGAGAATACGAACGGTACACAACAAAAGCTCGTGATAATCGTAGAGCTGGTCTGCCTTTAACTGGAGAGGCCAAGAAACGACGAGTCATTTGTGCTCGGTGTGCTGGATTCGACCAGCAGTCGTGCAAGAGTGAGGTTTCATTGTGGCAGTGTTTCGAATGCGGCGAGGTCAGTCCTTCAGGATCACTAATGATACAAGTAGTGTAGCTTAAGCTCCAAAACAGCCGAAAAGCTTAGGATTTACTGATGGCTACTTGTGAGGGGGTGAATATATTAATAGATCAGACAGAGTTTGCACTTGCTTTACTTACATTGAAATTTAAACAATCTACGATGGTCACGGCCTCCTTGGGAGCAAGTTGTGGGGAAGTGATGTGTCCTACGATCTTTTCCTTTAGAAATATATGCGCCCAACGTTGCTGCTTTCGTCACTGAATCGCTGATTCATCGCCAAATTACGTCAGCTTAGGAAATATAGCCAACAGTGCGTTACTAAGCTAAGCAGCACCGTTCTGGTCCGACGTTTGCACTTCGTTATCACTATTTGTTCGAGTGGTTTTTCAGAAGCACTTCTTATCTCTTCCTTCCCGGATCCAGCAAAACACCAGTCTGATTATTGCTAGGACACTTTTAGTTGCTGTAGCACTTTACTTTTAATATTACATCATAGAACAAGTTTTGTGATGATTTAAAGTATATATTTCAGTAGTTGATGAAAATCACGAAAATTTAATTCCACAGGCGTACATGATCATACATTGATTTCCTGTTGCCACTTTATGCGGGTATCACACTGGTCGCCATTGGCGACCAGTGTGATAACCGCATTAGATTACAGGCGAAAGAGGCCTTACGGCTCAAAGCCTCTTTAATCCTTCCTAACCTCACTTTAGATTGCCATAGGGTGTGGCTTCACGCACACCATTAAGTACAGTCGAACAGGATTTTCGTCACTATTTTCGCGATTTCTGAAAGAACTTTAATACACTTTTCACCGCAAATTTAACCGACGACAACCAAATACATCCACCAAACGCATGACGAGTAGAACCTGTACAATCGCGCTCCAACTTTTAGAGTGCGTTTGGTTCCACTTTATGATCCAACTGTTCCGCAAACGCCCAAACGCAAAAGCTGATGTAGGTGAAGCTGATTTTGAAGATTTCACTACAATCTTTGTCAAGCGGATTACTCAAATAGAATTATACTGTGGAATTTTAACTTTATGTTCACGATGCAACAACGTGCTGTGGCGGCTCGAATAGAAAGGAGGTTAGGCCAGTTGCGCATATATTCGAAGTTATTTCCAAAGGTTGAATCATGTAGCGCGATTTGACAGGTAAAAAGCAGCTAACTCAAAATTACTGGAACTACAGGTTGGATCGTCACAGCTTTCCATGTCTCTTTACCTTGATGGTACTGATGACGTAAAGAGTCCAAAATGAACCAGTTTTGAGGTTCGAATCGTTAGTGTATGTGCTTGCACTTGGAGTGGTGTTCCTTACAATTGTAATAAAATAGATTTACTGATGTAGGAATAATATTTTAAGTAAAAGTTGATCAATATAAATCTGTTTAACACCATGGCTCAACTACTCTATGTTATAGAATACTATTCAAACGTTGATTTTGAATATCTGTTTTAGTTTTTATGAATTCTAACTCAAAACGTAAATCAATAAAGGTTAGGAGGCATAAAAACCTGTTGCGATCCACAGGGAGCTTTCTAATGCATTTTTAAACCAACAAATCAACTTGATCGCAATATAAAGCAATAATCCTATCTGTGTATCTGTATCAACCGCTGAACCTAACCTCCAAATTGGTTCATTTTTGGATTCAACACAACCAAGATAAAGTTACATAAAAAACTGTGGTGATCCCTTTTGAAGAAAGTATTACTTCATTCCAGTAACCTTGCGTTTCATAATTTTTTAGCAATGAAATTTGTTGAGCTAAGTCACTCTTTTAAATTCACCTTGGTCCAATGACACCTGTTCAATAATATTGTAAACAAGATTGTAAAATTTCTTAGACTGATGTGCATTTCCGTGTTAATTCCGTACCATCCGAAATGGCCGAGGACACTCTAAAACAGAACAGTGAGAGAAGCAACAAGCAACGCCCGTGGAATGAAAGAATAACAAAATTCATAGTGTACCTTCCAGGCCCAGCTGGTGCAGATACCGACTACGATGCTCCCTTGTTCCGCTGTTCGTATCCAGCCAGCACAATAAAAAACATTGCAGCCAGACGCCTGGAGGCTCTCCGAGCCGAGCTGCAACGCGAAATATCGGATTCCACCGAAGCGCAACCCAGTACTTCAAACGGTGCACAAGCGATGGAGATCGACGAAGAACCGTACGGAGCGCAGTCCGACGAGCTAATGGACTGGGATAGTGCAAGTATCGGGCGTTCGATATGGCCTCAGCATGCTTTAGTGGACCGGATGACCAATTCTCATGCATTACCCCACGACGTCGAGAGTAGGGTGGTTGCATATAACATGCCACTTAAAACAGATTACTGTAAACGGCCACACAGCGGCCCTAACTCTCGTTATTTCGTGGTTGACACATGTGTCTATCTAAGCAACCTAGAAATAGTTAAGCGCCTATTTCAGTACTGCACAGGTATGTTGATATGTAAATTCTCTTCCGCAGCTTTTAGTTACAAGTCTGTCGTCAAATATGAACCCCTACGAACTAAGCTGTTCTTTTTCATTCCCTCTTTGTAGTCAATAACGCCATCCTTGTTGTGCCTTATCAGGTGTTGGTGGAGTTAGATGATCTTAAAATCAGCAAACCTCACCTGCGCACGGAAGTCCAAGCTGCCTTTCGGTTTCTGAGCGACCTCAGAAAGAAAAGAACTCAGCATGTAGTTTACCAGCATCCAATAGACGATCTCGTGGTTTTCACGCGTGGTTCGACACATGATGATTCGCTGGTAAATTGTGGGTTACAGGTGCAAAATAGTGTAAATAGCAATTGCTCTATAACTTTAGTTTCCAATGACAGTAGCTTAGGTCTAAAGGCGGAGGCGGCTCAATTTAAATACTTCACAGAAGAAAATCTACTTACATATCTTTCGTTGACTTCAAGCTTATAACATTATAAATCTGAGTTGATCCACTCTTAATTGTTTATGTTCTCACTGTTACGTCTTGGCTGCTATAATGAAATGGTTTCTAAAACGACGGAGTGTTAAATACCACAAGAAGTCCCAAAGTTGCTTTCCATTTTCGCATCAATCAAGTGCAATACTAACATTCCGTCGATACAATTAACGAAATTAATTGTTGCTATAGCAAACCGAACCATTGTAACAGCATATTAATTTACTACATTTTTTTCAGTCCTCTTACAAACTGTGCATGCACATTTTGTGATTTGTAAATTATTAGGGAATTAACACTACTGTAGACGGTCGAAAGATACCGGATCAACTTAACAATCATTATTAAACGACTTCTTTGTGCCAATAGTTTTTAATCGTTCCTATACTGACCAATATAGTTGAGTATGCGAATTAAACGCTCAGGAATCGAACTGTTAGCGTAAGTTAGATGGCCAAGAAAGCCTTGTTAGCTCGTATCACACATTCACATCACCCACACCCGCTGGGCCATATGAGATAACACACAAAGTGATATTATTGAGTTACAAAACGAATCGAGACATGCAGAAATCAATGATGATTTGTTGGTGTAGCATGAGTCTGCTATCATCATTAGAATGAAAGCGAATACCGAAAATATTTCTGAATTAAAGCAAGAGACCCGGAAATACATGAAAAGTAAAAACAAAAAGAGATAATAATCAAGAGAGTTTGCCATCGAGGGAGGTTTATGTTGGCCGATAATAAATATAGTCTCACAAATAAAATAATGAGAAAGGCGTATGGTTATACATTAGAAGACACTTAAAAACCAAAAATAGTGCTTTCCGGTTGGTTTCTAACCGGGACGGATTCCGGAGCCCAAATAATTGTGATAAGAAAACGAAGACTCGTACAAAGAAGTAACAAGAAATTGCACAAGATACCAGTTGTGTATAAATTTCTCATCTCATGCCTTCAAACTGGCCACAGTATAATATAGGCAAAGTTTAGAAGATCGTTGCGAATTAGTTAAAATAGAACGACATGTTTTCGCCTTTTACGGGCATTATAAAACGCTTGTTTCTGTGTAATAATACATCCGTAAAAATCCGAAATGTTTTAAATGTATATAGTTCCCCTTGTGAGCAAGAGAAGAGCTGCTTAAAAAAAACTTAGAATGAATAAGTCATTTAATAAATACATGCATAAATAGTTTTTAATTGTCACAATCGATTATGAGGGCACGAATGCACTGAAAATACAAAACGATTTTCGAGACTGCGATGAGGAAATTTACGCTGGTGCGGTACAGATAAATACGCATTGTTTGTTGGAGTTTCCTTAGCTTTGTAAATAGTTTTCCTTATATTGCAATACATTTCTTTTAAAATAGATAAATAGAAAATAGCATTTACTAAAAATTATTTGAACATGTATGAAAACCTTCTGTTGCCATTTTAATACTTTAATTTCTTGTAAGGCGTATAGCGCCTCCGCACTTTCATTGCTTAACATCAGTTACTTCATTTCACTTCTTGGCCATTATCTCTAGAAGAATTGACTTGTTACCTTTTTAGTGCATCTATTACAATAAGAAGCATAGATAAATCATTTATAAAACTCCTTTGAAAATATCCTTATTTCCTAACTTATTTCTTAACTTTTTTTAAAGGTCTTCAGACACTAATCTAGCTCACCAATCTGGATTAATTCTACTGCTTCGCTTCACTTCAGTTGTTTCTTTAGCTCGAAATTTAAAGTCCGCAAAATTTTCGTGTTTCGTTATTTATCAGTAAGTACAACATTATTGATGCGGTTGCTTACAAAGTTAGAGAAATCTCTTCCATGAAATATTTTTATTATTTCGCATCCACAAGTTAGCGATCGATGTTATCACATAACCAATAAGGCAACTGTTATATACGTTATAACTGTTAAAGGCGATGCTAAACAAAATGCATTACAATTGGCACATTTCACTCATTTAGTCACTTTTACTTTCTTAGTTTAAATGTATAGTCCACCTCATGGCTCTTCCTGTCTTCCACACCGTCATTCCACAGTGCAACTGGCGAAGGCACATCGTAGGCAACAGCAAGTTTCGGATGCATTCGCTTCAGCTTATCGATTTCCCGTTGGTCTATTCCGTGACATCTCTTAATGTGAAGCCAGCGTAGCGCAGGGAACCGCTTGACGAGCACCAGTAGATGATTATCCTCCAGCTACGATTTGTTTGAAACGATCAAATGAATTGAATTTCAAATTATGTCGGTTCCAATACCTACCTTGTCGTAGTGTGCTAGCACCATCCGTTCGACGCTGTAGGTTGGGGTGAGCTGTTGCACTTCCGGATAAAGTTTAACGTTCACGAGAGTCAGCGTGCGCAACCGAGTGAATGCCATCAAGCACTCAATACCTTCTAGCCTCGCCCCTTTCTTCGAGCCAATCCTCAGCGACTGGAGAGCCGGAAGCTGCAAGTTGTGCAGATAGACGTGTCTTGCGGTGATCCGTAGGTGCTTGAGTACGGGCAGTGTTGAAATATGCCACAACTGAATCGTACCCTCCTGCACCACGAGCGTCAGCTCGACGAGCTGCCTCAGATTCGCCGCAATCGAATGCAGCACAAAGCTGTCCACGAACTTGAAGAACATCTCAAGACGCTCGAGGCGTTTGCAACGTTTGAAAAATCCAATGCTAGTGCTCTGCTCACTTTTAGTCATCGCCTTTTCCCACCTATCGATCGATAGATGGCGCAGGTTGCCCAGGCTCAATGTGTAAAAATAGAACACCTCCTTGGAGAAAAACTTGATTATGAGCGTGTGCAACTGGTCCATAAATTCCAACAAAAAATTCAAATGCTCCTTGCTGTGCACGGCCAAATGCAAGTGGCGCAGATTGGGTGCGACGAAACGCACGTTTTCAATAACACCCACATTTAGATTCAAGGTATGCAGCCTGTCCGTTACGAACTGCACTCGGTGCTCCTTGGGCGTGATCGGTAGCTTGACCAGATATTTGGACATGGTTCCGAAGAGAAACAACGTTTCTACTGTACGGAAATCGATTAGCTGCTCCGTGTATATGGCCATAAAGTTGACATCGTTCAGGGCAGCATAGTGTAGTTCGACGTGCGTTGGCGAAGGAACAACCGATGGTATCATGCGTACGCTCTTAATGCACTCGGGGGTCAATAGAGAAGGTTCCAAGCTGATCGAGAAATTACGATAGTTTCGACGGATTGGTTGTTTCGTCAGTAAGCGCTTGCCGTTCAGGTGCAGGACTACGTTGCGGTTGAGAAAACGGTCCGAGAGCAGCACTGCGTTCCATCGTTGGCACACGAGCGCGAGGTTGCAGCGCGTATTTAAATGTAAGAAGCTGAATATATGCTCCAGTACCTACGATTGTACAAACGAACATTTCCTTTGTCTCAAACCGCCAACAAGATCGCGGTGCGCAGTCTTACCTCGTTGGGCATATCGTTGAACTCCGCCATCTTGAGCAGTACTGGCACAAAGGATGATCCAGGCAGTCCAAAAATATTCGGAAAGTCGAAAGTAATAAAACCTACACCGTATTGCATACGGAGGCAATAAATAGTTTCTGCTTCATCACATGACAGCGAACACCAGCGAAATCGGCGGACGATCTTGTTACTTCAACCGTTTGTGCTGTTTCACGCAGCACTATCTACCAAATAGCGATCGCATATCTTATCCCACCAACTCTGTTATTCGTCTACTGAAACTGAGGCAAAATCGAACGCACATCTAGTTTGATTAACGATAAGGTCGCACCGGCATCTTTCCGCTTGCAGTCACTAACCAAATGACCAACGGTCGTAGCGGTGTGTTTTGTTTTTGTACGTCGCTTCTACACTAGATAACGAAATGTTTACGTCCAACGTCAGATGGATTCGTTTACAAACAAAGCACAATTAAGTTTATTGAAACGTGTTTTATTTCAAGGAAAAAATTGATTAGTTTACTAAATAAAATATAGATTAAATCGGCTTAGTTGAATGGCTTTTTATATTTTTAAATTGCATTTCCATTTCTGATGCCGGTTTAATTGTATCTATCTTGGGCTTGTGTAAACCGTGGGCCCGCTATGATTTGACAGCGCCGCCGACCGAAGCTGTCAAACGCGTGTGTGTGTTGAGGAAACGAAAAGAAGCGATTTTTCATGTTCGCAACACTTGCGGAAGTTGCATATAGTGTCCTTTTTGGCAGGAAAGCGATCGGAAATAATCGGCATTTTTCATCGGACATTGCAAATCCTTCCACGTCCACTGGTTTGTCCCCCTTTGTAGGGTATCGTTTTGCGTAGTACGCTTTTGGTTGGCACCGCTGCGGAAGTCGCTTGGTGGAAATCGATCGCAGTATCCACACGGGCGTGCAGAATGGGTCTGCTAGAACAACTGCAGGAGCAAGGATGGTCGGTATTGGGGTTCGCGAGCGTTTGTGGTGCTCCTAGTGTGTGCCGTAGTGAGACCATTTGATCAATTTTCGTTTGTGTTTCTTGCGTTGCTGGCATTCTGATAGGTACATCACCCAACCGGGGTTGGAAAAATTGCTGGAAGGCGACAAGAATGGATCGACTCCGGACGTGAAACAAGTTGTGAAATTGGCCTTGAACGTAAGTTGCATCTTCTACTTGACAGTGTCGCTTGCTTGCATCGCAAATGGATGTCATTCGTTGTGGATGATGTTCCACCGGTGGGGTACGAAGTATTCTAAGAATTTCGTTTTCTTTCTCTTGAACTAGACGGACCTACGGGAATACGGTGGTGGAGCACTAGCCTCCCTAACCTCCCGCGGCGCAAAGGTGGAGTCGTTTGAAGGAACCGGCGTTGTTCAGCTCATCAAACTGCGTAACCTGGGCGCACCGAAGGTGAATGAGGAATCGAAGACGGCACCACGCCTGCTAAAGCTCACCATAACCGATGGGCAAACTCAGTACGTCGCGCTGGAGCACGAGCCGATTCCAGCGCTCAGCATCAACACACCGCCGGGCACGAAGATTCTCCTCAAGAACGGTCCCATCCGGATCACGCAGGGCGTCATGATGCTGAGCGACAAGCATGTCACCGTGCTGGGAGGGCAGGTAACGGCGCTGGTGGAAAAATGGGAACTCAGCCGCACCATGGCCAAGTACGCCAAGGGCGGCCGGCTGCAGTTCAGCACCTCGGGCCCACCGCCGTGGATTCCGTTCGGGCAGAAGATCCAGCAACCGACCGCCGTCAACAGTGACAAGGACTTCAAGAGCCTGACGACGAAGGAGAAGGAAGAGTCGAAGGAAAACTCGGAATTCAATGCCCTGCGCAACGATGCGATCGCCGAGGCGACAAAGCTCGGCACGAGGAAAACGTTCGGCGGTGGCGCGAAGCAGATGGTCGACGCCAACGTGCAGAAGATCATGGACAAAGGCTTCACCGAGGACCAGGCCGCTCACGCCCTCAAACTGACGCGCAACAATGTGGAGCGTGCGCTGAGCAACCTGCAGCGGATAGAGGGCCGCAGGCAGCAAACCACCAACTCGGACGTCACTTCCGGGGGACCACCGAGCGGCAAACCGGACGGTGTGCGGGCCGGAGGAAAGCGTGGATTCAGCAAACGCGAGGACGAATCGGATCAGCTGGCAAAGCCATCGGGGAAGGTTTCTCTATTCGACTACTTTGGTGATATTTTACAGGACAGCGAACCGGCGGCGGCAACCAATAATGCCGGTGCCGGTGGGAAAAGGGCGAGCAAGGAGTCGACTCCAAACGATAAGCCAAATGTGTCCCAGCGGGGCCGTAGCGATAGTGCGGGTCGGGTCACCGAAGGCAATCGGCCACCGAACAACGGTTGCAATCAATCGTCCGGCACCACCAACCACAGCTCATCCGGTGGAGTAGTGCGAAACCATTCCGATAACCCCCACTACGCCGGTGGTGGTGGTGTAACGACGAACGGTGGTGGCGCAAAAGGATACAACCAGAGGTTTGAGAACAACATTTCGAGTAGCTTTGCGAACCGCAACACGTCCTCGACGTCGTCGGGAAGAGATCGTGGGGGGCGCGACCAGGGTGGACACTACTCCGGCCAGCGGGAGCAGCAGTCGAACTACAAGCAGGGAGATTATTACGGAAACAGCAACAGCAGCAGCCGCTACAATCGAGGAGCGAATGAAAATCACTCGTCAACGAATCACACGGGCGGGGCGACGGGCGGTGGCCGATCTGGTGGTGGAAGCTCGCGTGGAAACGATTCCAAATACAACCAGAATCAATCTTCCTCCGCCTCCAACTCCGGATATGGTAATTCACAGCAACGCTCGGAGCGCTCGGATGGTTACCATAGCAACGCAAACAGTAACACCACGGTCGGTGGCAGCAGCAGTACGAATACGACGGCCAATAGCAACGCAAGCGGTGGAGGAAAGTACAGTAAAGGCCAGTCTGGCAATTCCGCCAACTACGGAAACAGTTACGGCTCCGAAGGGCGCAATAACCAGCAGCAATCGTACGGAAACGACGGACGTGGTCAGGCGGGTGGTGGTGGTGGTGGTGGTGGTAGTGGAAAGGGTGGTGGTGGTGGTGCTTCTACCGCACAGCAACAACAACAACAATCATCCTTTGGAAACGGTCCCAAGCAGTCGAACTACAATCAACAGGGCTCGTCGGGAGCTTCGTACAATACGACAACCTCCAACTCCAACTCCCAAGGACACTATGGCCAGCAGAGCACGGGAAATAGTTACGGCGGCAGCGGCACTAACAACCCCACGAAGGTAACTCAAACTCGCACGAACTGCGCCGGGGGATAATGTGTGAAATTAAATAAAAATTCTTTGCATTTCAGAGCTCAAACAAAAACAATCGCTACGGAGGAAAGGATGAATCTCACAAGTATTCCGACGGTAGTGTGCCTCCCAGCGGTCCCGCGCAGAACAAGAAACTCTCCTCGAAAGGCCACGGACCGCAGACGCAACCCCAATCGAACACCGGCACCGAGCATCGCTCGTCCAATCAGCACCAACAATCTTCCTATGGTCCTCCGTCCTCCGGCGGAAGCAAGCACGCATCGCAGCACGGTCCCAACGCAAACAGCAGTGGCAAGGTGAATCAGCTCACCGAACAGCTTGGGGGTTTGCACGTTTCTGGTAGTAAATCGTCCGGAACCGTTGCAAGTTCGAACGCAACAAACAAGTCCGGACCGATGAAGCCGATGGTTTCGAACCCAACGATGGTGCAGCAACATCAGCCCCAACCGGCCCAACACGCACCCCAGGTGGCCTCTTCTCCTCCCGGTGCCATGCCATCGTCGTCACCGTCGTCGTCGTCGACGGGTCCCGGAGGTCCGTCACCGGGCGCACCCACCACGCCCAGCGTCGGCGTTGCTCTCACCGGACCGGCCGGTGTACCGAAGAACTTCATCCAGCTGCCGAACGGATACAGCTACAACCCGTACCAGATCATGGGTTTCCAGAACAAGCAGACGAACGAGTTCGCCCTGAACGTGCTGAAAAGCCAGCAGCAGTTCGATCCGATGGCACAACCGACGCACCTCGGTGCCCCTGCCACCGGGCCCGCCACCGTGTCTCCAGTCGGGCCGGCAGTGGGCGTCCCCATGGCTGCAACCGGCGCCCCGACCGGTGTACTGCCACCACCGACCGCCGTCCTAGCCGGCGGTCCGACCCCCGTTCCGGTGGCAACACCCGGGGGTCCGCTCACGATGGCTCCGGCGCTTGCCCCGGCACCGATGGCCGTATCGCCGTACCCGAACTGGAAAATTGGTGATCGCTGTCTGGCGAAGTATTGGGAGGATGGTGGGGTAAGTACGATGAAATGCCTCCCGTTGCCGCACAATGGTGCAAGGTGGGGCAAAATGCCACAAAATGTGGGACAACAAACTAGAATATCTCTCATTTTTTCAGTTCTATTCCATACCATACCGTCTCTTGTGTTACCATTAAATACCAGCATATTTATAACCGCCAAAGGGTATTCCAATCATGATTGTAATACCAATCTTTCCATTGAAAGTTGTCGGGCAAAATGGCCCAAAATGGGGTGGGCACCTTCTGTTGATAATTATTCAGCAAGCGCTTTTGAATCGAGTTCCGATACTTTTAACGAATGTACGATTCTTCAATAGATGCATATGTTTCATTGTGAGATATCAAACACATCCCTTTTTAATATAAGTCAGCCAGATTCAATAACTTTGGAAAATTAGCGAGTCACATTTACCCCGGATGAGAATGTTTTTCAATGTCATCCATTACTCTGTAAAATATGGTATCACGTACTTTCGTACTCAAATTCAGTGTCATGAAATTTTCATAGAATCGATTTCATATACAGTTGCTCCCAGAAGTGAAGGTGGAGTGTCTATTTGCTCATCGTTGCCGTAAAATTCTACAAGCAAGTAATAGAGGAACATATAACGCACCTAACGAGATTTCTATAGGGCAAATTTCTTAGTTGTAAGCCATCAACTGATAAAACACCATATTGAGAACTCACATAAGTAATGGTAAACGATGCGAACTATTATTAAAAAGGATTTATTGACCGGGTTTTAAAACTTCGTTTGGCCTCCTTTGGCATCAATAATGGCTTTCAGGTGACGAGGCATCGAATCAACTAATTTTTTCGTGAATCCATTTTTACGATACTTTCCCAAACTCTAGTTATTTTTTTATGTTAGGTTGCTCTTGCTGGTCGGGTAACTGTTTTGGACCAGGATTTTTTACTTCTCGCCACAAAAGGGTTTCGATACGGTGACTGAGGCGGCGTTTTCAGCTGTTTCTGCACCAAACGCGCAATATGCATTTGGATCGTTATCCTGCTGGTAAAAGTAAACTGCCGGAAGTCGCAGTTTTGCCGCACTGTCTTTGACGTTTTTCGATAGGATGTTTAAAAACACCATCATGTCCATGGTGGTTTCAATAAACTCCACGTTTCAGCCCCACAATATAACGTTTCCTCCATTACGCTTGATGTTTGGCGCTAAATGCTTCTACACTGTACCCTCACTTTTGGAAGCAACTGTACGTTAACGTATATTGACATTGCTTCATATAAGGTAATGTGTGGCAAAATGCACCTCTTAAGCGAACGGTAATTTCTTGTAGTCCATTCCAAAAAAATACCTTAAATTTTCACAGAACGTTTCTCTATACTCTCTTTTACCACAAAAAAAACTACATTTAAACTGCTGATATCTAAACGAAGATTTTTAATAATAAGATCCTTTCCGGGCGTTATTTTAATTTGTGGGTTAAAAAGTGGGGCACACCGTTATTTCATTTCATTATAGCTATTTATGGTGATTTGATATTTTTTGTGCATCTAATTTTGCAACACAAGGTAGAATTTGTCAAGAAATTTAGCTAAATGTGCTTCCAAATCCAAATAAAAAGTGCATTTTGGCTCACAACACACTTTCCCCAATATTTAAATGGCATAATTGCATCTTATCCTATTGAGGCATTTTACCCCAGTTTTCTTTAAAAAATAATTTAATTGAAAAAGCAGTTGGTAAAGACCTAGTTTTTTGGTTCCAAAAATAAGACTTACCAATTATTGTAACAAAACGAAACGATATGCTCAGTGTGACTTATTTCTTTTCATTATCTATTTCCCATTAGTTCTATACGGCCGAAATCACCGACACCTCGAAGAACACGTTCGTCGTGCATTTCCTCGAGTACGGCAACTACGAGGAGGTACTGAAAACGGACTGCATCCCGATCAACCAACCGGGCAACCCGGGCGCACCGCCTGCGCCGATGACACTGAGCTACCATCCCGCACCTACCATGCAGCCTCCTCCGCCCCAGCCCACGCCCGTCGCTGCCGGTCCTCCGGTGCAGTACGCACCACATCCGGCTCATCCGCACCATCCACCGCATCCGCACGTCCCGCATCACCACGGCCACGTGCCACCGCACCACCCACCGCCGACGATGGCAGCCGCTCCGCCCGGTGCCTACCCGAGCGCATCGATGCAAGAAGTTCCACCACCGTCTCACCAGTACGCACCCTTCAAGCCGCCGCAGATGGCTCAACCAATGTCGGCCCCGGTCGGGCAACCCATGAACCAGTATCCCACGGCACAACAACTGCACCTTCACCAACAACAGCAGCAGCCACTGCAGCATCACCAGCAGCAACAACCACAACCACCGGGGGGCCACATGGCGCAGCATCATCACCATCCGCACCATCAGCAGATGCAACCGCAGCCTCCGCAGCATCACCAGCAACGTTCCTCTGGCGGGAAGTTCCGCGAACAGCGGCCCATGTACGTTCCGCCGGCCCAACGGAAGTAGAGGGCTCTCACCACTTCTGTCCGCCGTGGGTGGCGTCGTCGTCTTGCCTTAAAAGTGTGTGCTGCCTGTCTTGCGCGCCGGTTCCCGCAGTAAGTATTGCCGTGCCCACCCTTGTCTCAAAAACTGATACAGGGTTGGAAGGAAGGGTTTGAAAATCTCTCCAACACTCTCCACTTCAAGAGTGGGAACAAAAGCACCCTCAACGAAACATTGGCAGGCCGGAGGTCTCTTCACCTCCATGAGAGAGCATGTTGAAGTAGTATCTCCTGCACGGAATTAAAAGAAAAAAAAATACACTGCCACACGAGCCCAAAAATCTATTTATTATGCAGTGAATCAATTGTGAGCCCGCGTGATCCCCTCTTTACGGAAGTAGATGGAATCATTCTGAATCGATTTATAAAGAAAAGTATATAT
>KE525351.1:1450926-1466630 GCA_000441895.2 Anopheles sinensis | reverse complement strand
ACTTTGGTGTGTCTTACACCGTTTTCGACCCCAGGTAAACATTGTTCAGTTGCATCTGCAAAGAGGTTGTTCAACCGCAAGTAAACACTTGACGTCCAAGTAAATTTTTGTTGCCCATGGTTCAAACGCAAATGAATGTAGTACAAGACTAACTAAACATTTGAAACCTCCGATGTCAATTCACATTTATGTCGCCCGGGTTCGTTTCCTGCATTTAGCAATTTATTATAAAATTTTAATATGTCTGAATTATGGATTAATTAAAATTTGGGGATTTATTCAAATGATGTTCAAATTGCGTTTATTCGAATGATATTTGCAAATGAAAGCAACGAAAACGAAGTTAACCCTATATGATGTAAACGCATCAGCTTGAAGATTTCAAATGTTTAGTTGGGCTCTTACCACATTCATTTGCCATTGAACCATGTATAAGAAGGGCAACAACAATTTACTTGGACGTCAAATGTTTACTTGCGGTTGAACAACCCCTTTGCGCAGATGCAGCTGAACAATGTTTTACCTGGGTTCGAAAACGACAGTGTATGTTGATCGGCCGTAGCGAGGATCGTGTTCGATGTTTGTGTTTTTTCCAGGCTCGCGTCGCGTTTCCAAAATTCGCTGCCCTTTCCAAAACCCCCTATCGTGTGAAACATTGAGTCTTTACAACATTACAGCTCTTTATATACATAAACATATATTTCTTTCTTTTCTAATCGTTTCTCAGCCACACGATAAAAAATTGAACATTGTGAACATGTAAACACAGCCCGGTATTAGGAATGCAAAGCAAATGATGCCTTTGCGTCGTGTGGATAGAATTCACTTCCTCTCGATATAAGAATGAATAATAAAAAGAAAATGAATCGTTGTATATTCTGTGAAATCTGCGCGCTGTTCACGAGCTTTCAGTGTATCCGAAAACGGATCCGTCGGAATTTACTGTTTTAATTTTCTTTTATTCTTTGCATCACTCGCACTTAAAAAGAAACAGCTTTAACTCTTGCTCAAAATTCAATAAATAATGATCCCTTGCAATATATCCTATCCCTATCGCCTAATACCCGTAGTGTTGCAACGCCTCTCTGGTTCGTTTAGAGAGAACCGTTTTACTGCTTTCCCTTTAGTCGGTTTGTCGTTGGAACTTTGTGAAGTACAGGAACACCTGCTCGAGCGAGGTCTGCCCGAGGGCGTAGTCCTCAATGTCGAGCACCTTCTTTGCGTCCTCCATGATGCCGAACATCGTCGACCAGCGTGTGTTGGCGGACGGGATTTGGTAGGTAACCGATTCGAGATACTCCTCCCTGGAAATTGAATAAATTACCAGTAAAACTTACACCGTTTTCGGATACGAAAAACTTTCAAAAGGGATACTCACTTCAACTCGGCCTGTGGAAACCGTTCCACGATGTACTGTTTGACGTCCGCTATTCGATCGACGTTCGCTGCCTCGGTCCGTTTGAGTTTGATCGTCAGGAAGTACCCGTTGGAGAACTTGTTCTTCAGGTGCTGTGTCGACCCGAGACACTTGAACTCCCCGTTCACCATGATGGCCAACCGGGTGCAGAGCGCTTCGCACTCCTCCATGCTGTGCGACGTCAGGACGATCGCTTTACCGGCGGCACGCTCCTTGCACACCACGTCCCAAAGTTGGCGGCGCGCTCCCGGGTCCATGCCGGTCGTCGGTTCATCCAGGTACACGACCGCCGGATCGCCCATCAGCGCCAGGGCCGTACTGAGCTTCCGCTTGTTGCCCCCACTGTACGCTTTCGTCAGCTTGTCGATGTGCTTCCCAAAGTTGAGCTCCTCGGCCAGCCGGTTCGAGAGTGTCGCTATCTCCGCCTTCGGGATGCCACGCAGGAGGGCAAATATTCGTAGCGTTTCCCGGCCGGTCAGATCGTCGATGAGCGCGTCAAACTGCGGACAGTAGCCGATCCGTCGGTGTACCTCGTTCATGCTGCTGTTCAGGCTGATCCCGTTGACCCACGCCTGGCCGTAAGAGATGCCTTCGTCGCCGGTCATCATCTTGAAGGTGGTCGTCTTGCCGGCCCCATTCACGCCCAGCAGCCCGAAGCACTGCGAGTGTTCGACGGCGAGCGACAGCTGATTGACGGCCAGGAACTTCTTGTAGTACTTGGTGACGTCCCGCAGGACCAGGTTGTTGGCGACGATCTCACCCTCGGTCAGGGAGCGCACGCGAAGCTTCTCCGCCCGGACGTCCGAATCGATGTCGTCCGCTTCGGTCGGTGGTGCGACGGTTTTCGTCTTGCGCCGGAAAATCCGCGCGAACACACGGTACTCGATGAACATGAGCAGCAGGAAGCAGACCAGTCCCACCACGAACAGGTACATCAGATTGCGGCTGATGCCGGTGCGTTCGAAGGTAAATATTTCCGTGTCTGAAAGATAATCCCGGGTCAGTTGTTGCAATGTCTTCTAGATTTTACCGGACGACCGGGGGACTTACTGCAACACTGCGAGAACAGTTGACACAGCAGCTCCGGCGTACAGTTCGGGATGAGCTCGCACTGCGACTCGCAGACCTGTTGTGTCGCGACCGCAATGTTCATGTTGCTCAGCGAGTGGCTCAGCGCAAACAGGGGGAATATCATGAACGCCCACTCCATACCCTCGGCCACGTGCGTCAGGTCGAAGCCATCGAACAGCAGCAAAAAGACGGTCATGAAGAAGATCGTTCCGGTGAAGATGTTCAGTATCATCACCTTCACGAAGCCGCTCGCCGGGATATCGAAGGCGAACGAGAACAGGTAAGTGAGGGGGAGGAAGGCAAAGCCAAATACCACCATTATAAGAATCACACGGCCTGAAACAAGAAACAAATCCATATTAATTTTAAATCGCACTGGAGCCAGAGTAAAGAAGTTTTTTCATTCGGTAAAAAAAAATGGCGGAATGATCTGTTCACAGAGCATTTCTATAGAACGAACAAACTTAAACAATGTTGAGTGTCGCCTTAATCTTCGAAAAAGAATCGTCAAACCTGACTGGGGAACTATTTAACACTAGAATACATTGATTTGAAAACTTGCCCGAATGCTTTTTAGAGGTCATTTTGACCCATGTTTTTCAACACGCTGTAACTTCGTCAGTGTTCAAGATTTTTTAAATCCATAAACGACTACTATTAAGTGTATTTGTAGACTATCTTTTGGCGTTTAAGGATTTTTTTATGCACTTCTTCATCATTCTGCTAGCTCGGTGTGAAGCAAAAAAGATGGATACCACTGCTTTGTTCCATTATTCCGTACGCGAGCGTTACGATACGTTACGCGGGATGCGTTACTATGGAAATTGGCGTTATGTTGTACCTTTGAGGTCAATTTGTGCCACCATTTGCTTTCTTAAAAATATGAAATATTTTTTTGAAGGTGGTTTAATGTATAAGATTTCTAGCGCACATCTTTTTTTTACTTCAAAAAAATTTCCCACAAAAAATTGCACTCTTTCAGTTTTTGACATTCGCGAAATCCCGTTCTTTTTTACTATGCACCGAGCTAGCGGAGAAAGGGTAAGGTTGATCAAAAAACTAAAAACGCCAAAAGATAGTAAACAAATAGACTAAAAAGTCTAAAGCCGATTACGGATTTAAAAAATTTTGAAAACTGACGAAGTTGCAGCGTTTTGAAAAACATGGGTCAAAATGACCCCTAAAAAGCATTCTAGGGATAGTCAAGTTGGTTCTCGGAATTGGTCCAACAAACAAATCTGAAATTATTTTTCTTAGATGCTACTTTGGATTATAAGACAAGCCTTTTTTTTTTTGAAAAAATATTCAGCCGTTTTTGAGATATTAAATGTTAAAATCGCGTTTGGGTCAAATTGACCCCAATTTGGATTCTAGTGTTAACCTCATCAAGGCAACGTTAAACTAGAATATCGAATCCATAAACTCCGATAGGGGGTTTCCGTCAGATTGAAGATCGGGTTCGTTTTGATTTTTATAGATGCCGATAATTTATAATGCGGTCAAACAATTTTTAAATGGCGTTTTTGAACCCTGATGAATGTAACGGTGCCGCTCATGAAATTGAATGGCCAGTTTTCGAAATTACGGTGTCCGCTCAATTTGTTTATGCTTGTCCTATTGAAATAACCTTGAAAACTCTTCATTCCTACACATTTATCAACCCTGAAATATCGCCTCATGTTCAAATAAATAAAACATGTTTCAAAATCCAAACTAATCCCTGGATTACCTTTTCCCTAACACAATAACATTCACTTTTGCTTTTGGATTTGTCTTGACTTTGTTGCGCTTACATGAACAATTGTTTTCTTCACTCTGTATAATGTATTTTATACATACCGATTTCGTCCCCCGTGGACCAACCATCTTCCTGGAAGGCGGCCAACACCGCCACGTAGAACATGACCGTCACGAAGAACGTCATAAAGTCCCACACGAACGACACGAGCCAGTACAGGAGCACGTTGGCGCCGCTGACGAACTGAAGCAGCTTGGAACGGCTGACCCGCTCCTTGATGTAGAACATGATGTACAGCGCGGCCACGAATGCCATCGCAAAGCCGGTATTGAACGCCAGCTGGAAGCCCATATTGTTGCCCGCTTGAAGCTGGGTGAACTAGAATGTGCAAAAGAGAATCGAATTTTAGGACACGTCCAAAGAATTGGTTTTCGTTACCCTCGTTTCGGGTGCCTCACCCTCGTTTCGGGACGGAACGGAAGTGGATGGTTTGTGAGCAGAATCGAACACTGAGCGCAAACCGAACGCAGCATGGCATTGTAAAAAGTGTTGACGGCCAGCGGGGCGGTGTGGAATCCTTGGGCGTTGAACCAGATGGTGTGGTTCGTGGGAGTGATCGACGCCCCGACCATGAACTCGTTGTTCACCTGGGGCAGATTCTGGTCGTAACGGCGCAGGATGTACTCCACCATCGGTTCCGTGATGGTGATGAGCGAACGTGACGAGCCGGCACCTTCGAACAGCTGCTGGTACGCCTGTATCACGGCCGTCTGAACGGTGGAGGTTCCTTCCAGGACGGTCACGGTCGTATCGTAGCTGTCGAATCCGATCGAAAGGGGTGGAAGGGCGAGCGAATCGGGAAAGGAGCGTACGATCACGACCGTCATGATGACGAAGAAGATCGGAATGAAGATCTGCACCAGCATCGCTATCCAGCTCCGCTTGGTGGCGATCGCTTTCTTGAGCAGCATGGCTTGGAGTTGATTAGCGAGCAGTGGATAACCGGTTAGGAGTTTGTACTGATCCTGTTGGTCCAGCGTAAGGGTCACGGTGGAACCATTCGATGGCTCCAGTGCGTACGGTTGAGCCGCGTTCTCTTCGTGTGGTTTCTTGTCCAGTGAGTGCGAATCACTTCCCACGCGAAGGAACACCTCTTCCAGTGTGGTCAACGATATACCGTAGCTAGTGATGCCAAGTGACGCCGAATGGTTCTCCAAGCTCTGTAGTAGCGGCTGAAACAAGGCCGTATAGCTATCGTCCAGTACGTACGACAATTCCGTACCAATGTCCGTGTCCTCCACTATGTTGGGAATGTGTTGCCGCATCAGTGATGTCACGCGTGCCGTTTCACAACTATCGTCCTTCACGCAGATCAACCGGTATCCAACACCGAACCGTTTCTTCAGGAAGAACGACGATCCGGCCGCCTTCAACTCTCCATCGGCCATGATGGCAATCCGATCACCGAGTATGTCCGCTTCGTCCATGAAGTGCGTCGAGAGCAGAATGGTACGTCCCTTCTTCTCCTGAATCAGCAGATCCCAAAGGGCACGCCTTGCCGTTGGATCCATCCCAGACGTTGGTTCGTCACAAAACACCACCTTCGAACCACCACACAGTGCCACTCCGACGGCCAGCTTACGCTTCATCCCGCCGGAAAGTGTGTGGCTCTGGGCGTGCCGTTTATCCTCCAGCTGCAACACCGACACGTAGTGGTCGATCTCCTGCGGGATGTTCTTCTTGTCGACACCTTTGAGCCGCGCGAAGAATCGGATGTGTTCCGCGACGGTCATCTCGTTAAAAAGCACATTGTGCTGGGGGCAAAGACCTAGCGACTTTCGGGCTCCCTCAATGTTTGTCCGGATGTCACAATCGTTGATCATCGCTGTGCCGGCCGTTGGGGAGAACACACCGGTCAGCATCGACATGGTGGTCGTTTTGCCGGCCCCATTGTGCCCGAGCAGTACCGTGATCTGATCCTCGAACATGCTCAAATGTAGCCCCTTGACGGCCACCTTCGTCTTGTTGAACACCTTCCGCAGACCCTTGATGCGAATGCCCGCATGTTTGCCCACCGGTTCCGGTTCGATGTTGTTCGTCTCGGAGTCGGAAGCCTGCCCCTCGGCGGAGGAGGGGTCATCGTTCGGGACCACCTTGTTCGTCCAGAACTTCTTCGTCACCGGAAAGTACCACGGTTCCGCTACGCCGTACTCGCCCGGGAACACCTTCTCGACGTAGAGCGCAATCACCAGATAGATGACGGTATCGGCCAGCATCATCATCATCGTCGCACCGACACTCAGATCGTCATCCACCGTGACCGGGTCGAACATGTTGGACCACTGCAGCCCGTTGGTCGTACCTTCGTGGCGCATGATCAGCATCAGCCCGAACGACATGGCCGAGTTGTGAAACAGGCAGAGGGCCAACTTGGCCGACAGCGACATCGTGTCGTAGTTCGAGAACGCTATGTTGTACGGCATCACAAACACGAACCACAGCAACCCGGCGATGCCGGACGCCGTGTTTGCCTTCGAGAAGAACGTGCTCACCATGAAGCAGAACGTGATCGTTGCCAGGCTGTACACGAACAGGTAGAACCAGATGGCGAACCAGTTCGAGAACGTAAAGATGGCCAGATCGGTGTTGGCCGTAATGCTCACGCACAGCATCACCGTGATGATCGAGATGGAGATCAGCAGCAGGGTGATACACTTGACGAACCAGGCCGTCCAATGCAGCCAGCTCGAAAGGCCCATGATCTTCATGGCCTCCTTCAGCTGTTTTTCCTTCTCCACCGTGATGTACTTGACGGTGTTGATGCAGGTGTAGAAGAACGCGATTACTACGATCAGTGGTAGTAAGTTTTCCAACCCTGTGAGCAAAAGATCACTGTAGAACGGTGGATATGGATATCGCTGTAAAGGAAAAAATGACTTTAGTAATGCATTGAGTGTTAGCGCCAAGTCCTTCTTACACTCAGATAAACATCCGGCAGCTGGAAGGTAGGATCCCGCTCGAGAAGAATCGATCGCGAAATGGCACTCTGGATCTGCAGGAACGTCTCGTTGTAGTAGTTGGCAGGGTATCCACCATCGTCACGCTCGTACTGGCGCGCCCCGGACACCTGAAACGGTGGAAACATTCGCTCCGTCTGCCAGTTGTTCCAAAACTCCGAGCCGGTCTCGCGGAAGGTTCGCATTTCACTCGGATATCTTAACGACATTATCGTCTGCTCCGGGAGTTGCGATAAAGTCTGTCCAGGGGAGGAACAAAAACAGGTATTGATTGTCTATATCCCTTTTTGAGGCTTTTCCTAATTCCAATACTTACAGCGTAAGCATCCGGAAACTCTACCCCAGCCAGCACATTGTTCGTCTGGAGGTGAGCCTGCATGGCCTGAGCGTTGGGAAATGGGCGAATCTCTAGACTTTCGTCTAGCTGAAACACCGAACGCTGCACAATGTTCTGCAGCATCGCATTCTCGGGTGAGTACGCGATGGCGTAAATAACCGGTGGATCTATTTCTGGGTTGAGTCTGTGAAATAACGCGGGACGATCCTAGAGATAGTGTTTTGAGACCCTCTTCAGAACCCCAACACCAACCACATACCTCAAATGGGAGATGGTATTTAGCTCGAGCGGGTTGAAGATGGTAGGCTCCTTGAATTCCTCCGAGTCCACTAATCCACGGATTAGTATGAGAAGCACGCAGGCCAATATCGGTATAACGATCTCGAACAACGTCTGCAGGTAGTGTCGTTTGGTGATGATCCAGTTTTTCCACAGGAGCAAGACGAACTTGCCCCAGCGTGAAGTGCTCATTTTTGGTTTCTTGTCGTTTTACTTATTGCGTTAACTGAGCTGCAATCGAAAGAAGGTTTAATAAGAACCGTTTCTCTGTAAGGAAGACATAAGAACTCCCAGAGTAACTGTTGATAATGGCTTTTCTTTTCAACAAAGTCAAAACCCATTCATCATTACATGAGACGCGATCATCGCCGAACGTTTACGTCCTTTATTTTCTTTACGCAAGCATCTAAATCCCGCCTGCAACACCAGTCACAGTAGCAAATCTCCGCAATTTATCTTTATCGAAACCGCTCAGCCGATTCCTGATAAGAATCGCTATCGTCGCTGTTCGGGCTTAGTCGCTCGCGGGTTTTGTTGCGTTTTGCGTGACAATGACTTTGAGGTTCCGTTTGGTATGTTTGGTGATGATTTTGCACTTTACAGCCCACGAAAACGGAAAGGTGGCATGCGATGAGTCATCACAAATCGTGGCTTTATCCAGGACTGTGTGTGTGTGTGCGTATATGGCAAACGCATCGTGAGTCATATTGTGCTAGAAAACACTAGAATTCGTACGTGTAAAACCGTGGAATGTAGGGTGATTGACCGCACTTGTAGTAGTCCTTATCCGGGCGATTGGGACAAGTACGTCCTCAACATGGTTTCCTCCAAGTACCACCAGGAAAGTAAACTTATTTTAACTACGATCACAAAGACATACGACCGAGTTGGAGACTTATGTAAAATAATTCGATTTTATTAGCAATATCCCAAAAATTTGTCTTTTGACATAATGTCCTAAGTTGGGAAGAAAACGATTTGGTGAACTTCCGATCTTTTCATTTGTGGCAGCTCGCTTTGCACAGAAGCGATCCATCTAGTTGCCATGGATGAAATAAAGAGCTCAGTTTCCAGTCAGCTCGTCATTCGTAGCTTTATCCAGACTCCAGGAGATGAGACGTGATGTTTTAATGAGATTCGCTACTTGGCAATTCACGGACTGGTTAATTTTTGAGGCAATGATCATTTCATCTTTTGTGACACCAACCAACAAAAACTGAGATTCCACATTGCTGGATACAGCTTACGAAGGAGCGGGAGTTTAACTGTAACGGAAACGTTTCCGGAAGCCATTTTTGTAGTACAGCAAAGCGAAAATCAAGTCAGGGTTACCAATGTGCGAGTGTTTGAAAAGACGTGTAACACGATGCTGAGCTGACTGAAAACTGACCTCATTATTTCTTCTATGACAACTAGATTGGATCGCTTCTGTGCCAAGCGATCCGCTACATATTCCTTAAGTTTTTCACTTGTAATCCAACTGTATGAATAATCAATTTTGGTAAACCTGGTTTAACCACTGTCACCTCCGTGTGCAAATCACATTAAACAGCACAGGTCAAGATCTAAAGTCCTTAAACGCTGGAACCACAATGCTTCTCATTCGGTGTCCTAAATCCATTGGAATCAATACTCCTTCAGTACCACCTGTTCACTGTCCTATCGTACGCTACCGAGTTCATGGTCAAATTTGCCGGACCTCACCAGTGACCCGAATCCTGGCCGATGGATAAGGTAATTATCCACCAGCGTAGCGTAGGACCTTTCCGGTGGTTCATATCGATGTCAGAAAATAATGGCAGTGGAAAACCATAATGTCCAACAATCAAGCGCCCACCACTGCTTTTCACACCCTTCATTCACACCCTGTGCGACATGGTTCCTAGGGGTTAGGAATATAATTTCCCTCGAAAGTGAGTCGATGAAAGTGGATGTGCTCCAATGCACTTGAAATACTACACTTGCCTTTTTCCCTGGCACACAAAAAACACACACGAACGAGCTTGATTCCTGCCCAGCGGGGAGGTCCTTCCGAGCGCACCGTAGTCGATAAACTGAAACCTTTTGCCACCGGTCGGTGAACATTTATCAAACTTATCCGTTACCGACGCCCGATGGGTGGGAAACGACATCCGAACATCGAAAACCCCAGGTCGCGATAAGCAGTTGGCCGTTCCGTGGTGAAAAGCGGAGGGTGCCTTCTTCATTCACCGGACAGAATTGAGCCGCGTGGATTAACGATAGCGAATATCATAAATGATTCACGTGCTTGCATGGACGACGAAGTTATGAGTAGTTGGAAGTAGTATCCGGTGGAATGATGAAGAGGCTAAAAGAAGAAAAACGGAAATGCTTTTGCGTTTGTGTGTTTGTTAACGTTACTGTATTCTATGGCAAAAAAACAAATCGAACACCCTTTTATCAGGTACAGGTGCTGGCAGGTGCCCGACCGAGGCAGTAAGTGCAGATTAACCTAAACTTAGGCTACTGGAAATGTGAGTCGAGTGTCGCACTAGTTTTCATCGGTAACCCGCTGGTACTTCGTGAAGAACAGGAACACTTGCTCGAGTGACGTCTGCCCCAGTGCGTAGTCTTCGATGTCAAGTGTCCGCTTGGCCTCCTCCATCAGCCCGAACATGGTGGACCACTTCAGCTCCGACTGGGTGATGTGATAGGTAAGCGAGTCGTGGTATTCCTCCCTGTGTGGATTAGAGATTAAGGAGAAGTGATGTAGGTATACGATAGGTGGGAACGTGTTACTTACTTTAGTACAGCCTGGGAGAAGTTGCGCGCCACAAAGTCCTTCACCGGATCGCCATTTGCCGTCGAACCGTCTCCGGTGCGGTTCAGCTTGATCGTTAAAAAGTATCCCTTGGAGAACTTGTTCTTCAGGTGCTGCGTCGACCCGAGACACTTGAACTCCCCGTTCACCATGATGGCCAACCGTGTGCAGAGCGCTTCGCACTCCTCCATGCTGTGCGACGTCAGCACGATAGACTTTCCGGCCTTCTTCACGTTGATTATCACGTTCCACAGGTGTCGTTTCGCACCCGGATCCATACCGGTCGTCGGTTCATCCAGATAGACGACGGCCGGGTTCGCTAGGAGTGCGATAGCCGTGCTCAGCTTTCGCTTATTACCACCACTGTACTCCTTCACGCGCTTATCGATGTGCTTCATGAAGTTTAGCTCCCCGGCAAGGCGAACCGTCTCGTGGCCAATCTCGTGCTTCGGGATGCCTCTGAGAAGGGCAAATATTTTCATCGTTTCCCGCCCGGTCAGATCCTCTAGGAGCGCGTCAAACTGGGGACAGTATCCGATCACCTTGTGCACCTGGTTGAGGCTACTCTTCAGGCTGATACCCTTTACCCAGGCTTCGCCGGCGGAGATGTTTTCATCTCCCGTCAGCATCTTAAAGGTGGACGTTTTACCAGCTCCATTAACACCCAGCAGTCCGAAACATTCCGACCCTTCCACGGAAACGCTGAGCTGATTGACTGCGAGGAACTTTCCGTAGTACTTGGTCAGCTCGCTGACGATCAGATTGGAGTTTCCGATCTCCGCATTCGAGAGACCCTTGACGCGATTCTTCTCCCGCCACACATCGTCGTCCATGGTGGAGTCCTCGCTGAGCGGTGCCAGCTCAGCCGTGTGTTGCCTACGACGCTTGAATACCCGCTCGATCACCCGGAACTCGATGCCCATGAGGATGAGGAATCCTACCATTCCCACCACACCCATGTACATCAGTTGCCTGTTGATGCCGGTAGTTTCCCACGAGAAGATGTTCGTGTCGCAACACTGGGGCAAAATGGAGCAGATGTACTGCGGCGAACAGAGTGCGCTCGTGCCCTCCGTGCACTGCTCCCTGCACACCGTTTCGGTCGTCGAAAGCACGTTGATGTTGCTCAAGCTCTGGCTCAAGGAAAACAGGGGGAATATCATGAATGCCCACTCGAGCCCATTCGCAACGTCGCTCAGGTCAAAGGCGTCAAACTTGAGCAGAAACACGGCGGTGAAGAAGATCGTCCCGCTGAATATATTCACTATCATCATCTTGACAAAGCCGGTCGCCGGTACCTCGAACCAGAACGAGAACAGATAGGTCACCGGAAGGAACGCGATACCGAACACCACCAGCACCAGGAATACCCGCCCAAGCTCCTCGAAGGTGGACCATCCGTCCTCCTGGAAGGCGGCCAGCGTAGCTATGTAGATCAGCGCCGTGATGACGTACGTCATATAGTCCCAGACGAACGACACGATCCAGAACGTGAACACGTTGATGCCGCTGACAAACTGCAGCAGCTTGGCCCGGCTCGTGCGCTCCTTGATGTAGAACATGATGTACAGCGCGGCAATGAACGACATCGCAAAGCCGGTGTTGAACGAAATCTGGAATCCGAGATTGTTACCCGCTTCCAGTTGCGTGAACTAAAGGGGATGTAAAGAGTGCGATACATAGGATGTGAGTATTTAACACCATAATTACCTGCGTAACCTTTTTTCCCCATTCGCTTACCCTCGTTTCTGCCTTGAACGGTAACGGTTTGTTGATGATCGTGATCTCATAGGCCGTATTGATCGACTTGATCATCGCGTTGTACATGAAGTTCAATGCAAGTGGGGCCGTATGGAAGCCTGTCGGATTCCACCAAACGGTGTGATTGGTGTTAGTTATCGATGCCGCAGCCATGTACTCTCTGTTAACGAGACCTATATTTTCAACCGACTGTTGGTGGAGAGAAGCGAATGAAATGTACAATTTTGGATCGACTAAGCAGGCATGTGATGTTTTCAAGAAGCACTTACCAACTCTAGGATGCGCTCTGTCATATTCTTTTCGGTAACCTCCAGCCGATGGTTGCCAGGGAAACCTCTGAACACCGCTCGATATCCGTCGATGAACGGACTCGAGCTGGCCGTCGCTTCCAAGATCGTGTTGGTGGCACTGTAGTTATAGACACTGATCGGTATCGGTGGGAGATCGGTTTGTCCCGGAAAAGTGCGCACAATAATCACGGTCACGATGACGAAGTAGATCGGAATCAGCGCCTGCACCATCATCTGCACCCAGCTACGCTTGGTGGCGATGTACTTCTTCAGGAACATGGCAAACAGTTGATTCCACACCAAATTGGAACCATCCAACAGGGGAGCCGTATCGCTAGTGGTCGTGTTTAGGGTGACGCTGGACGAATGATTGAATCCGTTGGTCTCTAGGATTGCATCCTCGGAACCCGACTTCTGATCCAACGCATACGAGTCACTGCCGACGCGCAAGAACACCTCCTCGAGGGTTGTCAACGAAATACCGTAGCTGGTGATACCGCACTGTTCCACATTGTCCTCGAGGTCACGCAGCAGATCCTGAAAAACGGCCGTATAGTTTTCGTTCAGCACGTACGACAACTCCGAACCGATGTCCGTGTCAATTTCGATGTTGGGAATGTGCCTCCGGAGGAGTCCCGTAAGCGTTGCACGATCACAATTCGCTCCCTTCACACAGATCAGTCGATATCCAACGCCGAAGCGTTTCTTCAGGAAGAACGATGAACCGCACGCTTTAAGTTCACCCTCGGCCATGATCGCGATACGATCGCCGAGGATATCCGCTTCGTCCATGAAGTGCGTAGAGAGCAGAATGGTGCGCCCTTGTTTTTCCTTGATCAACAGATCCCAAAGGGCACGCCTGGCCGATGGATCCATGCCAGAGGTCGGTTCATCACACAGCACAACCTTCGATCCTCCGCAGAGCGCTATGCCAACCGAGAGCTTCCGCTTCATGCCACCGGAGAGTGTGTGTGATTGTTTGTTGAGTTTGTCTTCCAGCTCGAGCAGTTGGACGTAGTGCCGGATCTCCTCCTTGATCTTGTTCCTCGGGACACCCTTCAAGCGGGCGAAGAACTCGATATGTTCGGCGACGGTCATCTCGTTGAAGAGCACGTTGTGCTGCGGACACAAACCCAAAGACCCGCGTACCGCATCAATGTTGTTCCGTATGTCGTACCCGTTTACCAGCGCCGTACCGGACGTGGGGGAAAACATCCCCGTAAGCATCGACATGGTGGTCGTCTTGCCGGCGCCATTGTGCCCGAGCAGTACCGTGATCTGATCTTCGTACATGTTCAGGTTCAACCCTTCAACGGCCGCCTTTTTCTTGTTGAACTCTTTGCGCAGCTTGCGAATCTGAACGCCGGCGTACTTGCCATCCGGTTCCCGTTCAACGTTATCATCCTCCATGTAACTCACACCCGCCGGAACCGTGTCGGCCTTCTGCTGGGCGTCTTTGCACCAGAACTTTTTCGTGTACAGGAAGTACCACGGCTCGGCGATTCCGAAATCTCCCGGGAACACCTTCTCGACGTAGAGTGCAATCATCAGGTAGATGATAGCGTCGGCCAACAGCATCAGCATGGTGTCTCCGACGGAAAAATCATCGTCCACCGACACGGGGTCGAACAGGTTGGACCACTGCAGACCCGTTGCCGTACCCTCGTGGCGCATCATTAGCATGAATCCGAACGACATGGCCGAGTTGGAGAACAGGCAGATGGCCACCTTCGCGCCCGCCGTCATGTCGTCGTAATTCGAGAACGCAATATTGTACGGAACGATCAGGATGAACCACAGCAGGCCGGCAATGCCTGCTGCAATGTTAGCCTTGGAGAAGAACGTGCTCACCATGAAGCAGAAGCAGATCGTTGTGATGCTGAACACGAACAGGTAGAACCAAACGACCGTCCACTCCGCGTACTCGAAGATGGCCAGGTCGGTGTTGGTGGTGATGTTGACGCACAGTAGCACCACGATCAGTGAGATCGATATGATCAGCAGCACCAAGCACTTCACAAACCACGCCGACCAGTGCAGCCAGCTCGGTAAACCCATGATCTTCATGGCCTCCTTCAGCTGTTTCTCCTTCTCGACTGTGATGTACTTTACCGTGTTGATGGCGGT
The DNA here is from genome assembly GCA_000441895.2 of Anopheles sinensis. NCBI lineage: Eukaryota > Metazoa > Arthropoda > Insecta > Diptera > Culicidae > Anopheles > Anopheles sinensis. The sequence continues at coordinate 1,451,811 of KE525351.1, read as the reverse complement.
ATAGAAGAAGGCGATTACTACGATCAGTGGCAGGAGATTTTCGAAACCCGTCAGCAACGGATCACTGTAGTACGGTGGATATGGGAATCTCTGCATGGAAGTGGAAGAAGGTTTGAGTTTAGTGTCAAAAAGTTAATTATGCATCCATGACAGCGGTACTTACATTGAGATAAACGTCCGGCAACTGAATCGTTGGGTCGCGCTCCAAAATAAGTGCCCTCGAAACTGCACTCTGCACCGCAATGAAGGACTCGTTGTAGTAGTTCGCTGGATAACCTCCATCGTCGCGTTCGCGCTCTCGTGCGCCAGCTATTTGGAACGCCGGGAACATCAGCTCCGTTGCCCAGTTGGCCCAGAACGCCGTGAAATCGTCCTGAAGCGTACGCATCTCTCCCGGGAATCGCAACGAGACGGTAATGTTGTCCGGAAGCTGGTCCAGATTGCGGTAGCTCTCCGGAAATTCAACACCGGCGATCGAGTAGTTAAGGCGGAAGAAATTTTCCATCGATTGCGCGTTGTCATACCCGGCCAGATCGATCGGTTCCTGGATATGCTGGACCGCTCTTCGCATGATCCTTTCGGTCAGCGGTGACTGTGGACTGTACGCCAGCAGCAACGTGAACGGAGGTGTAATGTTGGGATTCAGCTCGGGTCTGCAAGGTAAGAAAATCATTACATGGTACCGGACGAATAAACGTCTCCCGGAAGCGTCCTCGTATGAGGATTACTTACAGCATGTGCCGAATGGTGTTCGTCTCTAGCGGGTTCCACGTGGTCGGTTCATCGTACACATCGGCGTCGACAAGCCCTCGCACCACGATTAACACCACGCAGGCGATGACGGGAATCAATATCTCGAACAGCGTCTGCACGTAATGGACGCTT
>KE525351.1:1429185-1450286 GCA_000441895.2 Anopheles sinensis | reverse complement strand
CGATTGCGCGTTGTCCATACCCGGCCTAGATCGATCGGTTCCTGGATATGCTGACCGCTCTTCGCATGATCCTTTCGGTCAGCGGTGACTGTGGACTGTACGCCAGCAGCAACGTGAACGGAGGTGTAATGTTGGGATTCAGCTCGGGTCTGCAAGGTAAGAAAATTATTACTTGGTACCGGACGAGTAAACTTCCCATCGAATCGTTCTCGTATGGAAGTTACTTACAGCATATGCCGAATGGTGTTCGTCTCTAGCGGGTTCCACGTGGTCGGTTCATCGTACACATCGGCGTCAACGAGCCCTCGCACCACGATTAACACCACGCAGGCGATGACGGGAGTCAATATCTCGAACAGTGTCTGCACGTAATGGCGCTTTTGGATGATCCAATTCTTCCATAGCAGCAGGATAAACTTATCCCAGCTGGAGGTGGCCATCGTCGCCTTATCTGCGGGCATACAACAGATCACATGCGTCAATAGGAAGGTGTTCCGTCAACAATGGCACTGACTAGGCGGTTTTGCCTCAGTCGTTTCTTTTTTTTTTCGTCTCTTTTCCTTTCGATTTCATACGAGCTATTTTTTAACTGCACCAAAATCAACAAATGTAACACCCTCGATTGATTAAGCTTTATCACGCTCGGTTTTATCAACACTGCAGCTATCACCATCATAAATTGAGCTGTAATCTAAAACAACATTGCGACGGCAACGTGTGTCGTTGATCCAGTAATGATGAGCCGCTTACAACAATCACTCCCAAAGGCCGTGAACTAGGGATCTTAGGTTATTAGAAATCGTACTCAGTCCTTCTTCTTTTTTAACCGGAGCCTTCGGCAGTGTCTCACAGATTACACAATAGAGTTTTTGCCCAGAATTAACAACTTTTCATTAGAAACTCATTAATTTTGAAGATTGTTACTGGTTCGGTTGCTTAATAGGTTTCTCATCGAGGTTTCAACTTATGCATGTGGAGCAGGTTTGGCAGTGAGTTAAAATAATAGAAATTGAGTCCAACAATACTTTCAGCATATGCTTTCTCGGGTGCTTCGAAAACTTTAAGTCACTGATCACGTTTTCAATTTTTACGCTGCTTTTACAACACTTGTCCGGAAGCAGAAATCGCAAGGATTGCCACTTTAAAGTGCAAGTTCAAAAAGGAGAAATTATTTTATAACGTTCTAGAATTGTATAGCCACGTGGCTGTCTTTATGTTTCCAGGAAGAGAGACTATTTCTTGAAAAGTATGCACACACTTTACATCATATTCACACTAACCAAACACATTTGCACTAAATATCCAACTTACTCTTGAACGCCTTCCCAGTAGATTCTCACGGTAGGTCCACTGCACTGTTTCACACCAGATACTCAGAACAGCCATATTTTGGGCGACGGCTTTTATAGAAAACGGTATCGGGCAATTCGGCAAACGCATTGCCCACGATAAGCCCCTATCAATGGCCAATTACCTGGCGAATGCCAAGCGCGAATCGATAGAGATAGTGCGATTGGCTATCTTTGGTCAATAATCTATGAAGTTAATTCCGGTACGATGAGTTTTCATTTATTTTCCGCACCACGAGATGTCCGTGACGTAGCGCCCGGTCCTGACCTTCCGTCGTTTGCACTCTTGCACTGACGATAAAGGAAGTCGGCTCTTGCACATTTCAAAGCAGGTTAAGTACGCAAAATAATTATGCTGAAGATAAGCTTTTCGTTTCTTTCTTTCACAGCTTCCTGCGCGTATCGGCGCACCGATCAGATGATAACAGATTCACGTGGAGTAAACGCGCATTGTGACTCATGACAACGTCTGCTATCATGTGCCTGACTGATTGATAGACCTGTGACGAGAAACGATTTACTACTGCGTACCGAGCGTTAGGAAACCGATCTAATGTTAATTGACAACCCATAGATCTGACAACGGAGATCAATGCCGTAGCGGAAGTGTTTCAGGTAATCTTTATTATCATGTTGATTGATTTATTATTATTTTATATTTTTGTAGTCGGATTATTATCTTCATTTAGATCAAATATTATTAAAATATAAATTTCCATTTATGTAAAAGGTGATCCTTGTGACATTGACACAGAATGCGAGTTCGAACAGACCATTGAACCATTAGCATTTATTTCATAGTCAAAGATCGTGGCACAACGACGATCGCCCATAATCCTTGGATCGAACGTGGAAAAGAATATAAATCTTGCCACTATCGACGCTCACAGCAAACAGCCAAAGCCCACGCAAATCATTCAAACGATCGCGAAGCCTTCCATGTGCTCCGATTCCACGCGGAAGCGCCGCATTCGTCCAACGTGATAATCGCATCGGTTCAAAAACTCCATAAACCACCGCACCGGACCGTCGGCCCGGGCTCGCTTTCACCCGGTACGGCGCCATTTACTAAATATTGTCACTTTCAATGGCATCCGGTCCGAAGGTGCCGGCCGTAAAATTTGTTCTGCCGCCCGATGGCGGTTGGCGAGGCGTGAAATGTTGTCGTTTTACTCGTTGTGCCAACACAAGGGCGAAGCGCTTGTAACCGCCACAGGAATTCTCGGTCAGTGTGACGACTCGTTTTAGAAAAAGAAAAACAAACAGTTTATTTATGTGTGATTGTGGATAAAGTTATCGGTAGCATTTATTTTACTCTAGATGTTGACTATAAAATAATCCTATCCACCTATCGCTCATAAAGATTTGATTAAGCTTTAAGAATTTGTTTTCTTTTCGCATAATCAATGCCCATTTCGTATAATTTTCAAAAGGAATTACGGTAGGACTAACAATTTTTAAATGTTGAACAAATCGGTCCATTTAATCAATCAAATTCCAAAAGATTAACTATTAATGTTCACTTTAATTACCCAATTGAGTTAAAAATCTGTCCAAGACCCACCAGTGTCGATAATTAAAAATTCTTATCATCACCGGCTATTCCATGAATCAATATTACGTAACTCTCAAATTCAAAAATCAATTGTAAACTACTCACAAACGTGTTTATTATGATGCAGGTGCCAAACGGTAACGGTAATTAAAATTAGCTATTCAAACCAGATGAGGTCACATTACATGCGGGTGCATCATAATGATGGCTTTTCTCCTGTCATCATTTCTGATTTCGATAACCGAATCAATGTAAATTACCTAAAACTAGTTCGATTACGTATAAGCTGTAAACTATAGCTTATAGGCACAAATTCTTCGTTCGTGCAAACCAATGTTTCATCACAACTTCTTACCGATAACACTAATAAGTAACTTTCGTTAATTCTTAGGTAAGGTGTTTAACTAAAAAAATGCTAAACATTTCATCTCGTAACTCGCTGATGGGTTCCGACCCGTCTCATTTTACTTCCTTCCATTATCCGCCCTGTTCATGCCAGCAGTGGAACTAATCAAAAATAAGCGTCATGGTGAGAGGAGCAGCCTGTTTTATTATACTAACACGTTTAGTCACCACCGATGGTGTGAGCTGGAGCCATTGACGGATAATTACGCTTTTCTACAATCGCACGAAGCTTATCCAAATGCACAATGACAATGCAAGCGCCACGCACGAACGGATCGAACCGTGTCATGAGGGAGGCATGAAAATGGAGCCTCTTTTTTTTAAGATTATGGAATCTTTAAAACCTACTCATGCCTAACATTGTATCTGAGGTTCAAGTTGATGTGATGTAACTACCTTAAACCGTACAGAACGGCATCCCCCATACTAGGGAGTTGGTAAGTTCTAAAAAGAGAGGAGTCACAAAATGAGACAACTGCAAGAGGGATCTTTTTCAGCTGGATAAATAGAGGAGTTCGTAGCGGCGGGTGTGTTCAAGATCGCCGATGATTCGTTTCTGCTGTACATGATCAGAATTATTTTATTTCGTTTTTTAAAGCTACTGTCGATATAGGTGACGGTGTAAAAGTATAAATTAAGAAAAGTATTATTCACAAACTTTTTATAACCTTATTGTATTTATTAACGTCCTTGTACAAAACCAATCCAAAATAGCTTAAATCCTCCTTTTTTTACATTTTATCTTTAGTTTTGGTTTCGACAACGAACGTCCATTAGGCAAGGGAATTTTTCTCAATGGAAAATCCCACTTTCAAAATCGTTCTCCAAATCATCTACCCAAACAAGTTGTCTTAAACTAGTTTTGTCTTATTCGAATTAAACTCCTCCTCAGCTGGTTGTTTCAACGCACCGTGACATTCGTTGCGCAAATGAAATGGATATTCCAGTCACTAACATCCGATCGACGGTTGGGACGGTCAATCACTGCACTGTAGTGTACTTCTCCCCCCACTGTCGACGCCGAATACCGAACCAAACTTCCACACAAGGTTTGAGGTCCGAGCAGAGACCGGACTCCGGCAATGGCCTGCTCACCGTGTTCGTCGGCCCGGCCCCAATCGTGTTCCACCGAGGGAAGGGTAAGCAGCTAGAAAATTAACTTTACCAACATTTATTTATCATGGGGAGGCCTCCGGGTTCGCGCTTCCAGTGTACCGACAGCCGCCGACGGTAACGGTTCGGCTTTTCCTTCCCGTAGCGTATTGCGATCCCTCCATCCGATCGTTCCAACGCCGGTTCAAAACACACAACAGAAAACCCACCGTCGGCACACCTACAACAATCCGTTCGAGCACAGATCGTCACAGATCGATAGGGTGTGTGATCGTCGATCGTCGTAACTGTTGCATCAAAGTGCATCCGATCGGTCGGTTGTGCATATTGTGTGCGATGACAGTATTGCTGCGTTTGAAAACCGTCAATAGTTTTCTCTACCTCGGTTCCCCAGTTCCGGCACGACGCTTCTCGCATCGGTGTCTACCTACTTTCACCTACACCCCGCTTCGGTGTTCGGTGTGAGGAGGAAGCAGCACTCACGAAAAATTAAAAATAAAACTAACATAATTAAACCTCGAAACGTACCTCAAAATCTGAGCCGAGGAAAACGAGGAAACATAAATAAATATAGTGCATTCTATCATCCGTGACTGCGGGCGAGTCCGTGTTAACCATTTTTTTCCTCCAGTTTGCTTAGTCTAGCTGATTTGTGTGCGTGTGTGTTAGATTTTTTTTTTAATTTTTGTGTCATTATTTTTGGCAGTCTCATAATTAGCGAAATTAACGAGAGAAAGCGCCCGGTCAGCCATTAGTGCTAGTTTGTGTCACTTTTTGTTTTAAAAAATACCCGTAATATACAGTAGCTTTTGCGTCAGCTGCATGCTGCTTATCCGTCCATCTTCGTTTCGATCAAACTCGATGGAAAGTGAGGCGAAATTAGGCTCCTCTTTTGCATAAACTCTCAACTGATAAAAGGTGGTGATCGCGATCGTTTGGCGCCGGAGACGGTGGAAGTGTGAGTGCGAGATTGTGTTTGACATACGGAAGGGTTATAAAGGGGGCCTGTGACTCAAACCTCCGGTACCTACCGTGACAGTTAGAGCGGACAAGCCGGGTGCGTTCGTTGCACTCCAGGGTCCGTCTAAAAGATCGTCTGGCCGGCTAAAAGATTTACGGTGCGCGGTTGTAACTTCATTACACACTTACATTCGGATCATCGGAAAGGCGCACGGGAGCGAGACAACTGTCTGCGCGCTATGCGATAATCACGGTGTGCGCAATAATAAGAGAAAAGGGCAGTCATCCAGAAAGGCCGCATATCGTTGAGATCACCCAGTCGGGCTTCCCCGAGTCGAAGCTGCAGCTTGGTTTGGAAAAACGGGGTGCATTACCTTTTTCTTTCGTTCCGATTGTAGCAAAAAACACCGTGGTGACGCGAGTGAGAGATGGTTTCGACGCGCTTCGAAGTCAACAGTCCACCGGTAATTATACACATTGTTTAGCCTTTTAGCACCTGCCAGCGACGGATGCTGGTGACAAGATTACACGCCATCTTTGAAGGGAAAATACACCTGACATGCGGCGGAATCCAAAATCGCCTAAACTTGTGACACCTTTCAGCAAAAAACGTACGATCCAATCCATCATTGGAAAGCGATCAAGCGAAGATGGAGTGAAAACTTCAATACCGACGGTGCGTGCAATTGCATGCAGTTAATAGGTTCACAAGCAAATAAAGCCGCCCCGTTTGCTAACGTAATTTGCACCATCACCAACATACCGGGAGGACGGTACACTTTTACAACCCGCAGCCCAGGCTAATGGACATTCTGGTTGCTTATCGTGTGCACATTTTCTAACGATGATATAGTGTGTGAGCAGGTTGGTGTGCGCCTCTAATTGCACCCGACGACGCCACTTTCTTCTTTCAACGGAAAGACGCTTTTTTCGCGGTTCATTGTAGGCAGCGATATTTACCGATTGTAATTACGCTACCGTTTCTTCGACCACGGATGAATTTATGAATGGAAAAAGAAAGGATGGAGTTAATTTTCCTAATTTTAAGATTCAAAAAAGGAGAAAAATAAGGTGAACATCATTTACTACTTAACTGCATAATCAAAAGGCTACGAAAAGGAAACGTAAATCCATTCACACCCACCAGGCCTGCGACATGCTCGAGGGATTTAAATTGTAAATTTATTATTTAAAATCCTCCCCAAGGCAACGTTTGTTTACTGTCTGCGCACCATTTCCGCACATCCTTGACGATCGCGCGATTGTGAATGAACGCTTTCCACGTCCAGTAAACCACAATCGTCTTCCGTTTCGGCCCACGCGAACCGCTCCTTATCCTTCGGCGGTGTCGATCGATTGACCTTAATTCCGGTTGCGTATTTGCTCGTGAACTTCAGCGAAGCGAAGAGCGGAAAAAATGCACGCACCCGATGGCGACCTTGAAGAGAGTCGAGCGCGCAAAACCGGGAAGGAGAAAATGGAGTTATCCTTCCGCGCGCCATTCGCGACTGAAGCTGCCCACGTGCTTAACCTTGTTGCGCGGAAGAAAGCATGCCGCGAACCGTATCCATGGTTACTGCCGGTCAATCAATCGTCGGATTTGGTGGTCTTGAAGTTACGGCTTATCTGTAAAACACGGAGAATAATTTAGGGAGAATAATTGTAGAAATTAATTTATAACTTCGCGTACCCTCAAAGATTCAAGACAGTTTTGCATTAGCTATCCTTGGAGCGTCTATTTAACAAGATGATTAATATGTTTAAATAATATTAAAATTTATGGACAAAATAATTTAAGATCAGTTTCTTGAAAATATTCTTTGTTTTTCCAGAAAATATTTTATCTTCCTTGAATATTGTTATATTTTTATGACGGACCTAGAGTGAACTACATTGTTTACATGATCTATTTAACCAGGATACTTTAAGCTTTAAAAGTTAGCTAACAAACAATCGTATGTGTTTGAGAAGTGCTAAGAATGTCTTAACAAAAGATTTAAATATAAAAAGGTAGTTATTGATGTATGCTAAAAGACATGTTTAAAAAAAACCAGTTTATATAAGTTTTGGTTTGTAATACCAAAGTAAATATGATTTGGACTCTCTAATCTTGTATTATCCAAATTTAACGTTACCTGTATCAAAACGTGTTATTTTGAAAAGAAAGCTTTCCAAATCAGGTTTGTTTTCGCTTGCCGCCCTTCGTAACGAAGAAGAAGGTAAACATTTGAGAAGCACTGATGCGTCAGGACGATGTAATGATGATATCTCTGCCATGTTCAGCGCTTCCGAAGTTCCATCCATCATCCACCCCTATCTCATCCACCCGATTCTCCACCGCCTGGCTTTCAATAGCCAAACAAACCTGACCGTGAACTCGTTCGCGCGTTCCGTGCGCCCGAGATGATCGTTTTTTCTTGGTTTTTTTTATTTCGTTTCGCTTTTTGAGACCCAAACGACGGCATCTTGGCGGTGATCGCTGGGGTGGCATCGATAGGGTATGGGAGGTTAGCTGCTGACCGGTTGTTCGGTCGTTACGAAGCTACGCTAGGGAGGGCTCGTTCGGTGGGCATGGATGCGTAACATTGACCCGCTTTTACTCTCACGCGACTACGACCACTATTCGCGCGCACGTTAAAGATCGCTGACGGGCCAGGGTCTTTTCTGGTTTGACCGAAAGCTGGACCACCTTTAACCGACGAATTCCCCAGGGACGTGACGAAATGTTTTTTAAACCTGCCGCTCCGGGGGCTTGACGGATGAAAAGGAATCCGAACGCCGGGGTATCGATCAACCGAATGCCAACTACCCCCTTCTTCGATGTAGGTCAACGAGGAGTAAGTGACATGAACCGGTCCACCATCGGAGTCGCTCGGTTGCATAATTTTTAACAGCCGCGGGAGGCTCGCCATGTGCAATTTAGCATTCTACTGCATGCCTGCGGTTGCCTCGGAGCCTAATGTTACAAATTGGTCGTTTTAAAGCTCCTGGAAATTGTCTTCATAACTGCTCCGGCGCCTCCTCGAGGCGGTTGGTTAATTGGTGTAAATTAAAGTCGATTCATTGCAAAAAAACAAGTACTGAGAAGTGCTTCTACTGATTAATAATTTGTTGTATCGTTTTGTTGTGAAGTTGCACGGTCAGCAGTTGTTACTGCAAGAATTTTGCCCATATGACCCCCTGGGAACCTTTCGATACCCTCGCAAGTGCATGATGCAACAATTTCCAATGTATTCCCCAATAAATGATGCAACATGGGAAGCCTATTGCCTATTCTAGTGGACGCAAAAAAGTGCTTGGATTTAAAAAGTCGTGTCTCATGGTTCCTTTTTTTTGTAGGAAAATTTGGGAACCCCTTGGCCCTCGCGTTTTTCCTTCTTGTACAGTTTACTTTTGAACGTTTAGCGCCTGGCATTGGCCAAACGGGCAACCATTAATGTTTGTAACCTCCGGCAGAAAATGCCACGGTGAAGGCTTTTCTATTTTTGGCAGTCTGCACCACCTCGGCCTTACACAAATTGCATCGTAATCATTTTAATCCGCCGTGTGTTGGATAAACGCAACTGTACACGATCCAAAACATGGGTCGTTCAAAAGGGGTGGTTAAGACCCGGAGGGACAAGGAATGAAGGAACCGGCCTCGACCATCGGGGATGGCCTTCCCGATGGAGCTCTTTACTTCCGTGCTGTGCTATTGTGCTAACAATTGTCTGCTGAAGAATGTTGATGGTTGCATGTTTCTTATGGTTTCTTTCCCGCCATGGTTAGGCCGTTTCAAGTATGATATTGTCGTTGTTGGAATGCAAATATTATAATGTTTCACCGTATCGCGGACTGTTGACTCCTTCACGACATTCCTGAAGCACGTGGCGTTTAGTGGAGGCATTTAGCGGGAAAATGTAAACTTCAAAGGGAAGCCCATAGCTGGATTTTACACCGCTCGAGTATGTCCGGATAAGACACGCGTTCGGAAGCGGCACGTGTCGCCAGCAAGGGAAGAGGTAGTACTGTGTGGTTTATTCCCCCGGGTTAACTACGTGCAAGGCAGTGTGTTTCCAGGACGGCTGTAAAACTAATCTTATCAATGGCATAGCATAGTTTGCGTGAAGGAGGACTATGGATAAATGTACGGCATCTCTCAGGGAAATTAAAACGGACTAGAATATCAGAAGTGAGAGGATACTTGGACGGTTATTTCATATGAAAAAAAAAAAACAGTACAAAATTATCTCTCTTGGATTATGGATATATTTTAAAATAACTTTAAGTTGAAGAAGATAAAAAAAACCTTCAGAAATATTAGAGCTTGTTCTTTTTGGAAAAAAACAATTCGAAATATTTTGGATCTCTTGCTTTTCGTTTGCTTTGATGAATACAGTTGAAATAAGCACAATCTCTTTATTTGTTCGTTTAAAAGATAACAGCTTATGGTGCATTTTCAAATTCATTTTTTTTACTATGTATATCCTGTCAAAAATCTTGTGATAAAACGTTGCCCATGCCATGTCCAGATAATATAAGTCCTGTATTAAAGTTTCGAGAATAAGAACGCATCTTTATAATGTAGAAAGGAAAAGAATAAACGGAGCTATAAAAAGCAAAAATTTTGTAATTTTTTCCCAAACAAAATTTCGAGGTTTGAGAGATAATACGTAATTTGTATCGATCAAGTCGAGTCGTGCTGTCGATTATTAAGAGAGGCATGACTGTAAGCCACCATGATGACCTACCTAATCATTTCTATACGACGACAAACATTTTTATTGATCTAGCATTGCACTAGAATAATGATGACATGGTCGTCGAAATAGTTTTAAGCCATTAAAAAACGTTTATTGTGGATGGTCCTGATGGTTCCAATATGGTTCCAATTGATAAAGTCTGTAAAAGTCGCACAAGAAACTTTACATGCAATTCATACGTGGCGTGGGCAGCAATATCCTCATTAGTAAAACTTGAACTGTATTGATGTAATTGGGAGGAGTTTTCTATTATTTATTTACAAATTATGTAGGGAAGACGTACAACTGATATTTATCAAAACGGAAAACAAGCAGCCACATTATCGGGTTTGAACATGCAATTTTTACGCGTACTCAATGCGTTAGATAAAAGTTAAAAAAAATAGAATGCATGTGAATGGTTTTTGTTAAACATAACATTTTATTTATAACACAATAATAATAATTTATCTTTCTTTCTTCCAGCCGGTGCGATATCCGCGGTCCATATTTTTCATCATCAGCAATGAGTTCAGCGAAAGATTCAACTACTATGGAATGCGAAGTGAGTATTGATTATTGAACTAAAAGCCACAACTTTCCAACTAATCGCGTCCAATTTTCGTTCCGTTTCCGCTGCAGCCGTGCTCGCCCTCTATCTTACGCAGAAGCTCGCGTACAGCACGGATACGGCCACCGTGATCTACCACGTGTTCACCAGTTTGGCGTACTTCTTCCCGCTGATGGGAGCAATCCTGGCCGACAGCTGGCTCGGGAAGTTCAAGACCATCCTGTACCTGTCGATTGTCTACTGCGCCGGAAGTACACTGATCGCGCTCGGTGCCATCCCACCCCTGAACCTGCCCGCCCCGTGAGTTGGATTCTTGTTCGCAAGGGAAGGCTTTTTTTTTTGCTAATGGGATCTCTCTTTTCCAGCTCGATGACCGTTCTGGGGCTCCTGTTTATCGCGGTCGGCTCGGGTGGTATCAAACCGTGTGTGTCGGCCTTCGGAGGGGACCAGTTTAAGCTGCCGGAACAGGCGGCCCAGCTGGCCAAGTTCTTCTCGCTGTTCTACTTCGCGATCAACGCCGGTTCGCTCATCTCGACCACGCTTACGCCGATCCTGCGCGAGGATGTGCACTGCTTCGGCGATGTCAGTTGCTTTCCGCTAGCGTTCGGTGTTCCGGCCGTGCTGATGATCCTCTCGATCGTGATTTTCGTGTGCGGACGAACGATGTACACCATCCGCAAGCCGTCTGGTAATATGATCGTGCTGGTGTTCAAGTGTATCGGTAACGCGTTGTCCGTGCGGGCCAAGGAGAGTTCCGTCAGCCCCCGGGAGCACTGGTTGGATTACGCCGAATCGAAGTACGGCAAGGGCGTCGTTTCGGACATCAAGTCGCTGATGAAAATCCTTGTGTTGTACATTCCGCTGCCCGTGTTTTGGGCGCTCTTCGACCAGCAGGGCTCCCGGTGGACGTTCCAGGCAACCCGAATGGACGGTGCGGTCGGTGGTTACACGATCAAACCGGATCAGATGCAGGTGATCAACCCGCTGCTCATCCTCGCCTTTATTCCCGTGTTCGAGAGCTGCGTCTATCCGATGCTGGCGAAAATTGGCATCAAGCGCCCGCTACAGAAACTTTCCTTCGGCGGTATACTGGCCGGGGCCGCCTTCGTCCTTTCCGGTTTCGTGGAAATTGCGCTCGATCGCACCAATGCCGTCCTTCCGGCCGCCCACGAGTCACAGCTTCGTGTGTTCAATGGACTGCCGTGCGACTATCGCTTCCACACCGACGTGCCCAATCTGGCCAGCTTTAGCGTGCCGTCCCGGGGAGTGTTCGAGGCACTTCACATCGACGTGGCGTCCAACACGACGTTCCAGTTTCGGGCGGAAACGAGCGAAATCGCTTGCGTGCGGGAAAACATGACCGAGTTGAGTGGCACGTTCTACCTCAGTCCGGCCGGGGCGGTCAGTTACTTTTTGAGCCGCAAAGGGGGAAAGATTAATCTCGTCGAGTATGCCGATACGGCAGAGAAGGATCGAAATGGGCTACCGAAGCTGCGGCTGCTGGCGAATGTGATGACGACGAAGGAAGTTTCATTACGCCACAGCCGAAACACGGACGCCGTCTACAACATCCTGCTCAACCAGTACGAACAGCTGGCCGTCGCCGAGGGAGAGTACGGTTTATTTATTGGCGAGCGTCACGTGGGGACCGTCAAGATGAGCCCGGGCGGAGTTTACACGTTGCTGCTGGATGAAGTATTGGAGAACGAATTTGTAAGTGCTCTCAATTAGATTGGGAAAATTTTTGATAAAACTAATTGGGTTTTATTTTGTCGCTTCCAGAATCTTCAAACACACATCATTACGCCGTCCAACTCGGTCCACATGCTCTGGCTGGTGCCACAGTACGTCGTCATCACGGCCGGTGAGGTGATGTTCTCCATCACGGGGCTCGAGTTTTCCTACTCCCAGGCGCCCGCTAGCATGAAATCGGTCATACAAGCCTTCTGGCTGCTGACGGTGGCCATCGGCAACATGCTGGTGGTGTTCATCGCCGAGGCCAAGTTCGTGCAGTCGCAATCGCTCGAATTTTTCCTCTTCGCCGCCCTAATGTTCCTCGATATGGGGCTCTTCATGATACTGGCCATGCGCTATCGGTACTCGGAAAACGCGGACCTCGACTCGATCGAGGTGGAAACGAACCCGAAAAAGGCGAACGATCCCCTGGCGCTATGCGACACGCTGTCGGAGCGGAGTGCCAAGAGTACCACCTACGCCAACGAAGCATACCGGGAAGACTGAAGAAAGGATCGCGGTTTAAATTGTGTCCGTTTTCTTTTTTTTAATTTTGTCTCGTCACCCCCAACCTAAAGCTCTTTTGTGTCTACGTTGTGTGGAACGTATGGTCAAAAAAGGTACTAAATCGATCTGTTGTGAGATGTATTATTCGTTACGTCGTTTTACCGGCGTTGTAAGTTAGTTTTATACATTTTTGCTAATAAATAGATTTCGTTATATGTTTATGAAAACACGTGGTATTTGTTGTAACAAATTGCTTCATGGTTTCTAATATGTTATGCTTAATTTAATGCTTCTATTTGATCGAGTCCTGAGCTTCGTTCGGAGAAGGATCATGTGGTTTCATGAATCATCTCATCTTTCGATGGTTTTATTTTAGAAGCATACTACTTTTAATTTTCCATTGATCATGCGTTTGCGAAAGAAATAGATAAAACTCTTACTTTTTCCATTTGGAGTATTTCAACATGTTAACGACTTTATTTCATTTTGAAAAACCGTTAAATATTTTAAAATCACAGCTGTCATGTGTAACGGTAGCTTCTGTTGCAATGTGAAGCAGCTGATTCGAAGCACATAACGCACCGTAACGTGTTTACATTCAGTGCCAACCAATTACTTTGTGCACGTTTGTTTTGAGTGTACAGAAACAGTTCTGGCGAGCTGGTTGTTACTGTGTTGACAAATTCGCTTCGCGACGCGAACCGTGGGTAGTTCAAATGAATTTAAACTATTTCCCAAACGAGGTAGCATAAATAGGATCCGTGTGCTTGTATAACCGAGGCGAAAAGTTGTGCGTAATTTCCCGTGATACTACATTTCTAGGTGCTGTGCCGTATATTCGACTACTTGCCATGGAAAGATCGCCAACGTGTCTCGTTGGTTTGCTGCCGTTGGAATGATATCATCAACTCCGACCATTACATACGCCACCAAAAGCTCGTGCTGTACAACTATAACAAGGCAAGGTTTTTCTCGGGCGTCCGCGTTGAGCTGCTGAATCGCCAAAAGCATATCGAACTCAACTCGAACGCCATGCTCGACACGGAGGAAGTGCTACAAACGATCGGTGAATCGTTTGGAGGCGGGGAAGCGCTGGTCAGCTCCCTGTCCTTTGTTCTCCGCTCGGAGCACAGGGTAGCGTTTGGTTTGGTGCTGGAAAACCTGCCCAACCTTGTACACCTCAAGGAGCTGAACATTTCGGCAAACGGAGCGCTGCGGAAAGGTGTCCGGATCGATAGTGCGCGCCTGGAAAAGCTGAACATATCGTTTTATCAGAACTCACGATGTACGCTGCACACTCCCAACCTCCACACACTGCACCTTACGGTCCGGTATCGTAGTGAGATGGAATTATTGCGCACCATTTCGGGTCAACTAGTCGAGCTGCAGGTGTCCTTTATTTCGAAGGACCACGTGGCAAAACTGTTCGACTGTGATTGCAAATCTCTGAAGCGATTGTCCATATCGCTGCGGAACGATAAATATATTCCCTACAGTGTGTCCCCCGTGCTCCTGCGTCCGTTGGACAAGGAGGGACTTTTTGCTAGAACTATCGTCGGTCTGGAATCGCTAGAAGTGGTAGACGTGTGTCACATTTTCGACATTGATTTTCTTCAGATGTTCATATACGCCAAGTCGCTGAAAACACTGGTTATTAACTATATCAGGTTGACCGTTGAGGTGAATCAGCTTATTAATGGATTCCAGCAACTAAAAGTTAGTCATACATGAGTGAAGTGATTCATGCAATGGGAATTAATAGAACCGATTATTTTGCTCATTACAGAATCTCAATCTCGAAGGTTGTCCAAAGGCCGATGAACCCAAAGAACTACATCTACCAGCCTTGGAGACTCTGGTGGTGCCGTACAAACATCTCTCGCTGTTCGAATCGGAACTAAAACTGCTAACCACGCTGTACTACAGCAATGCGACCAAAAATCAATGTCAGTTTATCAAACAAATAGCGAGAGCGTTTCCAAGCCTAAGCTTCCTATGTTTGCAAAACTTTGACAACGAACTCGACTCGAATGCGTTCAGCAATCTGACCTTGCTTACGAAGCTCCGGACGCTCGTCATCAAGGATATGTCCGTTGCAAGCAAGATATTTACGAATTGTCCCAACGTGCCACACTTGGAACGGCTAGTCACCGACACCATCGTTTCGGTAAGGCGCAGTAAATTCGAATGTAAGATTATGATAATTTAAATCCTGCTAACGTCACCCGCCGATTTACAGGAAGTGTCCATGCTGGACGCAATACCCGCGAGATTTCCCGCCCTGCTTAGCTTTGTCATCGACAATTGCTTTTTGTACCTCATTCCGAGCGAAAGTGGCAAGCACCACATGACATTCGATGGCCTCCGGCGTCTCATGCCGCATTGCTGTGTATCGACGAAGGATTCTACAATCTTTACCGAAAAAGATGGTCATATGTGATGTTTTAAAACTAGCTTTCGAAAAGTTACCCAGCCGTGTGGCTTGGTATCGTTGGATAAACAAGTGGGTAGAACAGAATGTTCGGTCAGTAACAGGATACGTGATATTTAGGTTAAGGTGAATGTATGTTTAGATTGCCAAGAGGAGCTAGAATTAGGACGATTAAAACAGAAAAAAGTAATGAATCAATGAACGGTAAAATGTAAGGTATGTGATTCAATGATAAGACTTATACCCGTTTTGGACCTCTCTTCCCATCTGCCGAAATAGCTCAGTTGGGAGAGCGTTAGACTGAAGATCTAAAGGTCCCCGGTTCAATCCCGGGTTTCGGCAATGAGTTACTTTTTTCGAAAACATTTTTTTCTCCCGTTCTACAGTCGCTTCAGTACCTTTTGTTTGATTCCACTGCTTTCACTTCAAATAGTTTTATGCAATACTATATTTATATTACGTACAACGTATGAAAAAACGGAATTCGGGTAGATATGTTGGTTCATCTCCTGCTAATTGTTTTGTTTGTTGCTAGTTCGTAAAGTCAATTAAAATACAGAATTCAATCGTACTAATATTAATAACATAGTTAAGGAATTCGCTCAATATATACATATTTAAAATAAAATTGTACAATTTTAATAAATAATACTCAATGCGTAATAGCCAGATACTTTCTCACAGATATGGATAGTGTGAACATACACGCTTCTACCTGGCTCAAAACCATGAAATCATACTTTTTCAAACTCACAGTCATATGTTGGCAAATCTGAAACGTTTAAATTCACAAAACGCCCGTACGTTGATAAAAACGTTATTATAGGATTCACCGATTTCAGGCCGCTCAGTAGATCAATCGTTTTACACGGATGAAGACACAGGAACGGACGAAACAGCAAAGGATGTTCGACCATGGTCAAAGTTTCATATTGCTTCGACGGACTCACTTCTTTCGCTAGTTCCAATGCATCCCATGCCTCTTCCATATTCATCCTGCCTAGAGCTGCAAAAAAAGGGTCATTGATTAAAAGAACTTAAGCGCAAAGTACATCCCCTCCTTACATTCCCTATAGATGTTAAACAACAGCATTGGCACCGCGTAACTCTCGTTAAAAACAACATGATATTCAATGGAACAAAGTTCGACGCAGCCGTTGTCGGCACCAGACGGATCGTTGCCAACGGGCAAATCAATAAAATTACTGTCTACCACCGGCGACTCCTTCGAAGAGTCCTTTCTAAACTCATGCGATTTTACCAGTCGAAGGAATACTTTATCCTCGGTGCTAATTAGTTCCCAGTTTTTACCCGTACGAACTGATTGGCTAATAAACGAAGAACAATAGTGAACAAAATCCACGGCCAACATTTTGTTATTATTTTGTTTTATGACCACAGCTTGTAGAAAGGTTCCGTAAAATTGGTAGTTTTGTTTATATTCTATATGCCAAGCCGATGTCGACGAAACGGTTATCAAGGTTACTAGAATATAGCAATGTTAGAAAATTGTTTTACCCCTAGAAAGTTTGTTTGCCCAGAAACGCCCTTTCATTTCGAGAATTTTTTATTCAACTTTACCTAAAGACCAAAAAGTTTTGAACAAAGTTTCTAATTTAGATTCAAAATGGTAACCAAGTTGTTCAACTAACCTTGGCCAGAATGTAAATGTTTTGGTCTTGCAGGTAACGTCAGATAACTGACAGCATTTCAGTAACCGTAAAGTGCGATCATTTTTCCACACATGTTGTTTTCTCCCAAAAACAAGAAACATGGTAAATCTTTACATTGCACAAAGATGCGTGTCTTGAAAAGACCAATTATTTGAGGGGTCATTTGTGAAAATCAATTAAGGAACTAAAAAGTTATGAAAGAATTGTCTTGTTTCAGTCACTTGTCACAAGTGAAAACAGCCAACGCGGCTGTCAGTTGAAGTCAGTAGTTTACACGCCGTCGTGCGGAACGGTGCTACGTTTTCGCGTTGTTTGCCCCCGCCCCGTTTGGTTCTTTCCTTCCACCTGTCGCGGTAAATCGTCCAAAACATTGAACAGCACCGGAAAACCGCCGTTCATACCGTTTTCCGGCGTGTCCGTCGTCACCCGTTTGTGTCCCAGGTGGCGGAAAAAGTGTGAATTGTGCTGAGGTATTCTTCAACTTTTCAGTAAATCCTTGTCCAAACCTTTTGTCTAAAAGTGTCCCGTTCCGTTTGGGACTCCGCATCTGTTTCCGTGTCCGATTTAGTGCGAGGTGTTGTAAAAAAAAAGTTACCCAAAATCAGCGCACAGTGGGCGTTGGAATCTAAAAATATTTTTTTCCCACCATTTGTTGTTTGCAATACGTTTTTGCTTGTGTGTGCTTGTGTTTAGTGTGCATGTCACCATCTTCTCTTCGACAGTGTGATTGTTTTCGGTGTTCCATTTGAAGTAAATAGAAAAGGTGCACGGTGGTTTTCATAAATTGTGCGGTGGTTTAAAGGTTGAAAAAGCTACACATGTGGCAACCCGCCCAACAGATAAAGAATAAAACCGTCCAACCATCCTCACGGGGGCTATCTTTTTACGAGCACATATGATTTGTCGCTCGGCGCGCACCGAGATAAGCCTGCGCTGGTTTTCCGCCACGCAACTATAATTATCCTCGCAGTGCGTGTAGTACATTCCTCTTCTCTTCATTTAGTTAATGTGTGTGGTAATTTGTACAAGCCCTCGCTTATCGCTGGCGTGAAAAAGTGTGAAAAAGGGGCGAGTATTGTGACAAGTGGTAGTGAAGCGAAAAAAACCCCCCACCCCCTTGCAACTTAAAAGTGACGAAACACAAGGTGATTGTGATACTGTGATATTGTACACCGCACACCTCCCGATCACGACGGTAACGATCAAAGGAGGTGGTGGAGGAGAACCGTATCGGCGCCGATAGCAAGAAGCCAGGGAGTATCAATCAACATCACCGACACCAGGATAGGTGGAGCATCATCGACCAAAGGCACAATCATCGGCCACAAGATGCCCAACTTTTACAAAACCGAAATCAACAAAACGGAATGGGAAGTTCCGGAGAAGTACCAGATGCTGACGCCGGTCGGTAGCGGTGCCTACGGACAGGTTTGGTAAGTTTGCTTGGACAACGGTACGAACGGTTGGTGGAAGCCTACACATGACATCACTTTACCTACCGTCCCCGACAGTTACTTTCGTTCTGATGAACGTGTAAATTTATTCCCGAGCGATTTCATTCCACCTGCAATAAATAACCGCATAAAAATGATCGACATCTGGGGATGAATCAAATCGGGTTGTTTTCCCGCCTTGCAGTAGATTTTTGTGGTTGGAAAAGTGTGTGGAAAACAATGTTTTTCTTTCAGGGGAAACCCAGCAACCGAATGAAAGTCACCAACAAAAGCTCATGTGTTGAATAACAGCTATTAAAAATCCTAATAATATATTTTTTGTTATGCTTGGATGAACAAATTAGTATTTGAACAGATTAAATTAGGTTTTAATCTCAGATAATTGTCATTGTTTGTCATCGTTCATGAAGAGAAAATGTCGTAGAAGAGGAAACGAATGATTTCATAGTGCTCAATATTGATTTTTAAATCATCTTTTCCCAGACGTCGCTTGGGCCAGTTTCCATTAATTCACAACGAGAAAAAATGTAGACATAATGCTTTTTGGAAGATTGCCAATACATAAGGAGTTGCTGTTTTTCACCATGAAAACGCTCGATAATAAAATAAAACAGTTGGAGAAAAAAAATGCTTTGCTTCTGTGTGAAAATTAATGGCGTTGAAGAACAAAATGAAGAGTCATTTTTTAAGGATTAATTAACGGTTTTAATATGCCTTTTGATCGTTAAATTATAAAAACAAAAAACTTCGTTCTCAAATGCCAATCCTGGATCAACTTTATCCATCAGGTGGAGTCAAACTCCTCGCAGCTTCTCGCCCACATCGGGAAGGAAGCTGAATCAAATACCAATTTTTTCGACAACACCCCATTCATCCAACAGTTCAGCTGCTTCCACCTCCGTAGGTGGATTGTCGTGCTGTAGCTGTTTGGATTTTCTCTTTTTTTTGTTTCCCTCCGGCATTCCCATTTTGTTTGCACAACAAACCGGTTCCACCGTGTTCCGGCTCGGCCAAGTTTGTGGCCTTTGAAGCCGCGAAGAATATCGTAATTCCGTCCCATCCGCATGCGGCCATTCCGGGGGCTTCTACAAGGACGAGTTGAATATATTGGATGGAAACGCATCGCTCACGGTTTCGTCGAGCGTCAAAACGGTGTCGCATTGTGATGATTTCCGAATTTCGGCAATAATATCACATAAAAAAATCTCCTTTGGTACACTAGAAAGAAATACAATTGTCATTATTTACTCCGACAGTTTGTGTATGATTGCATCATTGCTGCATTATTTGCCGTTTTTTTAAGGTTTTTTAAGGTGTGTTCATTATTAATTAAACCTTGGAAATATGCCTCCAAAATGCTACTAGAAACTATAACTGTTTCTAAAATCTTTACATGTTATATTCCGTTAAAATTGTAACAAGTAACTGAATGTAGATCTTATATTCAAAGAACTTCAATTCTCTTATGCTCATCTTAAAGCTGCTTTAGAATGGAAAAAAGGTGTATCTGCCGTTTATAACTATAGTTGAATTAACCAGCACCGGTTTCAGTTCCTTGCTGCATAACCACAAACAAAGTTAGAACTCCTTTAAGTGATTTTTTGTTTCTTGAAACACGGATATCGTTTCTTATGCAGATTGCCGTCATTGAGCCATTCACCAACATTCTACGGCTCCGTATTTACACCTTAAAACAGATGTGGGCAGATCGAGGCGTTATGGCCTATGACTCTACCAGTATTCCTTGGCATTTAGTTGAAAGCAAGAACTTTATGTTTTCTTGATCCATCGCGGCGAAGAGGTGTGAAATTAAACTATTCACGAGGGTACTCAAACTACTACTGAACTAAAAAGAATTTATATGGAATACCATTTTATTGCTATGATTAACGTTTCATTAAATAATTTAATCTAAAGCTAAATAAAGCTAGACAAATATTTTCCATATGGGCATTTGGGGGGTGCCCATGGCGCAGTGGTAGCGCAAGAAAACACCACGCCGTAGGTGTGGGTTCGAATCCCGAGTCTGGCACTCCCCGGTATTACGAACGGCTGACCACCGGTCTATGATATTACGGTCTTTCGGTCACAGTAACTCTCTACGGAGAGAGGCCTTGTCCCACTTGGGGATGTTGAGCCACATAAGAAGAAGAAATATTTTCCCCTTCTGCACCTTCTGGTATCTTCTATGAAGTTGAAATATGTGCATGAAAAAAGAAATAGATAACTGCCACTTCCACTCCGGCCAACCGCCAACCCGGCGGTACGCGTCGCGAAAGCATTTTAGATATCACATCGCTATGCAAAAAGATAAGATTAGATGCTCGGGCACGATTTTCCTCCCCCTAGAAACCCGTTGGAAATTGTGTAAGCGCCGCGGTCGGCATACGATTCCGTCATAATGCACTCTCAAAGGGGTGCGAAATGTAAATAACATTCGCCACATGTTTGTATCGTGCATTTATTCTATTTTATTCACAGTACGTGCGAATGGATGGGGAATTGTAATTTAAAAATACATAGAATAAGTATATGTGCCACACTTTAAGCTATTAATGAATGAATGAAAAGTGGATTTCGTTGTCATTTTAATGTATTTATAATCCATCATTGCTTTTCTCCAAAATC
>KE525351.1:1381843-1406429 GCA_000441895.2 Anopheles sinensis | reverse complement strand
AATATTAACGACTCCCTCAATTTCATAATGCTCCCTCTGGTAAACATCCTCAGCGTGTACAGTTGGTCCCCGCAGTACGCTATATTCGATATATGCGATTTCGGGTTATGCGGTTATCACACTGGTCGCCAATGGCGACATGGCCAAAGGCGACGGACTGTCAGAGTCGACGATGACACCTAGTTTGACATAATGGACCCCCTCGGTAGTGTGATAAGGCAGGCCACTTGGCAGTGAGCGTTTATGTCATCCACTTTCGGTTCAAATGGTTTTCTGCAGTTTAGAACAAAATACTGAAAGATTATAAATTAACTATGCCATTAAAAAAATTAGAAGCATAAATCACTTTAAAGTCAAGTAAAACACGACAAAGATATGATATTCCTCACAATGACAGTACAGCGATATGCGCAAGCTCATTTCGCCAAAGAACCCCAGTCGACGTAATGTCATTGTCGTTTGACAGTCCGTCGCCTTTGGCCATGTCGCCATTGGCGACCAGTGTGATAACCGCATTAGAGGAAAGGACAGTTTGACGGATAAAACGATTTGGTTTTATGTTTTGCTGTAGTTTTAAAGTGTTTTTGAACAATTGCATTTTTGTTGATTTCAATATTTCTATTTCATTTCAAAAATTTTAAGAGTCGTGGTTTATACCGCTTGGTAAGGGCCATATAACAAGCCGAATGGTAGGATTCAAGATAATGAATGAAACACTGTATCATTAAAATAAAAATCTACCCGGATAAAATCGGGTAAATCAGCTAACTTAAAATATAGATACAATCATTAAATAAATAAATCAATCATAAATTATCGATGGTATCGAGAATACAAACTTTTCGCATATTTTCACATTTTCATTATTGTCATCAATAGTGGGACTCTCACTGGGGAAGTGGTTTAATAAAACATGCAAAACACTTTTATTTAATCTTAGCTTATATTTATCTTAATTGTTTGGTTTCATGTCCTTACGCTTGCTTACGCTTAATCCGTTTCTTCTTTCCAACGAAAGAACATTCACATCCAACGACCGAACACAATTAACAAACTAATGCCGTTTGCTTTGCCAACGGAAGCTTACCGTTTTGTCCCTGCCTAAATTAGCTACATATTTTCCTCCCCATTTTTTTTTCCTTGGTTTCGCTCCACAGTGGCATTAACTTAAAGAAGGAACTAACCCATAGCATCCACTATCATTACGATGATGGAACTTTTTCGATCGCTTACAAGTAAAACGAAAACAAATGTATGGTAAAGTTATTTCCTAGCCGGATTCCGTGTTTTGTGTGGTACGTGCAGGATTCACATTTCACCGTCCCCCTTCCGGCTTCTTATTGACTAGAGAGATTTTGTTTGTTACCGGGAACATGTGTCCCAACCGTACGTTTCACCTCTGCTAGAGCTTTGTCTTTTATTTTGTTATCAGACATTCTTTTCTCCTATGCGCTTAACTATTTCTTCCTCTTCACGTAAGCCTTAGGCAATACCGATCTAAATTTTTCTTGTAAATGTTCATAGTTTCGGAGGCTCAAGTAATAGACCTAATAGGATGCGTTGGATATGTGATAAGAGTTCGTACTTATCTGAAGAATTTGAAAGGGATGAGGGGATTGTGAAGAGAGTAACTAGTAGTGTGTTATAGTTGCAAGAATAATTGCAGGAAACGGTGGCGAATAAATTGAATACCGGGTTCAGAGTGATTACGAGCCGCTTCATACAAATGGAAGCTTTTGAATATAAACCTATGACAATGCTGTTGGCTGTTACCTGACTGATCCTCGTGCCAAGTGCTCCACGAAAGCATCGCTTCAAGTCTTATGTTCTTGTTAACCATAGCTAGAAAGTTTGCTTTAACACTTTTGTACAGCGCGTGTTCCATTCGACACTATAGTCGGTTGTTTTGCTGGATGTTTTTCCTCATCTAAGGGTTATGTTGTGTTGTGTAACTGTTTACTAGCAATAATTAGCAATTTACTACCTAACAAACTTTCTTAGGAATTTTGTTATCTTCTTGCTTCTTGCTTACTAACCTAACTAGAGTCATTTGTTTTCGCGCTCAACAAAAAAAAGAAAAAACAAGCGAATAAAAGTTAACCAAACCAGGCAACGGATGTGCGAATTGTTCACTACGCTTAAGCTTTGTATAAAATTACATTACAATAGGATAACGGCGTTAGCACGCGAGAAGCATCTAGTTTTAAACGTGTATAATTGTTTCCGGGTTTTGTTAGTACGGCATTCCAAATTAATTTAAAGCAGCAGAGTAGGCGAAAGAGTATTCAACGTTTAGGGGTGTACTTGCATTTGTGTGTGTGTGTATATTGGTTTATGGTTATGCGGAATAGTAATTTGGAAAAGTGAAGAACTTGCATCGATATGAAAACGTAGCCTCTCGTTCTTTTGTGTATTAAAATTTAAGAAAATGCATTTCCTAACGATGCAGTGAGTGCGTTAGAATTGTTTCTCGATTCGTATAAGAATGTTACAACGATTGCCACGCATCCCAGTTGGCGGTGGGATAAAACCGTTGGCATGGAAAATCAAAGCCAGCTTTCGTTCAGCTTTTCGTCGTACGGCGGTTTGTGACGTGTTGTTTAGTGTTTTTGTTTTTCTTTTTTTTATGGGAGATAAATGAACAGGTACGTTGGATCCATCTTCACTCCGTTATAAAAAACACCAATCGAAAGTCGGAGGGAAAAACATAGCAAAGCCCTCGCCTCCTCCACTCAACTACCCCAGATTGTACCTAGTCAAGATGTTCGCGGGAGGACGTCGGTTGAGATCGCGCCTTTTTGGTGGGCGTAGATTTGGGTGAGTTTTTAGCCGATGACGGGGAGCCGCCACCACCACCACCGCCACCACTGCCACCTTTGCTGCCTGTAGTGGGGAAGGGAAAGAAGAAAAGAAAGATGAGCAACACAAATTATACTGGATGTTGAGAAAAGCGAAAAAAGAAAAATACTTAAAAGATAGCCAATTCGGGGAAAATGCCGGCGAGAAGAAGTGACAAGTTGTAAAAGGATAAAACGACCGACAAATCGGAGAACGGAGCACAAATGGAGGCGCCAGGTATAACATCTTAGAAAGTTTTCTTCTCTACAGGAAACGAACGCAGCAGGCGACTTTTCTTGTGTGTTTTGGAGTTATGAGAAGGCGCCGACGCAAGGAGAAATGCAAGTCAACTGCCTTCAAGTGGACAAAAATTACGTGCTGGATATGTCTTGATGGCCATACCCCACCGAAACGGTCACCTGGCTGGGTTCAACCAACTCGGCGCCGCTTGGATGTGCCATACATGTGTACGAGGCAAGCACCCTTTTATTAGCTCGAACAGTCGCGGATGACCACTTTACTACCAACGTACACAATGCTCCTATAGCGATGCGTAACTTACAAAGCGTTTGAATGTTTCATTTGTCAATTCAACTTTTTTCATATCAATAATTTAAGAAGCAAGAATTACATCCATTTTAAAACACATAACATAGAGTGAACAAATAAAAGTCTTAGCAAAGCTAAAAACATAATTTGGTACGAAGGTTAGAACACGTTACCGAGAACGGAATGACAAACCCTCGTTGAACATTGGGTCCTTTCCTGAACTGTTCACGTATGCAACGGAATGTTTTTGAATACATTTTTACGCAGCTTTGGATTATAAATAAGTATAACTCCTAACAACCTTCCTTTGCTGTACAGTAATAACCCAAAGGAAGTGAGTTGGAAAATACTTTTAAGGATATTTAACAATCAAATGCTTTCAAGCCAACAGTGTTTTGCCAATTTAGCCTTATTCCGTTTAACACTATTTTCTATTTTTATGAAATTATGTTTTTTTTAAATATCGCTCTATTTGTACATCACATATTTTAATTTTCCTATCAGCCAGAACGACGGCTAACAGAAGGGCATTTACTCCAAGCGAAAAACTGCACAACGGAAGTGCGTGTCGAGTGGAAGTTTCACGACATCACGAACGGTCGGGTTGGGAAAGCAAAAATCTATCGTAAATTACAAGTTCCACCGCATGGCGCCGCTTTGTTGGGTCATGAAATTAAACACCGTCGCCACCCTCCAACTTCTTTATCCCACGTACGCTGTTTCTTGCATGACAGAACATCATGTGGCCGGCCGGCAATATATTTCGCATTATACAGGGTGAGAGGCAACGTGAGCACGCGAAACCGGACGTTGAACACACCGATTCGAACTGATTATCGGCGTCAGGAGTTTATATGCTAATGCTACCCAAAAAAAAACCACTCTTGGCATCGTGTCAGAATGGACGGCAAAACGTTCTATTGCGATAGCATGACGGATCACCAGGACGCCTCGAGAGTATCATGGCCATGTTTTTGTTTGTTTCTTTTTTAGGAATAATCAATTATTGCGTTGGCTTTGGCTTGTATCCTAAATCTCGTACCTCCCAACATGGACCTGTGGAAGGATGTGGTTTTAGAGTTTGCAACAAAAAAGTGGTGGAAAGGTTAAACATCACGCTGATTGTACCGCCATGGTATTGAAATAAACCTTTGACCCTGGACATGACATTTCATTCCCAATGGAGAGGAGGAAATATGTTAAAAATCGATTTCGAAAGCGCTTGCAAACGTGGAAAGAACAATCAGCGCAAAGCGAAATTATGAAGCAGTCAAACAAGACGTTCGCGTATGTGAATGTGGAATTCAAAAGGGCGGCAAAAAGGCAAACAAATTCTAAGCAATTTAACCAACCAACAAACAAACAAGCAGTGGATAACCATTGGCACATTTATCACAACACTAAGTACAGCGCAAAAACACAGGCACACAACAGGCAGTTCCTCATCAGGTTGTTCGACTTTTGATTCGACGTCTTTTTGCAGTATCAGCAAAGCAATAAAACCCTTCTTATCTGGCGCTACACTTCGTACACGTACAGCTCTGATTTGCTACTTTCTTTAGTCTTTTTTTTTTTGGCAAGCTACCCTAAAATAAACAAAATACTGCAACGGTATCTTCACGGCGGGTTTGTTCTACACCGTGTGAAACAATCGAAATTCTACTTGTTTACAATAACACAGCCGTAGCAGGTTCAAACTATTTTGATTTTAATATCGTAGCTGGGACTGCTTATATCGACCATCTTCAGCTTTCCCCGTGCGTGCGCCACGAACAGTGGGTGGACGTAATACTCAGGTCCTTGTTTTATCGAGTTTCAGTTCGACCGAGTAAAAGAAAATAAAAAAATATGAGGTATTAAAGTAAGTCACGAAACACGTGCGAAACACTCGATTAAATCTTCACTAGAGCTTTTTCTGTACGTTTGAATGACATTTTCTAGTTTATTATTCTCCTCCGGAAATCGAACAGAAATGTTTGACTTTAAATAAAACAATTCTGTAAAACTTTGTTTTGTGTGAATGAACGGTAGTTTACTAAGAATTGTTTTCGAGATAATAATTTCATCATTGGCTTTGCATCAAAGTGAAGCCCAAAAATCAGACTCCGAAGAGGCAATAATATATCTAGTGACTCGTCGCGATACAACAATTTACCAGACGACGATAACATGTATCAATAATAGAAAAGGATTCATCACGATAAAAGATGCCACCGGTGGTTCGATGTTTCGTCAGCCATATTATTAAACCATTATCGTTGCGAGCCGAGCAAAGAGAAAAAAAATAAGGGCGAAAGCCAATGGTTTTTTCCCTCTTGAGATAATTTTGACGCCGATCGAAACCACGCGTTTCCAGCAGCGCTTATCGGCGGCGACGACGTACGATTTACGAGCAACCGGATCGCGCCTGATAACAAGGTCGCGTCAGCCATGTGAGAGATTTGCATCGCCTGATGCCGCTCGTATGTTCCTCTCTACAACCAGTTCCGCGTAGTAATCGGGCTCTTCGAAACGAAAGCGTGTGTTCGATTGATGATGATTCAAACCCGGAATCGACCGATCCGTACGAAAAAGTGGACTTTGATAACGACCCCAACAGCAGAAGGCAATAATGGAAACAAAAAAAAGTAATCAGAAGAAGAACTCATACGTACCTTTGGAGTCACCGGATACAACGGCAGAGTCTTTAAACGTGCGGGTCGGTTGTTTAACGGGAGAACCGTCCCGCGAGTCATCCTCCTAAAATAGAGTCAAGGAGAAACATTGTATCGGTAAAAAGGGCCTTCAACGGAAGACGATGCGAACGGGATCTACACTTACGGCAACGTATCGATGCCAAAGCATGCATCCGTACACGAACAGAACCGATAGGACGGCCTGTATGATAAGCCAAACGACAATGTTCTTTGTTTGCGTCCGCTCAAACAGCTCCTTGCCGTTCTTGATGCAGAGGATGGCCTCCGACACCAGGATGGCAATGTAAACCCAGCACTGCGTGCCCAGCCGCTTGCAGCGCGTGTCCGTCACGTAGATGTAGTACTGCCGTACTGAGGGCGCCGTAAGAAGGCCGACGAAAACGAGCCGTCCGATTACTACCGGGTGCGATGGTGGCATTTCAAAAATGTGCTTCAGGAAGAACGTATTTAATTCAGTCAACTGGAGATGAGAAGATAATGACCAAACAAATATTAGTTAATATTCTTATACACTTTCTTCCACGATTTGAAGAACTTAATTACCTGCCACAGCAAAACCAACTGACAGACGGCGAAGAAGCGCATGTAGGTGCACTTTGGATCAAGCCACCGGACCGGAGCCCAACTTTCCGGCGTGAATTGCAGCACCGCCCGCTTCAGCTTCCCGGTGGTGGATGAAATGTCCCGTATGCTGGCCCACTTGTACTCGCGCATCTCGAGCAACTTGCAAATCTTCAGCCCACACCAGATGCCCAACCCGTTGCAAACCAGCACGTCCAGTATCAGCGCGTCCCACCAGCATTCGGCAAAGTTCGGCAGCAGATGGGCGAACGTAATCTCCGTGATCTCCCACATGACCGAAATGGCCCACAGGATGCCCATGTGGCGGATGAGCACCGCCTTAAAGGCCCACCCGAGGAAGTGACCCCAGGCGAACACATCCACGTGCGACCAGATGCGCTCGAACGACATATCCGAACAGTTGGCTGCGTATTGCTACGGGAAACAATTGAAGAGAAAAAAAGGTTAATAGAGAAAACAACGGCACACTCAGTACGCATCTTACCTTCTCCATATCGATGTGGAAATCGCGCAGCTTCGGATCGAACCAATAGATGATGCCCATGATGGACTTGTAGTCCTGGAACATGAAAAACTGTAGCAGCATCAGGTACAGCACCGAGAGGCCAAATAACATCCGCCAAACGACCGGATGGGGTCGTGTGAACGGTCCATTGGGGAAAGCAAGCACGGAGATGATCAGGAAGAAGAATATCACGCACAGCATGCCGGCCCAAATGTTCTCCTGTATGTTTGATTCATCGCTAGTTGAAAGAATTTTGGCGAAAAATTGTAGTACACGATTAAGTATAATTTAATAAGCTGACGACTCGCAGTTCACGTATTATTCTACTTTTCCTTCCTAAACCAATTTTACTAGCATCGATATAACAACGTGCGCAAACAATCTTCTTCCCTGTGCACGGGGAAGACGTTTTTCTTCAGCATCACAGCAGGCTTGAGTTGCGTAAATCTACAACGCAGAGACGAGCACGTTGTCGCCGTATCAGTTCGAGAATCGAACGATCGATTATCTAACCAACATGCGAAGTGTGTGCTTTTTTTTATCCAACCCGGCGGGGTTTAACCTTTCAGTGAATTATGCACGACTATTTCTGCCACAATTTCTTATCTCTGTTCAAAGGGCAGTTTCGCCGTTTGGGTGCATTATTAAACAAGCCGAAAAATATTGCGTCTGCTGGAAAGAAGACTTGTTTGAACGCCATGCGGATGACTATGGCTACTTACCGGACGAAGGCAAAGTACATCACGCCAAAGATCGAAACGGCCAGCAGCGTAATCGTGTGTGGTTTGTAGAAGAAGTTGAGCGATATATCGTCGACCGGCCGCTCGTTGATGAACTTAAACTCGTTGACCGCCATCGTGTGCTGCGAAGCATGCAGTAGCGATTCACTGCCAATGCCACCGTCCGACGGCGGGGGACTGTTCCGTTTTTTCATCGTGCCTCACCCGGTTCTGTAGCAGCTGAATGATGGACCGGGAAATGTTGCTTCCGCTTGCGCTATGGATCACCGATGTTTACGGAGGCGATTGGTAAACCACTGGTGCCTTCCTTCTGTGTTGTTTGTGCAGAAACTAGTGCAAGAAGGGCACCATACGGATGCCAGGGCACTGTACGTATTTCCTCCACAAAATCGCTGATACAGTGTTTCAATCGAGTATGACCTCGACGGAGATTCCTTCTGTTTAACACACACAAACGCTGGTTGCTTCGCGCTGCCTTAATTTAATTAGAATCGATCCTGTCGAGGTGATTCTCCAAAATGTAAACTAGACACGATTGGAGATAAAAAGAAACGTGTGGTCCATACGAATCGGATGTTTCAGTGCCCTTCACCTCACTTTTTTCACCGGAACTGTTTCGGGAAAACTGGTGCATCCAAGGCACAGATTAACACGGACCAAGCACTTTTCTTTACAGCACCAACCACGGCGGAACTGGAAGAAGCACAGGATTTCACACTTGTCCGACCGACGGTCCGCGAAGAACTCGCACAATTTCTCTTTAGAACCTCAATTGATTACATCAGAGAGTCATCCGCATGACAGACATTTGTGTTTCTGATAACCAGGCGTTACGTTCACCGCGCCGTAACGCTACGTTTTCAAAGCGCGCGCGTTAATTTAAGAACAGTTTTGAAGCAATTAAAGATTTGTAGAGTGGCATAAGCTAGCAAAAGCAATTTCTAGAAATGTATTACAGTACCAAAAACCCAACTTCCTTTGTGCGTAAGCTGAAAAACGAAAATGTTTTACTAAATTGTAGAAACATGGCGTTACGATACCGGCACTTTGACGTCTGTCACTAGAACTGAAATTCTGTGATAACAACAAGTCGTGGATTTTTCGCATTCGGCTACGTGTTTGCAAACGACACGAAGTTGTAGGTTTTGTTGTGCATGTTTTATCCAGTGAATGTTTTTTGCCGTATAGAATCCAACATTCTTTCCATTAACACCAAACTATGAGGTTTCTAGACTCTTTGCGTAGATTAGATGCCTATCCGAAGATAGACAATGAGTTTAGCATTCGCACGGTTAGCGGAGCGGCACGTAAGCAACTATGAAATCAAGGCCTCCAAATTTGAATGTGCAGTAATTCTTTCCATTTCTTTCCGCCTTCCATTGCAGTCACGCTTATAAGCACAATCGTAATTGTAACACTAGTGATAGGCGAAATCAATGCCTACCTTTCACCAAACATTTCCGAGGAGTTGTTTGTGGATACGACCCGCGGGCACAAGCTTAAAATTAACCTAGACTTTACCATACCTCGGATATCTTGTGACTGTAAGTTATGGACCCCTAGACTGGAAGAAGCCACTTCTGCGAGTTACTCTCAACGGGGTTGTCATCTTTATTCTGCAGACGTTTCACTAGATGCACAAGATTCCACCGGCGAGCAGCATCTGCACATTGAGCACAATATTTACAAACGGAGGGTGGATTTACACGGCAATCAGATTGAGGAACCTAAAAAAGAGGACATCCAGGCTTCGACTAAACGCATCGCGAGCACCGAAGACACCGGTAACCACAACGGTCAAGCCAGCCTGCGGTAGTTGCTATGGTGCTGAGAGGAACGCTTCCCAGTGAGTTTAAATGGAAATGTTTATTCAAAAGAATGTCGAAGTAAACCTGAGCCCCGCTCTTCAGATGCTGCAACACCTGCCAGGATGTGATCGATGCCTACCGAGAAAGGAAATGGAATCCGAATGTGGAGGATTTCGAGCAGTGTAAAAACAGCAAAGATGGCAGCGTTGAGGGGAAAGCCTTCAGCGAGGGATGTCACATCTACGGTACGATGGAGGTGAACCGTGTCGAGGGTCGGTTTCATATCGCGCCGGGCAAAAGCTTCTCCATCAATCACATACACGTCCACGACGTGCAACCGTACTCGTCCGCACGGTTCAACACGACACACAAAATCAACACGCTTTCGTTCGGTGAGCAGTTTGGTTTCGGAACGACCAGACCACTAGATGGCCTTATGGTGGAAGCAACGGAAGGTAAGCCAATGGAACGTTCGTTTCATTTATGGTACAGCTAATTTATTCGTAACATCTTAAACGTAGGAGTTTTAATTTTACCATTCCAATCATATTCCGCGCACATAACTGCGGTTGGCTGTTCTGCCACGTTTAGCATCGAATTCCCGTTCCGATTGCCATAAATGTGCCGAAAGTACCACCTCCCTGGACCATCACTTTGCCAACATTGTTGATAAGTTCTCGGCCGCGCAATCCGTATCTGTAGGAGAAACAGATGAATTAACATGCGTAGCGGGATACAAGACCCTTTTTGCGTCTTACCTCAGCGCTGAGAAACCACCAAATAGGGCTCCGCTGGCCATTCCTACGCAGAACCCGATCGTGAAACCCATCTTCATGCGGTCAAAGCAGCTTGGCTGCTGGTTCTGATTGTAAACACCGCCCGGTACTGCTGGCATCCTGATTTTCTTCTCTTACACTATCTCGTTGAAATTCTCGAATGTTTTATGCCCAAATTTGTTGCCGGCGAATGACAAAATCCTTGAAAATTGTTTGTTGCAACGATGCACGAATATCACGTAATCGAAGTGTGTTATTTTGACATTTCTACTTCGCTCTCGCATGTTGACGAAAGAGAAAATCACGAAGATTGCGAGAAGAATTGGTTTTATGGCTCTCGCGATTGCTGCGGTTCGATGATATTTCGCCATAAAAGATTTTTCTGGAATTTTACTAATTTCAAATTGGTGTCCGTTACAGGTGCTATGATGTTCCAGTATTACATTAAAATAGTTCCGACAATGTTCGTGCCGCTCAATGGACCGACTCTCTATACGAATCAATTTTCCGTCACCAAGCATCAGAAAAGTGTGACTGCCATGAGCGGTGAAACGGGAATGCCTGGAATATTCGTCAACTACGAGCTGTCGCCGTTGATGGTTAAATATACGGAAAAACGAAAGTAAGTGTAACTTGTGATCAAAAACAGGAGTTTAGAACCTAAAACTGCATTTTCTTTCTTTTCCAGCTCATTCGGGCATCTCGCTACGAATGTATGTGCAATAATTGGTGGCATCTTCACGGTCGCTGGTATAATTGATTCTGTGCTCTTCACTTCCATCCATGTGATAAGACGTAAAATTGAGCTGGGAAAAGCCAGCTAATGTCCATTCTGATATTTTAGCCGAACGAAAACGAGAATCTCTATCCACGCTCTTCTACTTTTTCAAATTCCAACCACTTCGATATTTTGCGATACACTCCTGTTTATTTTGCTGCCTAGACTAAAATATATATTTGTATTGTTCACAGTGTTTTCAAGAAGCGATTGAAGCATTCCATGTTCGATTTGGCTATTTCCGTAACAAACTCCTCATCGGTCCCTTCGGCCAGTGATTTTAGTGGAATATAAAGCTCCTTCCTGGGGTCATATTGTACCTTGCCGAGAAATTTTAAAAACCCGTGCCTTTGTTTGATCCGAAAATCGCGTGTGAGCAGCAGATCGGGTGTTTTCAGAATATCCTCGTGCGAAATTTTCATCCTCCGGTGGACGTAGTCGAAGCGGTATTGCAATGCTTCCGTTTCTGTGGAAAATGGACAGTAGAACATTAGTTTAATTCGTTTAAAGCTGTTCGCGATCATTTCCCCACATACTTATCATCCATATCCTTGGTTTGCTGAGCAGCAATTGTTTCACCTCATCCTTTCCAAATCCCATTTCCTCTTGCACGGTGAATGTATTGCGACGCACGTGCTCCAGGTTGTAGGTGATTAGCCGAGGCTGTTTGGTCGCCACCATTCGAACCTCGTTTCCCGCTAGGACGAAAGTTTTCTGGAAAAACCCGAGCCGCCGATCGATACGCTTGGTGTTGATCATCAACCAGAATGGATTCTTCGTTACAATTCGGGTAATTTCTTCTGGCAGGAACCGTTTTGATTGTAGGTAGTTGACTCTCGTTTGCAAATCATTCAAATCTTCCTTGAAAATCAGAGGGTTTTTCGTCAGAAGCTCCCCCAGCATCTCCGCCGGTACGCCGGTGTCCGTGAGGAAGCGAATGTGGTTCTTCATGTCACGCTCGAAGTCCAACCCGAGCACATACTGAGGTATTCCTTTGCGCTTTTCGAGCTTGTGTAGTTCTACACCGAGCGAGACGAGTTGTTGCAGGGTGTGCGATTTGTTGACGTACGCCGCAAAGTTGAAGGCAGGTTTCGTGTTCGGAAAGGCTTCGACCGCAAGTGGATCCGTCACCGGATCGAGTACGGATCGATTTTCCTCCCGAAGAATTTGCTGAAATTCCAGCTCCAAATCGTCTTCGTAGCGTTGCAAAGCACTGTGATGTGTTGCGGGAACGGTTACACTGGAGCACATTTTCCGAACACTTTGTAGATGTGCTGCACTACGAGCCGGTGAGGCGAGGTGGATTATTTTCGAAATTAAACTACACATTATGGAGCACTTCTTTGGAGATCGAAGTTTACGAACGGAAAACGTGTGGTAATGTTTTGTTTACAAATTTAATTGAGGTTTGTCAAACCTAAAACATCGCTTATAAATAACATCGAAAAGCGCTTAAGGTGCATATAATCAGTGTGAGACAATCACAGCTTCATGCAAGTACCTTGGTCATGCCATAAATTTAATGTTTGTCATTTTCTCAAAGTAAACAAACAAACCGGTTGTTTGTTCCCTGTATTCAACGCACTGAAAAAGCAAATTAGCGCGTATTCTTGTGGTTCGTGATAAATTCGCTTGAAAATCAACTACCTTCAGGATGTCTCTAGCAGATGAACTACTGGCCGACTTGGAGGACGACAACGACGAGGATGAAGAGCTTGAGGCAATCAAGGAGGAACCGAAATCGGTCGCACCAGGTGATGAGGGACAGGACGATCCGGAATCCGGTGGCGAAGAGGAAGCTCTCATATTCGACGTGAAGGATGAACCGATGGAAATCAATGTGTCCGTTGCGACCGTCCGCGAAATCTGCAAACTGCGCGACTCGGAGCGGCTGGCCAATGTTTTGCAGCAGATTGAAAAGTACGCCAAAAATCCGCGCACCACGAACGAGATGGTCGGCAACGTGGAATCAGATCCAGAGTATCAGCTGATCGTGGAGGCAAACAACATAGCGGTCGACATTGATAGTGAAATTTGTAAGCAGCGCAAAACAACCCTTGGTAGATAACGAGGAATATTAATGCATCCCTTTCCTTTGGTTCCACGATGTAGCGACTATTCACAAGTTCGTGAAGGATAAGTACCAGAAACGGTTCCCGGAGCTGGACTCGCTGATTATGGCAGAAATGGACTACATACGGAGCGTCCGTGAGCTTGGCAACGATCTGGATCAGGCGAAAAATAACGAACGTCTACAGGAAATCCTAACCCAGGCCACAATTATGATTGTTTCCGTGACCGCTTCCACGACGCAAGGGTACGTCAAGCAGGTCATCTAAGTTTGGGGATAAATTTCTAACCGGTTTTTCTCTTTCTCCTCACAGTGTCAAGTTGGAACAGCACGAACTGGAACAAATCCGGGAAGCGTGCGACATGGCCGTCGAGTTGAACGATTTTAAGAGCAAAATATTCGAGTACGTCGAAAGTCGCATGACGTTCATTGCCCCCAACATGTCGATGATTGTGGGCGCTTCGACGGCGGCCAAGTTGGTCGGGTTGGCTGGTGGGCTGACGAAGCTTTCGAAAATGCCGGCCTGCAATGTGCAGGTGCTCGGAGCACAAAAGAAGGTCCTTTCTGGGTAAGCATCTGCCTATCATCACAAAATGTCGCTCGTTATAATTTACTTAACAATGTTCTCCCTTGTATGTTTCAGTTTCTCAAAGGTGGCCATGTTACCGCATACTGGCTACGTCTACTACTGTGACATTGTCCAAGATACCCCACCTGATCTTCGACGGAAGGCGGCCCGTTTGGTGGCGGCCAAGTGTACCCTGGCGGCGCGAGTCGACGCTTCGCACGAGAGCCATCTGGGCGAAATTGGCCAGCGGTTCCGGGAGGATATCGAAAAGAAGCTCGACAAGTTGCAGGAACCGCCGCCAGTTAAGTTCATCAAACCCCTGCCGAAACCCATCGAGGGCGGGAAGAAGAAACGCGGTGGCAAGCGGGTGCGAAGAATGAAGGAACGCTACGCCATGACGGAGTTCCGAAAGCAAGCGAACAGGATGAACTTTGGCGACGTAAGTTGAATGCAATTTCGAACATATTTAGCAATTTTCTTTCATGTTTTCGCTTCTTTACCGTTACAGATCGATGAGGATGCCTACCAGGAGGATCTCGGGTACACGCGGGGCACGATCGGTAAGGCCGGTACGGGGCGCATTCGTTCGGCGCAGATCGACGAAAAGACTAAGGTGCGCATCAGCAAAACGCTCCAGAAGAACCTACAGAAGCAGCAGCAGGTCTGGGGTGGAACGACGGTCAAGAATCACGTTTCCGGTACGGCGTCCAGTGTCGCCTTTACGCCACTGCAAGGACTGGAAATCGTGAACCCGCAGGCGGCCGAAAAACCGACCGGCGAATCGAGCGCCAAGTACTTTTCTAACACGTCCGGGTTTCTGTCGGTTGGCAAGAAAACGACCTAAAGGGGATGTGTGTGGTGTGTGGATGCCTAACATTAAAGGAGTCCCTTTAAACGGATTAAAGAATAAATAAATTAAAAGCAAATATCGTCACTTACATTTTATTATTTTCATTACAAAGATTTTAAACCTATAAAATCGTTGTGCTGTAGCTTCCCATTGCTTGAATAAAAGGTAAACTGGACGCAGGGAAGGGAACTCGGTGGGAACTATAACTATCTACACTTTTCGGGCAGGTAATGCCTACCTTCCCGTACGTGGCAGCAGCAGTTCATTTCTTTGAAACTTCCGGCTCTATGAAACTGTACTGTCTTTTAACTGGAAAAGGATTCGTAAGAACATAACAAAACGGGAGGAGGGAAAAGAAAAGATAATTTCAGAACCAAATTCGATAACGATGGCCAGATTGTGCATTTCCGTTCAGTTACCTCAACCTGCTCCAAGGGTGGGTGGTGGGTGTTGTCTGGTCAATTGAATGATTTTTCGTCCCGCATTGTTTTAAGGTCAGATTGTATGTGATTAATTGCTGCCAGTAGGTCAAGTGAAATACCCTTTCCTTCCCCTGTCTCCCCTTTGCCGTTCACTTACCGACCAGCTTGGATTTGTTCAGCTTTTCGTTCAGCACCTCGATGAACGTTGGCGTCACGTTTCCGTCCGCGTCGCACATCGTCACCCGCTTCGCGTCACCCTTGCGTATACTTCCGGTCGGTTTGAGAATGGATCCCGTCTGCCTCGGGGCCGGAATCGGCGAACTTCGCATGGACACTAGAGCAGAGGCGGAGCGGTGGTTGGGTGGGACCAGGGTAACAAGGATTGGCATAGTTGAAATAAAATGGCACAATAGAGCGAGTAAGGCACACTTTGATCGTTGGCAAACAAGCAGAAAACAAAAGTACACTCAATAAAATCACACCACGAGTTGATAAAATGCGGGATTCATTAGGATATTAAATGGAATTATCAATCGCCAAGAATTAATAGAAGAAGAAAGCAGCACACTCCAGCATCAAACCCAAAACACGAGAGGAAAACCAAGACCGAACGCTCAACAGTTTATCTTCATCCCTTTCTTGGTTCGTATCTTTTCGTCTAACGCAAAGGAAAATAAATAATTACCACAAGAAAGTTACATTTTTCACTTCATAATTTCTTGATGATCCTTTCGTTTCAACTTCTTTTTTTCTTCCTTCTTTGTGTAAGAATCCATTGGACCATGCAATGGAGGATTTATTCAATTATAATTCCTTGAACGGTTAAACATACATTGGCCTAAATATAGCTATGTCTATATGTATATAGTTAAACAGTTCTCTATCCTTAACGTATTATGGCGCTCCCCTACAAATCCTTAAGACTCTCTTTTCATTACTTTATTGTATGGTGAGTGTGTTTGCTTGTTTCGTGTGTGTATTCAAGATTCAAGGAAGAACTGTGTTTTCTTTCGAACGGTTCTACCAAATCAGTTGTTGCTTGTTGGTCTTCTACGAGGAATGGGTCGAGGGGTTACGCGTTTCTATACGGGGTTTTCCTGTATTTATTTTTAATGTGTATATATATCCTATAATTTGTTCTAATCGGCAAGTATAGTTTCCTATTATATATGGACTTCTCTTATCATTCTTCTTTTGTTTTTTTTCATTTCTTTACCTTCTCTCGGTTGTATTTTAAGATGAGTTACAGTAGCTCACTAGCAATAGTATCACTTTGGTTGCATCTAGCGATCCCCTCTCTTCCACCACAACGGCAGGGATAACGCCACGTCGTGTAATACTTTTTAACGTTTT
Source organism: Anopheles sinensis (assembly GCA_000441895.2). Classification (NCBI taxonomy): domain Eukaryota; kingdom Metazoa; phylum Arthropoda; class Insecta; order Diptera; family Culicidae; genus Anopheles; species Anopheles sinensis. The sequence goes on along the minus strand of KE525351.1, from coordinate 1,389,893 downwards.
GCCCCTCTTTTAATGTTTAATTAATTCTCTATGGCTTTTGTTTTTTGAATCCTTGCGCTCAACTGTTCACCTTCGATAATTGCACTATCGTTTTTGAATCGTTGCTTGCCACTTCGGCAAGCCGCTTTGCGGGAGGGAAGGAGGGTTTGGAATGGCTTCGAATCGAAAAAAGTAAATGAAACTAATATAGTTGGTGAATACACCGAGCTCGTTGAGTTTATAAGTACAGGAGGAAAAAATAAAACAAGGACGATAAAACGGTCGGAAAGAAAAAGTGATAAAAGAAAAACACACATGAGGCGAATGGCACCGACGATGGGGTGGCGCCTTTCTGGTAACGGAACATACAACACACGGCAAACGACATGAACAAACGGGATCAACCGGGCGGCAACCGTATTTTTGTTTGTTTGCATGATTTAAATTGGTTTATTGCGAATGAGGCTGCATTGCATTTTGCGTGCTGCGAGAATCGATTCACCGGATGGAAAGTTATTAAAGCTTCGTGTCGTTGATGTTGTTCACGGTGGAGGCGGTGGTGTTCGTGCCGCCCGAGGACGACGACGAGGACGACGGTACGATAAACTGCGGAACGACCACGACGCTGGTCAGCGAGTCGTCGTGCAGACTGTGCGAGCGACTCTGCCGCCGGGCCGACCCGGACCGGGATATGGACAGACCATAGCCACCTCCACCACCACCACCACCGCTGACACCACCAACGCTGAGACCATCGTCGCCATTCAGCGTACCATTGCTGGTGGCGAGATCGGTGAGGTTCGGGTTAGTAAGGTTGTAAGTGAGCCGCGGCGGTGAACCGATTTCCGAGCTTTCCCGTATGGGCGCCAGGTACTGTGTGCTAAACATCTCACCGGTCGGGCTGGGCCGCTCGCTGCTGCTCACCACGTCCTCGAATGCGTCCTCGTTCAGCGTCTGCAGCGCGCCGCAGATCATCTGCTCCTCCAGTGTGACCTGGGGGGTCGGGAGGGAAGTCGTGAAAAACAGAGAGAGGCAGAGAAAATTATATGAGGATGTTTTATATGCTTGTTTTCATACAATTAGGGGGGGGAAAATATGACATATTTTTGGACTCAGGCTGTGGGTTTTTTCAACACATAGGATAAAGAACGGAAAACTACTCTAAAAAGGGGGTTTTAAATTAAAACACAACAAGTACAATACATCCGACGGTACGCACAGCAGGAAAAGTGAATAAAAGGAGAAAGCATTCTCGAGGAAAAGTCGAAAGTAATCTACACTTCTTTATTATTTTATTTTCGATTTCTCTAATCAACGGCAAGGGTCATGCGTTTGACGAAAATAAGTAAACTGTTGACTAGTTGTACCAAAAGAAAAGAGAAACTGGTAAGGTATAAGAATTTGTGGCCCAAATATTTTGATTAAAACAAATTTATTATTGTCAAAAACTTCTTTATAACGCGAAAAGTGCCACACATATATGTAATTACGCTTTTTATCTCTATCCGGTTACAGCCAAAAACACAAAAATCTACCCCCTTTATTTTACGATTTGTCTTATGTTTTGTTTATGTTTTATTTTTAATTGATTGTGGAATACTTTTGTTCCTTTTTTTGTTTCATTTTGTTTTTATTTAATTTATGTTGAATGAACTAAAGAAAAAATGTTAAAATAGTACACCAATATGAACAGGAGAGTCTACGTTCAAATCTATTTACAAATATTTGTATGGTATTTGAAAACTAAGCCGGATTCAACGGACTAATTAAGATTTAATCACGGTACATTAAAAATGAAGGAGGTACGCCACAGGCAAAGAGAAAAACGTACAAACAACGGTGTGGAAAGGTTGATGGAACTCATCGCACAATCGAACGAACGAACGAAACAAAGTATCGCGAAAATAGAAAAACTATAGCAACAGTACACAAAAGTGAAACAAACGTGTTATTACATTTTCTTTACGAAAAAAAACAGGGAGAACCACAGAGAGAAAGTGATAAAGATAGAAAGAGAGGAAAGAGAAGTCCAAACAAAAGGAAGGACGAATAAAGAGTATGTAGACAGCAAACACAACTGACAAAATGGACTTAGACATTAGATACGGAATGAGAAGGTCTTTTAAAGTCACTGTTGCTGTTGTAAGTCAAACGTTACCTGCAGATATTCGTAATCATGCACTTTCGCTGCCGGCTGCCGTATATTCCGCCAAAAAGGATACACAAGGGAGGACACATCCACGTGTGTGTGTGTGTGAGTGTGATGTGCCAAAAACAAACCCGAGGGGGAGTGAGGTGTGTTCAATAATGTACGTTTTCGGTTGTCGAATGTTGTCGAATAATTTGATTACCGTTTTGGTTTGGATGTTATTCGTTTGTTATTTTAGTTGTTCCACATTTTATCGATTGTTTGTTTATCAGTTTTGTTGTACGCATATGTGTGTGTGTGTGTATGTGGATGTTTGTGAAATAGTTTGTTTGACATTTATTCCATTTTGTGTTTTTCAATCGGAAGGACAAAAAAGAATTCGGCAAACGGCGTTGGTGACCGAAATTAAAAACATGTTGGTTGCGGACGCATACACAACGTACACACACACACCCACACACATACAAACAGTTGATTCGTTTTCCGTAGTTTATGGTCGAGTAGGCGAGTTTTGGGGAAGGAATAATCAATCAGTTAAGCGAACGGTAAGTGATGGTAATAATCGGCAATAATCCCCCGATTCCCTTTTTATAATGATCCCAGCGGTTCATACCTGTTTCTCAAGTAGATTTTGCGACTTCTGCCGGATCGGCTGGAAGCTGCTCGACGAACCGGAACCGTACGGAGGGGTTGACTGGGCGAGTGGTTCCGGCAGGTCAGTCGGATCGCTACCGTTGGTTCCCTTCGCGAAGGTGGTGGTTTTGGATTGCTTCCGATTGTTCGCGGCGGTGGCATGGTTCGCATCACGCAGGGCCGTTACGAGCAGTTTGAACATTTCCCAGTGGCCAAAGCTGAGCTGAAGCACCGACTTTAGCTCGTCCAGGTTGCAGTACATCAGCACGCGGCCGGTGATGGCGTTATCGCGCAGAATCGGTCCCGTACGCTCCATGGCCGGCTTCAGGTCGGTCACCTGGTTGAGCAGATCGATCAACTGATCCACCGAGAGGTTGGAAAGCTGCACGTTCGTCAGATCGATATCGATCGGAGGTGTCACCGACGGAGCCCCGTTAGAGGAGGACTTTTGAGTAAACGCACTTTTACTTTTGCCTGCCACCGGTCCAGCGATAACGTTAGCACCATTTCCGCTTCCGCTGCTACTAGCACCCGTTCCCGTGGTACCCGTGGAATGCTCGAACTCCGGATGCTCGATAATGATGGATGCACTGCCTGGTACACCAGATCCCTTGGCGTTCGCAAGCGGATCACCCATCATCGGGTTCGGACCCGAATTCAACAGATTCGCCAGATTCTGGTTGTAGTAACTCATCAGCGCCATCGCCGCCGGTTGTGGATTGTAAAAGTTGGGCCAGTTGGCAAGACTGTTCGGATGCTGCCCGGATGATTGCAGCAGATTGCCATGGTGACCGCGGTGCATATGCGACGGGTGATGGGGTGGCAGGAAGGCGGTCGGTTTGCTCGGCGGCAGTACCGTTTTCATCGGGATGATAATTCCCTCGTCCTCCAGCGCCTGCTGGTCCTCCTTGAGCACCTTCCGGAGGTACGGATCGAGGTTGATGGTGAAGGGCAGGAAGATACGCAGGTCCGACACGAGGAGATCCGATTTGTGTAGCTGCAGAAACGCGTCCAGCTTGCGCTCGTCCCGATCGAGGTCGAGCAGGTTGGCTGCCTCACGGAGGCACGTTAACTTTGGCCGGACTCTAATAAAAAAATGAATTAAAAAAAAATGCTTATAAATGAAACTAATATATTACATTCTAATGAAACTCTTTTTTTGAAGTTAAGAAGATCTAATGAGAGAACAAAATTTAATAATTTGTCAAATTTGGCCGGACTCTTATAAAAAATAAACGTGTTATAAAAACAAAAATGCTTATAAATGAAGTTAATGTACTACATTCTAATAGAACTCTTTTTTGAAGATCCAATGAGAGAACAAAATTTAAAAAATTAACGAATTAAAAAAAATGCTTATAAATGAAGCTAATGTATTATGTTCTAATAGAACTATTTGTTAAAGTTAAGAAAGTCCAACGAGAGAACAAAATTTAATAATTTGATATAGAATTTAATAATTTGATTCCTTTATATGAGAAGCTCAAATTAAGTAAATTTTAAAAAAACTGATAAAGAAGAAATGAAAACTTCTAAGAGTTTATCAAACATTCCACAACTAATGACACATGCGATGAACCTTAGTGCGTCTTCACACAACATTTACTTACTTATCGTACACGGCCTGCAGCGACATAGAATCGTCGAAGCTGTCTCCGGCCTGATCATGCTCCAGCACAATCATACTGGCACGAAGTGGCCACTGCTCGGTAAGGTTAATCCATGAACTAAGCCGGTACCAACTAAATTCGATCTGGAAGGCTTTAAGCAAGCGTACTGGAAGGAGAAAACCAAATAAGTATGTTAACTAACTCCCCCCTTTGAACTTATCACTCACGAGAGAACTTACCAGTAATGTAGATGACGTTCATAAGCCTACGCATGCTTCTAGGATTGACATCGCTGAAGTAGTCGTCGGTAAGAATAATCTTCGACAGATCAACGGGCGGATTCTGGCCAAGCTTGTGCAGGTTCGATCCGATCGAGCTGGCGATCGAGTCCGAAACGCGCAGCTTTTTGCTTCCGGCACGTGAAGTTCCCGGCATCGCCCGTAGTTTCTCCTGCGAAGACATGATTTCCGACGCATTCGACAGTCGACGAGCGGACGCTGAATGTCCAAGATGGGGGCCCGGTTCGTCATCGCGGCTCATATCCGGCACGATTCGCCGGTACGCCGACAGTGCCGTGTTCTGTGCCCGTTGAACCTTCCGCAGGCCGGAGTTTTGCAGGTAAACCGGTAGGTGGACCAGATTGCGCAGGAAGTCGTGCCCTCCGATGCCACCCTCGGTGAACAAACGGCGGCTGTTCGCTTCGGCCGCCTTCGCGATGACGTGCGGATCGACGGCGAGCAGCAGGACGAAGGGGCGCTGATGTCCGGAGAGCAGCGTTTGCACGGCGTTCAGTATCGTGAGCGTCCGCTCGGTATCGCACGAGTCCAGGGCATCCACGACCCCCACCAGACGGCTCTGGGCACCGGTGAACGCATCCAGACAACGTACCATGTCCGTCATGAGACTCACCTCGGCCCCGAGCGCCGTTAGTGGGGCAGCCTCGTTGCTGTTGAAGGCACGCTTCAGGTGTTTGCCCTGCGACATAAACAACGCCCCGATCAGCTTCGACCAGGCGTGCAAGTTTGCGATGGCACCGGATACCAGAAAGCCGAGCAGGATGTAGATGGCAACCGCGATCTCCTCCCGCCCATCCAACCGATACTCGGTATACACGATCGAGAGCGAAGCGGTGGCCAGGATGCCCAGCAAACCGAGCTCGAACATTATCACCACCGGCATGCAGCACATCTTGCGCCACTTCCATCCACCGGAAGCTTTAACTGAAAGAGGATTGTCAAAAAAGAACACGTGTTAAGTTCTGTCTCCCATTTAAAGGCAAGAGAGTAAGCTTTCTTTTTGTTTCTTTTTTTCTAGAATAGTTCCGAGAGGAAATTAAACGGGCGGAAGGATTCATTATTCAACTCACTTTTTATTTGTCGACATTTACAAAAACATCGTCAAAATTGAACATAAGAAAGATATTGGAAGAGAAAAACACACGGTAAATAACTGTTTGAAAACTGTAGAAAGTGTGTAAGAGTTTTACGAACAAAAATAATTGTAACATGGAAAAGAAATGGCCTTTAAAAAGAAGATGGGAAATGGACTTTTATGGGAAATGGACTTTTACTATATTTTGGAACTGCCAACAAATGTTAATAAACTTTTGGAATAACGTAAAAAGTAAATCCACATGTAATACAATCAAGTGTGAATCAAATAAAACGTATCAATTTGATGAGTTCGCTGATTATGGTTTAAAAAACGATGATGCATAATTAATCAAGCAATGATGTTTAACACGTTGACTGCCAAGCGGTTTAAGCACACTTTTTTGGTACAATCTTTTCGATCGTACCAAAGATATATCGATTATATTTGTTTATTAAATTTATTAAACATTCGGTTTTTGACGACCAAGCACAGATTAAGTATAACAAAGAATTAGTTTTAAATATTATATAATTTTCAGGATGCATTTTCATATATTAATGAGGCAAAAGCTTTTTAGAACTAATGACAACTGGCTATCAAAAATAATAGCCATGGCAGTCAACGTGTCAACAGTGAAATTGTTGAAGGGAAAGCATGACAAAATGGGTTAATTTCCCTGCCATCGGTAATACTTACTGGGTTTGGGCCGAAAGGCACGGTACAGTCCGGTCGCCAGCGAGCCATAGTGTGACTCGATCGCGTCGAACAACGAAGCCAGCATGAGTGCAACGGCCGCATCACCGTTCGGTGCGGCACCGCTCGCTTCGGCGAAGTGAAACCGAACCGGCATCGGCTGTTGGTCACTCTGCGGACCCGGTGGATGGCAGAAGGCCACCTGAAGGATTAGTCGCAGACGACCAAGCTTACGCGAAAGGCCATAGTTGAGCGCGTACAGCCACTCGAGATCGTACCGGCGGTCGAGGAACTTGAACAGGGTGTCCAGGAAGTAGATGAACACGAACAGCGAGGCACCGGTGGCTATACCCCAGATGTAGCTCCAGGTGGCCAACCCGATGACGGTGCCGATCACGAGCGCTAGGTGCAGGCAGATGAGAAAGAACAGCCAGGACGCATTGATCGGTGGCTCGGACCACGAGTGTGCGAAACTCTTCATCTCCTCACGCAACTTCGACAGCAGGAAACTCTTGCCACTGCCCCACTTTGCGTACAACCCGACCACGATGGGGGTGGTGAGGGTCGGTTCGCTCAGCACGTCGGCCAACGCGGACGAGTACAGACCGTACCCAAGCATGCCCTCCGAATCTTCGTTCGCGTTCAGTCGCCGGTTGCCAAACACCTGCCCGAGGATCGTCTTCTGGTGCGTCGTATCGATCGCGTACGGTGTCTCACCCTCCTTGTTCGAGCGGTACAGCAGCTGGCTGTACTTGGGGTTGCTCAGCAGCGCCTCCACGATCGCCTTCGACCTTGCCCGCATCGCCACGTGGAGGCACGTATCGCCCCGCTTGTCCGTCGCGCCCACCTTCGCCTTCCGCTCGAGCAACATCTGCACGATCTCGAGGTTACGATTCCGGACCGCGCGCAACAGCGGCGTATCACCGTCTTTGGTCGAAAGCTCTAGGTCCGGGTTGGACTGCAGAATAAGCTTCACGATCGCCGTGTGACCCTTCTCCACCGCCGTGTACAACGCCGTCTTTTTGTCCTTCCCCTGAATGTCCACGTCGACGTGGCGCTTCATCAGTATCTCCACCACGCTCCGGTGGCCGCCCTTGACGGCGTTAATGAGCGGCGTGTCACCGGCCCGATCCTGCACGTTCAGGTACGCCCCGACGGCGATCAGTGCCGACGCGATCTCGGTCAGCCCTTCGCGGCAGGCGATCGAGAGCGCCGTCATGCCGTCCTTATCCAGCGCGTTCACGTTCGGTTTGCGCTCCAGCAGGAGCGTGACACACTCCTGGTAGCCGCCACTGACCGCCACCAGCAGCGGCGTCCACGAGTACATGCCGGCCGTGTCCACGTTCGCACCCGCCTTCAGCAGAATGTCCACAATCTCGGCATTTCCTTTACGGCAGGCCCACACCAGCGGTGTCGTTCCGTACTGGAATGGAGTCGGGGAGAGATTGCTATCAGTACACACGAGTCATGACCCAACCCTTCGGTTGACGCTTACCTTATCGCCCACGTTCACCTTCGCCCCTCCGGTGTTGACCAGCAGGCGCACGATTTCCGTGTGGCCCCGCCCGGAAGCCCACAGCAGCGGATTGAGGTGATAGTTGCCGTGCGCCTG